>OV277351.1:14366732-14966732 GCA_922984085.1 Sicus ferrugineus | reverse complement strand
AAGATCGCGTCTAAATGGGATTGGGAACCCTAAATAGCCTAGAGCATAAACTAAAACGTAGTAAAAAGGAAGTGAATAGATTTTTCGACGGTAAAAAATGTTGATATACTTCTCAAAATTGTTTGTTCTTTCAAAGAGATGGAAAAGAGAACAAAATTATCGCATCTTTGTTATTGTTAATCTAAACAGAGTGTTAATTTTTGTAAAATCTGTTTTTACAATCACATACATCGATTTTACCATCACCAACTTGAATCTGTTGGAAGCGCAACGGCGCGGCGCAGTAGAATTCTACGTGCCATCACGTAGTGTGTAGTTTGGAACGCTGGTTTACGAGGGATTTGGGTACCATTCTGCGTATTAGATTGGCAGTCGATATTTTTGAAATTGGGTTTACAATATTAATTGCATTTACTATATTTTCAGTATGATGGATTATATTGACAATGAAAAACTTATAAGTTTAGTATATTCAAACGAATGTATATATAACAAGCACCACAGCGCGTACAAGTCTCATTATTTAAAAGACGCGGCATGGACATCCATAAGTAAAGATTTGAATGTAAATGGTTTGTATTCCAACGCATATCAGGTTTGTGGCCTGTATCATGCTTTTATTCCCCCCCAAAAAACTCATTCTTTTCGTTTCATTGCAGAAGATCTGTGCCGACGTAGATGGGTAAACCTCCGGGATCGATATACGCGGGAAATCCGTAAAATGGGAGAATTATCTGTATGTGATGGTGAAAGTTGCAGTGGCTGGCCTCTCTTGGATAAATTAAATTTTCTGAAGGTTCATCAAGCCCCGAGTAGGAGGCCTCGACAGTAAATAAAATCCAAATCCAATACGCAGTATTGTTTGAGAATATATATATATCTGCAGAAGCCGTTCAATAAATGTGTACACTGACCCATTTGCGGATGCATCGCCACAAATACCAATAGAATTCAAAAGCTGTACAACTTGGCCCGCAGACTTCTTTTCTTCCTCGCAGGGTTTGGAAGCCACATCAGCGGAGCTGGAGAAATGCAAAAATTCACCGCCTTCGACGGAAAACTCATCACGCAAAAAAAAGCGGCAGCTCTTAACCATGGAAGAGGAATTCATGGAACCGACAGATGTATTCAAAACAGTATGTCGCTCAAGAGAAACGGGAAAAATCAACGAGGCTGTAAACGGGTTTGGGCAGATGATATGTGCTGTAATATCAGATATGTCTGAACAGAAACAAATTAGGACAATGCTGCTTGTTACAGAGTTAGTAATGAAAATTAAACTCGAGTCTGAGGGCGACTATAAATGAAAATGTGGATTTATAATTTGCTTTATGATATTGAATTTATCTGTAATACAAGATTCTGAAGATTCATATAAATAGTATTAACACGAATTCTAACTGGATTGTGGATTTAATGCTGCCTTATTGTAATACACAGTGCGATTCTGAACAGTCTTAACGAGGTTTTGTAGCTTTTTTTATGAGAACTGCCATGCAGATTATATTCAGAGGTGATTATTGATTAAACTCCGCGACATCTGTTTCCAAACATGAAGGAGACATATGCTTGAATTGATCAGGTCACTGCACTGAACTGGGGTGATGGTCCGTTTGTCAGGTGCACCTAATACTAAATGTTTTGTTAAAGTTTAAAGTAGTACGGAGTTGCCGTAATTTTCTTAAAGCGAAAAGATATATACGGCTCTTACATGGATAATAGTTTCATGAGATAAACTAATTATAAATAACTAAAAAATGGCTTTTAAAATGCATGCGGAAAGGAACACACAGGGAAACCGTGAGTTATTGTTATGTCTGTTGTTATTTTCATGTGCTCCTAGTTGTCGCTTGCTGCGATGATTTTTTACCATGTCATGTGCTCATTAAACTTATGGGCTGATTAGTAAATGCGGTCATAAACGGTCGTAAGATCGTTTTCGTAGAAAGGGGAGAGGGTTGCAATTCAAGAGCAAACGAAAATCAGCTGTTAAAGTTGGCAGCTACATGGGGAACTAATTTGAATGTGCGTATTTTGAAATTCACGCGGTAAATGGGATTTTTTATTGCATGGATATGTTTCTATTAATTATTATTATTTATATTAATTGATTTAATTATTAATTAATTACTAGAATTTGCCCCTAAATCCGAGAAACATAACGAAACAAATATATAATATCTATTTGTTTAGTTTACACTTTGACATTTGTAAGTTTCCACTTTAATAAAATAAAAATTTAATTTTCCACATTTCACGCACTTCAAATAATATTTTAAACTTAAAAATATATCTTCGTTTTTAAAATTGTAAAATCTTTTCGAAAAATTAAAAATTGAGATGAAGCATGGTGTGAATAAAGCACATGTGAATAAAGCCGGAAAAAATCATCAATTTTTATTTTCAGTTGTGTTTCTTAAAGACTCTTCGTACATAGCATTGACAATTGCGTCCTGAAAGGGTATAGCTCCATCATTCAGGAAAAACTCGGCAAGTTTATCCCTTGTTTGGAAGGCATTTGCAGAGGCATTGCGACGATGAGATTTTATTGATTGTAACGGACCACCATCTTTTACATCATTGTGCCATTCCCCCTTGTTAACAACATTATCAGGTCCTTCCCAGTCCGTATATTTCTCAGGACAATACAATCTCCGGTCATTCATCATTATATAGTTGTGAAGTGCAATGCAGGCCAGAATGATTTTTTCTCCATTTGTTGGATCGCATTTAATTGTAGTCCTGAGAACACTCCAACGTGCCGTTAATATTCCGAACGCATTCTCTATCACACGGCGTGCTCGAGATAAACGATAGTTGAAAACTCTTCTGGAGTAGTTTAGCTGTGAGGATGGGTATGGTCGCATAAGGTTCTCTTTCAAAGGAAAAGCAGTATCAGCGGCAAAGAAGTAAGGGAACGCTTCATTCGAAGTGTACGATAAAGGATCTTTCGGTGGCAGTGGAAGCGTGTTTTCCAATAAAGCTTTTCCAAATGCAAAAGTCTGAAAAATATCTTTAAGATTAAATAGATAAAAAAGTAAAACATATATGCGTCGTTAATGATTTTACCTCCGTCGCTTTCATTGCTGTAATTTCCTATATTAACTGCAGTAAATAAGTACTTTGCATCGCAGGCTGCCATAATGACAATACCAGCAGATTTCTTGGAACTATGATATGATTTAGACTTTTTCAGATATTGAATATCGACGTATTTTCCATCTATAGCTCCGACGCAGTTTGGTATGTCCAATAAATCTTTGAAATCTCTTGCAATATTCAAATACTGGTCTTGCGTAGGCTCCTTCACACAAATGGCGGAGAGTACTTTCCATAATATTTCGCTCGTCTCGAAAACAATATTACGAACAGTCGTCTTTCCCAACTTGTACCTCAAGGCAATGTCGCAGAAGGGAACCCCATGAGCCAGGTGTCTATAAGTGGCTCAATATAATATCTAAAATACCTTCCTCCGAAAATAGTATGGAATACTTGTTTTTTCAAACACCGATTTTTCTAATTCTTTTAATATCCCTTAAATTTCTAAAGGCAGATTTTAAAAAGATTCGGCCGCAAGAACTGATCACGTCCTCTAAAAAATCCAAGACAGACTTTGCGGACAGACTACTTCTGTTTCCAGTTTTACCACTGCGTGGTTTCAAATTAAAGCCCCGTAAATTGAATAATAACACTAATTGCCAGAACGTTTTGGTCATGCCATATTTTCTACTAGTTAGGATAGTTACTAATAGTTCTTCAAACTTATCTGTAATTTTTACAAAAGTAAAGCCACAGATTAAATATATAATTTTTAGGCTTATTAGGTCTCCAAATATAAATAAAAGTTGTCAATATATTTACTTTGCATTTATAGGCCTAGTCCTTTCATTTCTAGTACTTATCTTTTTCTTTCTTACTAGGAAAACCAGTTTTTGTCCTTTTAATTTGTTTTCGATTGCGTTGAGTGAATAAGAAAATCGGTGTAATTTATACATGCCATTATTTCAAATAAAACTCACAAAATCGTTAAGGACAAACGCTCTTCAGATTGAATATGCTGATAGGGCTTATACAAATGTCTTTTTAGTAACTGCAAAAGCGAATCAAAAAGCTCCCTAGTCATTCTTGTGTGACTGAAAAATTGCTCTTCGGTCATTTCCTTAATTTTGAGGAACATTTTGTTGTAATAACCATCCAAGACGCGATCCTTATTTATTGGACGCACACCCCATCTCCTTGGTCTCCTCCTTAGGCGTTTTTTCTTCAATTTTATTATTTTGTACATTTTGTGTAAACTATTTAACATTAAATATAATTCCTCATCACTTGAATCCATAACTATTGTCAAACGCCAAAACAATCACCAAATAAAGTAACGAATCTGACAAACAAGACTCCGGCCAGAGATAAAGAGATACGAAACTTTTAAATGTCCGTCTATATTCATACACACATTTATGCGAAATCACCAAACTGCATTTCCAACTTGACATCGGAGCTTCCTTTTCAAAGCAGCCGAATTACTTTTGCTTCCAAATAGAGGATTTCAGCACTTCTAGGCCCCAATTAGTACAAAAACAACAAACTTGCAAGAAACTCAACATCTTGTTCAGCGTTGCTGAACTAGTATATTAGTTCGTTATAATATAGAACTTTTTAAGTCTTTCCTACTATTTTCTTTTAACTATTCATTAAACAAAGTCGTAATAAATTTAATACGTAAAATATCCAATTTTATGTGAGAAAGCTAGCCGTGAGAAAGCTAGCTCGCAAATTTGTTGAGTTTGATGATTTTTTACTAACCAGATAAAGTTTTTGACAGCTGTCAGACGAAGTTTCGTATCTCTTTATCTCTGACTTCGGCAGAAGAAGCTACTTACCAAAGATAACTTTGGTTTGCCCTCCTGACAACAATTTAATTATTGAGATACCTCAAAAACATATGAGGTATCTTTTCTTCGCATTGATTTTTCTATACCAACTCTGCTAGCAATAGTTACTAGGTTTGAAATATTTCAAGAATTTATTGAAGTGATTTTTAGAAATGTAAAGATTTTTCAGTGAAAATTCGATGTATTGATATCTGGTAACTATGCTGCTATCATGATGAAAATATCAGTTGTTGTTAATATCAACATCTTGAAAATTGGTTATAAGTACAAATCATATTTTGTGATAAATGTATGAAAAGAAATAGTTTCTAAATACTATTTAAATTCAATTATTATTAAATAATTAAATTATTATTAAAATGTATATTTCAATTATTATGAAAATTAATTATTGTCAAATATTTTTAAAGAATTTCCATAACATTGGAAAAGTTTTTTAACTATAAATTCACCAATTTATACCAACTACGAACATGTTATCTGCTTGTTGTATGCAGACGGAAGGCTTTTAACCAGAGATAACGAGATGCGAAACTCTCAACAACTACATGCACATTTCTTCAGATTTCTTTGATGAAGTTAGTGAAATCAGGCAAAATTAGTCGGAATTCTGTACTCAATTCTCGGAATTCTGTACTTTTCTTTTTAGCATGATAGCAGTCAATTTCGGATTTAGGAGGGTTTTTAATTCTAAATGTCAAACGTATACATCCTACATTATTCTATGATAATTAAAAAAAACTAAAAAACTAAGAACGGAAACAGACACTGAAGATGGCACAACGCCGAAATTGGATTGTCTGCAAACCAAATTTGAAGACAAACCAATTTCGGACAAATTTGTAGACGAACAATTACAAGAAATCATTTATTAAATTTTCAAAACAAGGAATTAATAAATTAACTACTTAAAGATTTGCCGTTCAAGTTTATACCGCCGAAATGAGAAGGTAGATTTATAAATTTTTTCTAAAATCATTGAAAATAATGTTTTTATGTACAGTGGGGAGGGGGAATAAATTCTCTTCTGCACCTCTTGTTTAGACCAGAGAAGTTTTCACCACCTTTGTTTACATGTGGTGAAATTTAAAAATTCATGTTGTGTTCGCGATTTTTGTTACTCAGATTGGTTCTTGAACAATTTATTAATAAAATTATATTTGCAGATAGCAAAATGAAGAGAAAATATGTAAGGAAATGCGTTGGAATTTTTAAATAAATCGGCTGATATGTAAATTAATATTTGTATTCATTTGCTATGGGAGTGGTTTCACCTCAGAACATGATACTGAGGTGAAATATTCACTGAAGTTTAGGGCAAGCTCACCTGACGGTCAATTGACTAACGAAAATCAGAAATTTTACTCTTTTTTTCGCCCATCGTAAAAATTACTGAAAATAAATTGCGATAAATTGTGTTCATTTTGCCTCTCGCAAATCGTTAATTTTTCTTTTTACATGTCAAAGTAACAAATTTTATTCTTGATGCTCAAAAGACCGTGATGTGAGCTTGCCCTTACTTTTTCACCATGAATTTTCACGGTACAGTGTACGTGAATTCAACAGTGTATAAAAAATAGACGTCAGAGCGATTTTTATCAGCTATGAATGCAGAGTTTCGCATCTCGTTATCTCTGCTTTTAACTTCTGTTTCCTATGACAGCTGGTGTGTTTAGTTCTGTTTACAAGGGATACCAAGACCCGAAAAGCAACGTAAGACCAAGCAATGTAAAAAGAGCAACAACATCGTCGCCTTATGTTTTGATTATCTGGAACACCAATACTTCATATCAACGATTAAAACAAAGCAGAATGAGCGATAATTGTATTGTTTTGTGTATACGGAATAAGGGCGTTAGACCTACATATTTGGGGCTCGGAATCACTTTTCACCGCTGGAAAATGAGTTTGTATGACCACGAAACGGGCAAAAACAAAAGCAGAACAATAAGTGTTCATTGTGACCTTCCCCTCACGAATTCACAAATTGAATATATATTTTTAGCAAAAAATATAAATATTTATATATTGCTTTAAAATAAAAATTGTATTTAAGTTATCCCTTGATACACAACAAATAGAAGTGATTGATATTTGAAGTTATAGTCTTTAATTTGGTTTGTTGCATTGAAACTAATGGTAAAAATTAATTTTTTTTCTTTCATATCTCTTATCACTTTTAAAAAATCGCAACCGCGGACAAAGAAGTGACGTGTGACCACCACCTTATGGGAAAATTCCCACAAAACTGGCAACTATGGACGTTGCTATTTTGTGTCAGGTAGATGTTTTTCCAGTATATAAGGAAAAACACTTTGAATTTTCAAGCTGCAGTATGCAAAGTGGTTTCAGTTAAATAATAAATTAAAAAATAATTTAATACAGTAGAGAAAAACACTATGGCTCCAACGCAAAGTGAGGAAATTTTTCTCTTTATTCCAAATTTAATTGGTAAGCAATTTATCAAGTTATTCTAGGGTTGGTTGTTTTTTGTGGGTGGGTGGGGGGTAAGACAACATAGATAATTGAATTAGTACTGAAAATTTATTAATCATTGTGCCTGTTTCTACAGGATATGCTAGGATTGCTTTAGCGATCGTGGCCTTCTGGTTTATGCCCACAAACTATGTGGTCTCAGGCTGGTGTTATATAATAAGTGCGCTCCTGGATGCCGTTGATGGACATGCAGCACGAGCCTTTGACCAAAGTGAGTTCCTTTTAATTATTGTTACCCTAGGAGTTGTTACTACGAAGTTTTGAAATCGTTTTGTAGTATGGTGTACATTAATGCATCTTGTAATAATAGCTAAAATAAATATTTAAGAATATAATTTTAAGATTATCTCATCCATTAGCTTGACGTCCAGTTTCCCCACCCAATGAGTATTAAACACAAGGCCAAGTATGTAGCCGTCAATGAAATCAAGACTACCAGCATGTTCCGTAAAATATACCTTTGCAAACCGGAAGTTTTTTCCTCTGTTAGAAATAAAGCATAAATTTATGTATTTCTATTCGTTTACTAAAAAGTGAACGAGTGTATTTTAATTGTGTAATTTCTATTTTCTCTACATCGAGAATTTCCACGTATTTAAAATATCAAATATTTCACTCTCTATTTCATTTATTAAAAGAGAAAAAGCCTTAAATATTTGGACGAAATATTTTATATCTTCCTAATACAAAGAAATTATATAAAAATTCTAATTCCCGCAAATCTGGAAAAATCCCCAAATGTTTAATTTTCACTCACAGCCTTGACCGCCAGCTGTTTATTTTCGCTTTTGATTTTGCTGTTCCTTTAAATTCCATTAGCTGTATTGATAGATGATTACCGAATGGTTTCGTTGGTGTTACGTCTACATGTACAAGTGATATAACCATCACGATACTAATTTGATTAGATTCTCAAACGTATTTCCTAACCCCGATTTCCACAGAAGCAATTTACCCAAACATTTTTTTTTCTTTTAATATTACATTCCAAACAAAATAATTTTCTATTTATTAATTTTTCATGATGAGATCACTTTTCCTTTCAGGTACAAGATTCGGAGCCATGTTGGATCAATTAACAGATCGGTGCGGCACCATGGGCCTTCTGGTCACTCTGGGTTACTTTTATCCAAAGTATATGTTTTGGTTTCAGATATCCATGGCCATCGATGTAGCCTGTCATTGGCTTTATATGCAAACGTAAGCCTTGTGTCATATTTGAACATGTCTTGTAAAATTTTAGGATTATTTTTCGGAACGAATTTCCGTCGTTCCTTGACAAGTTTAGTTCGAAAACTTAACAAGATATTTACAAATACATATTTTGATCTTCGAAGAGAGAAAAACTACAGTGGCAATACAATATGGGGATCACTCCTAAATTGAGCCTGGAAACTTTTAGCGTTTAGATCTTGTTTAAGAGAAAAATGATCTTATACTCTGTGATAAGGATTTATTTTTGTTTTTTTTTTTTCATATGTGAATTATATACTTAGTTGTTTTGAGGACCTTCTGGTCAGAAGTTGCTTGTATCCACCAAATAAATTATGCATAATTGTTTTTTCAATGGTTCTTTAAGACTAATTTTGAATTATTTTTTTTGCATAGGAGTGTGCTGGTTGGCAGAAGTTCGCATAAAGTAAGCGATAACGTCGTAATGCGAGTTTATTATCAGAAAGAAGTCCTTACATTTATGTGTTGCGCTAATGAACTTTTTTACATCTGCCTGTATCTGCTGCATTTCACCAGTGGACCGATAAGTATGTGTTTGAATTTAACTTTTTTATCGTATACTCTTACAAGTATTTATAACTTTCGTATCTTTATTTTTTCTTTTAGTACTGGGATTTTCTTTGTTTAAGACTCTCGCCATCATTTCAGCACCTTTTGCTGTGCTGAAAGCTCTTATCTCTTGTATGCACGCATATATTGCCAGCCTAGATTTGACTGCAGTAGATGTCCGTGAACGCAAGGAGCGTCGACAAAAAGAAGCATCTAAAAAAGCTGAGTAAAAAAATACTACGTAACTGTGATTAGAATATACTATATGAAAAGTTATAAAAATTCCAAATATCTATTGTGTAAAATTTTAATTTGGGCGAACTGTTCCAATCTCTATATTGTGTATTAATATAGTTCAATTGTAGTTAAGCAATTTAAATTTATTGATGTAATAGATAAGTAAGGGTACAGTTAGTAGTCAACATAATAAGTATTTACGCTGTCTTGCTGGGTTTGTCTGTATGTTAGAAACAAAGCTGTTAAGTTATTCATTAAAATTTAAAAAATAAAGTATTTTAAATGCACCTATATGTGTCAATTGCACTTTTAGATATTTACCGGATTCGTTGTTACTAATAAAAAATAAATATCCAAATGTAATAGCACTTTATCATTATCACTATGCAGGAGTGTAACAAAAAATTGAAAGTTTGCTTTCTGTGTAATGAGGAACATATTGAATTTTACCAATATTTTATCGATGTACATTATTAAAAAATACATAATCTACAAAAAAAGGAAATACATCACTTGGAGGCTCTATTAATTAAAGGGATCTTAAGAGTATGTTAAAATGGTTTGCTTTTGCCTAAAGCACAAAATAAAATTATCCCACTGCAATTTCGGATTTCAGTTTCATTAAAATCCAAGCTTCCAAAGGCCATATTATATCCTTGATGGTAAAAGTAGTAAGAAAGTCGATACAAAAACGTCAATATACATTTCTTGAACACTCATCACTACAAAGTGATCGAAGGGTACGAAAATAACCACATCAGAATGAAATTTTACAGAAACTGTCCCTGAAGTTCAAGAAAAGTATATTGACGTTTTGTATCTACTTTCATACTACTTTTACGATAAAAATAGTAAAGGATATAATAATTTAACTGAACCATGCCGCTTACTGATCAGAATTTAACAATAGGCAGTCCTCTGTTTGTGAACACGACGGTCCTACTTCGTTTGAGTTTAGCGTTAATTTCCTGTCTCTGAAAAATGCCATAAAAAAAAATTCTAGCCCCAAACTCAGATTTTACAATAAGGCCACATCTTAAATTTTGAGAATCTTAATCTGAAATTTTTCGTATTCCAAACCGTACTGTCTATGCAAACCTGCACTAAGAATGTAAATTCAAATTATTCAGGTAAAATTCTCACGGAAAACGCTATTTATTCACAGCTGCAATTAAAAAATGTGTGACTTTTCTATTAGTAAAGTTTATCGTAATGCACGATGTTTTAAAATAAAAATCTCACAGTAATTGAATAAATGTAACAAAAATTCACAGAAATTAGAAATTGTAGTAATAAAAAAAATTTCGCGGCAAATAAAACACCAAAAAAAAAAATCTCACACTGAATTAAAAAAATTCATGATAATTCTCATTTCCCAAGGCGATATGAAAATATCGCAAAAGAGACTTCGCGGAAAAGTGGCAACTATGCATTTATGCTTTCCTGCAATGGTAATCGATTAAGTAAGCGTGGGTTGAAGAGTTGCTTTAAATTTTAATTAAAATTAATTTTATTTGTATTTAGTTAAGAAAAATAACAAAATGTTTGCACGTATTAGAGAAATTTTCAAGTACAGTATGATTTACGGTTGCGTAACTCACTGTACTTTCGAATATATCGGTGACCTTGTCGTGGTGAGTAAATCTGCGGTGAAACAAGACAACCGAAAAAATTTAGTCTATGCAACAGTGTTGCCAAAATAAATGATATTTTGTACAATTTTTACTGCTCTACATCCTTTGGTTCTAATGAACTGGGTTAATTAAAAAAACAAGGAAAATTGTAGTTGAGCTTTGTCCACAGTGGATACGCCAAATACGAAACGACTAATGCGACATAGGAGTTGAGTTTGATTGTATTTGAAATTGCATGCATGAAATGGCATAATATAATAAAAATATGAAAATTGGTTTTAATTTTTACCTATATACGAGTATTATTTGAAAGGTTCTTTGATTTACTTATTCGGAATCATTACGTTTTTTTCGACTCTTTAAAAAATGGATGATTCTTTAAAAAATTGTGATCAGATTCACAATTTATTCCATACAATTTTAAGTTTTCCAACTTCCACGATCAGCACAGACGAAAATATTTTTTTTAATTTAGTGATTCGTATTCCACGCAAGTTGTGCTTACTTCGAATACTCTCGCTTCACAACATTTGATTTGGTTTGTTATGAACAATTGTCGCATTGGTCGTAACGTATTGGTATTCGTTTGATAGGGGAGTCTAGTCTAGAAAAAGATAAGAAATTTAAGTTAAAAAATAAGTTAAGAAATCAGCTTAACTGATTTTTGAATTTGAGGGATTCCACACTTTTTGTAAATATGGAGTTAAAGATTCCTTATATATCCGAATCATTCAAATTTTCATTTACCTTTTCTTTGCCTTTGGATAAATGAATATAGAAAATCGCCATATAGTTTTTCGTGACATTTTTCAGTCAAATTCCTGCAAAAGTTTTTTAAGATAAACCCATTTTATAGAATTGAAACCTATAATAAAAAATATCAATTTTCCCGTGGAAGTTGAAAGTAAAGAATATTCTAAATAAAATATTCTCAGGTACATTTTCACTAATTGAATTTTTAGGACGTTATATTTTTCCTCAAAGTTTATACGAGGCCTATGTCATCAAATATATTTGTAATGGTTGAACGACATAATGCACAAATTGCTCTTCGTATAAGGTTTATTTTAATGGTCTAGAAGCATACAAATTAAATATCTGCATTCACCTTTGTTGTTGATGGGCTGCAGTTTTCGGGGCTTTGGTTGTTCTGTGTTCTATGAGCATAGGGTCTAAGAAGTAATGTTGATGTGATCTTAAGGATTTCACTAAATATGAGTTGCAAAAAATTTCTTAACTTTTGTCTCATTTTATCTTAAGTGTAATGGACGTTCTATGGAGCCAACATTACATTCTAATAATATTTTGCTCACCGAAAGGATATCACCGAGATTAGGCGAACCTCATCGGGGTGATATAATAATTGCAAGATCACCTATAGATCCAAAACAGCACATTTGTAAACGGATAGTTGGTTTGCCTGGAGATAAAATTCTAACAAAAACTTCACCAAACGAAACGGATTTCAGTGTAGAAATTTCTGAGGAATACGTACCAATTGGGCATATTTGGATTGAAGGTGATAATAGTGGGAATAGTACCGACTCTAGATATTATGGACCGATACCGCAAGGATTAATCAAAAGCCGAGTTCTTTGCAGATTATGGCCTTTAGATGACATTAAATTGTTATTGTAAATAAAACATACATAAACTGAAGATGAAGCTTTTTATTTGCTTTGAATTTTATACAAAGAATAAGAATCATACAAATGCGTATATGTATATAAGTGTCAAAATGTGTATCATCTTTAGTGACCTTTTGCTCTGAAAAAGTCGGCACGTCGTCTACACAGAGCGCTTTTGCTCAACGATTTTTTTCTCTGACATTCGAGAAGAATACGGTTTCGGCGAAAACTTATTGCTTAAAAAGTAATTTGCGTGAGTATAAATATAAATTTTATTATAGAAATATGAATTGCGCGAAATAGCGTTAAGCAGATGAATTGTACATTTTAATTCAGAACGAGGGAAGGTATAAATAAAAAATTTGGCCAGAAAAATTTTACAAATGGCAAAATATTCCCTCAACCTAGGATTTTTTATAGAATTTGATTTTTCTAGTCTGCTTACTCCTTTTAACAGTTCTTTTAAATTATTGCTCTCTTGCATAAACTATGCTGACTTTTAGAAAATGGGCTGAAAAATCTAGTGAATACTACCTTTTTTAATTTGACTACGTAGCTTTATTTTTCGGTCCTTAAAATTTTTACATCTCTGAATATCTTGTAAAGACGAAGCCCTGTGCAGTATCTACTTATTTCCATCTTCACCACCACTGTTCGTCGCATATTTTGTGATTTCGCTGCTGGATTCTGGAGGTCGGTTTGTTTTCTTAAAATAAATTTTATTCATAAAATATAGGAAATGGCATCAATAAGCTTACTGAATCCCAAAGCTGAATTTGCACGCGCAGCTCAAGCGCTATCTATCAACATTACTGCAGCAAAAGGACTGCAGGATGTGATGAGAACTAATTTGGGACCTAAGGGAACAATGAAAATGTAAGTTCGATAAGAGTCGCAACTAAACTTCACGCTTGTTGGAAATTAATTCTTGTAAACGAGTTTTCCTAATATAATTTTTAAAATTTTTTTCCATATGGTAAATCCGAGTTAAGCCGCTATTCACAGAATGTTGTTGAGAGTAAGGTTAAACACGATTATTGCAGACAATTCGTCATTAGTCAGGGCTGCCAATCCTTTGGAGGAAACAGTGAAAATGTTGTCCCAGGATTTTTGGCTTATTTTTACGTATTCCTTAGCAAATATTCTTTAGAAATTTTCAGTAGCCGTATAATAAGCAGTTGTCAAACTTCCAGAACCTCAACCCGTGGGTGTTTTACATGACGCAATAATATGATGGAACGGAAAGATTCGCTGTAGAGTCAAAAAAGTTAGAAAAAAGATGGTTTATTTTATTTTTGAATCTGTCTGAAGTCTGTCTTCATAAATATAAGCTATTTTAACACGAGTTTAAAATTTAATTCGAAAAATTTCAAAGCTAAAATTGATTGAAGTTAGATCTTTAGTTACTGAAACCCAAAATATTTTAACGTAAACCAAGGTTAATTTAAGATGTTTTAGGCTTGCGATCCTAAATATTGTATCTTAGAAATATGTAATAAAATGTTTTTCTTACTCAAAAGAAAACCTAATTATGCGCAAATAGCCAATAAATTTAAGTGCAAATTAAATTTATTATAAAATTAGCGCTATAGTAATTTTGTTTAATTATTGTACAAGCAGATTAATTTATTCCTTGTTTTCTGCAAGTAAAGAAACATACAGAATTACAAAAAGTTACAAAAATTTTTATCAATCGATAATTTATTAAGTATTTTTTCCCAATCTATAACTATAATTCTTTTCATTCTCTTATAAGGTTGGTTTCTGGAGCAGGTGATATTAAAATCACCAAAGATGGAAACGTTTTGCTGCATGAAATGCAAATCCAACATCCAACAGCTTCCATGATTGCCAGAGCCAGCACAGCTCAAGATGACTCCACTGGCGATGGCACAACTTGCACCGTGCTGTTAATCGGCGAACTGTTGAAGCAGGCCGATATATATCTTTCCGAAGGTTTACATCCACGCATTCTCACTGAAGGTTTCGAAAAAGCCAAGGAAAAGGCTTTAGCTGTCTTGGATACCATGAAAAAATCAATTGAAATCAATAAAAAGAATCTAATGGACGTTGCTAACACAAGTCTGAAGACTAAGGTACACCCTGCCTTGGCTGATCTCCTGACCGACGTGTGTGTCGATGCCGTTCTGGCCATACGCAAGGAGGATAACAAGCAGATTGATTTGCACATGGTCGAATTGATGGAAATGCAGCACAAGACTGCTACTGATACAGTCTTGATACGTGGTTTGGTGTTGGACCACGGCGGCAGACATCCCGACATGCCTAAACGCCTCGAGAAGGCTTACATCTTGACATGTAATGTTTCTTTGGAATATGAAAAGTCGGAAGTCAATTCTGGCTTCTTCTATAAGACTTCTGAAGAGCGTGAGAAGTTCGTGCAAGCCGAGCGTGACTTCATTGATAAGCGCGTGAAGAAGATTATAGAATTAAAGCGGAAGGTGTGCGATGGCACTGACAAGACGTTCGTGGTTATAAATCAGAAAGGCATCGATCCATTGTCTTTGGACGCGTTGGCCAAGGAGGGCATATTGGCTCTGCGTCGAGCTAAGCGTAGAAATATGGAGCGCCTAGCTTTGGCTTGCGGTGGCTCAGCTATGAACTCCTTCGAAGATTTGGAAGAATCCCATTTGGGGTATGCTGGCGTAGTCTACGAACATGTACTTGGCGAGAACAAGTACACTTTCGTGGAGGAGTGCAAGAATCCACAGTCTGTCACCATTCTCATTAAAGGTCCTAATAAGCATACCATATTGCAAATTAAGGATGCCATACGCGATGGCTTGCGAGCCATAAACAATGCGATTGTCGACAAATGCGTCGTTCCAGGCGCAGGTGCTTTTGAAGTGCGCGCCTTTAACGTACTCACGCAGTTTAAAGACACCGTTAAGGGCAAAGTGCGCCTTGGAATTCAAGCATTTGCTGAGGCTTTATTGGTCATTCCTAAAAATTTAGCAATTAACAGTGGTTACGATGCGCAGGACACAATTGTTAAGCTGACCGAAGAAGATCGCCTTAATCCCGATGCGGTGGGCTTGGATCTGGCCAGCGGTGAACCAATGAAACCTGCTGACTTGGGTGTCTACGATAACTACATTGTAAAGAAACAGATTTTAAATTCTTGTTCAGTTATAGCCAGCAATCTGTTGCTAGTTGATGAGGTAATGCGTGCAGGAATGACATCCTTGAAGGGCTAAAGGGTAGTAAAGATATTAAAACATTAGTGTTGCTTATTTACCTGCATTTTATTTGCGTGTGCAAAAATTGTGAACTTGTGTTAATCGCTTTAACTTCTGCACATGCGAAAATACTGCAAACTTAATTTTACTTATCATTGAATCTAAAATATAATCCAGCATTCGAAATGCATTTCTATTATTTAACTTGCTGTTTGTTAAAGCTTATCTTGAAATAAAATTGCATACTTTCATAAAAAGTTTGTTTAACTACCTAATAGTTAATAATAGCTTCCTGAATTCTGGATAGCTTTGATTTTTAAGTAGACTATTATTTAATTATTTTTAGTAAAAAAATAGGAATAATGAAAAATTTTAACGCACTTCCATCACATCACTTCCTTTTAAGTTCACTTCCTAAAATTTTTCAATAAATATAAAAATCCATCTGGCAATTGTTTTATATTTTTAATTTTTTTTACAGTGGAGAATTTAAGATCTTTAATTTTTAAATAAAATTTTCCAGTATAATTTTTCTAGACGAACTTGCACGCCGACCTTATTTATAAGAACCGATTCATTAAGTTTTTAAAATCTGCATTCCTACATCATATCACGCTTAATACAATCCATACCGCAGTCAGCCATGGTTGCCAATTACAACAAATTTTTAGTTACGAGTTGTGCAGATTTCCTCCTATTTAACAGAGGATACTGATAATTCTTCAAGATTCACCCTTCCATTTGCCAGTTTGATGTTGTTGTTCATACAAAAAATACAGTTTAATTAAACATAAGGTAAATTTGTCGAAAAGTGTAATATTTAATAAATTCCTTATATGCTGCATAGATTTAAAAAACACGGTTGCTGTTGAAGGTTGTTGCTTGCTTCTGCTGGAAAATGTGCTGATTGTGATTAAAATTTTTTCTGTGAACTTTTTGTTGTAATTGTTTATGCCTGTAAAAGTGAGTGAGAATATTTGTCACTTTTCTCTCTGGGCGGAACATTTTTGTGCGGTCTTTGGCTCACCAAAAAGGCGTTTTGGACTTGCCTAATACAGTATTTTATGAAGTCTTAATAAAAGCAAAAGAAACTTATATATAGATAAGAAATGATTTTATAATTATTTTTTAAAATTATTTTTTAACAATTTTCATATAAATACAAATACAAAATATATGAGTGTATATTATATAAATTCAAATGCCAAATAACTGTAATCAGTAACTATAATAAAAATAAATAATTTTACTAATCTCCACATTGATATATTAGAATATATGTGCAAAATTTTATAAGAAAAATAATCACAGAATGGCTGAGAAATTTAAGGTTACTTTCGGAAAGTTGGCAACTCATAATGCAGTGGTATTTTATTTTGATGTGTGAGACGGCTTTTAATTACAAAATCGGAAAAGGCGGCTTCTACCATATTTGTAGGTAAGTTTTCGAATTCAGGTTTATTTTCGTTTCCTTTAATAGATTAAATATTTGGTTTTAAACTTAGCTAATAATTCGACAAAAAACTTCCACCAAACAGTGATTGTGTCGGCTGCCCATTTGAACGGCGGCGTGTCTAGGGAAAATCATTGACGCCTGAATATAGTTGAGGGACATATTTTGTTATCACCCAACAATGACGGACGAATGCATTGCAGTTATAAAGAACACGGGCAACAAACAAAGAAATGATGATAGACCAGATGCACTTACAATCGGCGATGAGGAATTGAACTCTGCAGGTGGAAGCATCAGGTTTGTTACTTAATTTATAGTTAAATTTTTAAGAACTCATCCACCTTTTCTATCTTCAGCTACAAAAGTCATGGATACACTGCCCGTATGTCCACAGACCGCTATGCCGAAGAGTATAATATGAACCACAAAAATCGTGGCCTTGCTTTGATATTCAATCACGAATACTTCGATATACCTTCACTCAAACCTCGCGCTGGTACAAACGTTGATTGTGAGAACTTGCAGCACGCTTTGAAAAGCCTGGATTTCGAAGTCGTTGTTTATAAAGACTCTAAGCTTAAGGAAATCATAAAATGTATAGAATCTGGTGAGTTGAAGAACACGGGGTAGGAAAATTTTATCAAAGAATTCAACATTGTTGCTAACATTATTTGTTGCTAGAAACAAATTGTCTAGAAAAAGTTTAGACTTTTTAGAGTGCCTAAAAGGAAACCACTGGAAACTAGAACGGAGACTGTTATTTTGTTGCTCTACTGGCTTTGGCAACAAGCTGCTTATTTTCAGTGCACGCATGCTGTTCGTGTATAGGTTGGCAACATTGTTGCTAGCAACATTAAATTGCGTTTCTAGAAGAACCAAAGACACTAACGACAGTCGCTAACAACAAATTCCTTGTTGTTTTTGTTGTTCTAAGCGACAAAATCGCTTGCACTGCGATGAGCGAGAGTGGAAAGTTGCCCTACAATTTGTTGCCTAAGCAGTTTGTCAACATCCATTGCTTTAAACAAGCAACAAATTGAAAACGCTAAAAAAATTAGCCGATTTTTTAACCAACAAATCTGATTAATCTAGGTTAATCTGATTCCACCACAGAAAACTAACAGAACTCCAAAACAAGGACGGTTGAAAATGTGCTTTGTTGTTTAAATTAATTTTTAGACTTTAATTTTATTTGTTTTAAATTAGTTGCATTTGCATTTTATAAGACGAAACGCAGCTTCATGCAACAATTTGCACCTTCAAGTGCAGCATATCAAGTTCGTCTGACTGGATTGAAGTGTTTGATCAGTCAGCAGCTGGTGGCAGCCGACGAGTCGAACGATTGGAAGACGCTGCGAAAATTGACAACGCCAGACTGCTGACGACAGCCAGCGGAAATGAGATGGTTGAGATTGGGAGCTTGACGATGCTGGGACGGTGGTGTTGGAGGTTTTTCTGAAGGCGACACTGAAGCTCATGATGTTGCGCGTGATGAGGCTGTGAGGAAATGTCATGAGGCGACAAACAGCTGCTTCTGAAACAACGTTCGTTATTGTTGACGCAGCTTCTTGTTGCATTCAGAACGACATCCACATAATGAAAACGATGTTGGATCTAATTTTTTTTTTGGTTCTCCTAGAAACGGAATAACGGAAGCTAATGTTGCTAGTAACAATATTGCCAAACTGTTGTTTATAATATCTTGCAGAAATAAACAAATATACACACTTGCAGCACGCTTTGAAAATTTGGTTGACCGAAAATTGGGTCACTTCAGACATGCATAACTTTTAAGTAACTCCATTGTAACGTACCAAAATATGTTAAAACGAAAGTAATTTTTTGTTGTCTCGGTTAATAGTGACGACAGTTGACCCTGCCGGTTCACTGTATAAATATTCAGCCAGGAAGGGCCTTGTTTAATGTTTTTAATTGTTTAATTTAGCTTTTCGTAAGCATAATTCACCAAAATTTTTTAAAATGGATATGTACAAAAGATTATATGAATATTTGCATTCTACTACAGTAAAAATAGGATAAATTCGACAATCCTGCGTCCAGCCTTAATTCTCCACAGTATTGTCATTTTGTTATAATTTTATTTATCGATGCCAAACTAGTTCAATTTTTTATAAAAGTACAATTTACTTTGTCCAGAGTAAAATTTTTGAGTGAAAGCGTAATTTGATTTTCTATTTAAACTTGTGTTTTGTTATAAGCATATCAGGTTTTTGTGTAAATTAATTTAAATGAAAACATAGCTTTTCTTGTAATAATTAAATTAATTTTCTTCGCAATAATCAAATAAACTATTTTCATCCCTTCAGTAGCTTTACAGGATCACAGTGACAATGATTGCATTTTAATTGCAATCTTATCACACGGCGAATTAGGCTACATTTATGCCAAAGATGTTCAATACAAGCTGGATTCTATCTGGCACTACTTTACTGCCCATACTTGCCCCACTTTGGCTGGGAAACCGAAAATATTTTTGATACAAGCTTGCCAGGGTGATCGTTTGGATCCTGGCATTCGTTTACAAAAAACTGAAACCGATGGCGATAGTTCGATGAGCTATAAAATCCCAGTGCATGCTGACTTTCTTATTGCCTATTCTACCATACCAGGTGAGTGGCTAGTATAATTTTATCATCCAATACGATGTACTGTAATAGCATACTTTAGGCTTTTATTCTTGGCGTAACACAACAAATGGTTCTTGGTTTATGCAATCTTTAGTTCAGGAATTGAATGTGAATGGCAAGAAGCAGGACATTCTAACGCTATTAACATTTGTTATACAACGCGTTGCTTTGGATTTTGAATCGTCAGTTCCAGACAGTCCATTAATGCATCAGCAGAAACAAATTCCATGCGTCACAACTATGCTGACACGTATACTGCGTTTTACTGATAAAAACAGCAATGGTGGTTAAATTTATTAATAAGAATTTTAAGACCAAAGTGGTGCATACAAAGACGAATTGATCAGTTAGTTAGTCACAAACTTGCTCGGAATCTTAAGGTTATAAAGACGGTTGTTATTTTCAGTTTATAATTTGAAATTTGAAGGAATTTAAGATAATTTTCTTCGCATATTTAACTTTAATTTATTCGTTCATATCTTCCATTTGTAATTACTCCATGGACAAAATCAAATTATATATAATATAATTATATAATTAATGGTAATTATATAATTAATTAGAGACTGAGATTAATTAGAGATTTTCATAAATTTTCTTTCATGCTTTATTTTACATTATACTATGCAATTGAAAACTTATATGATTATATGAACAGTACAAGGCGCTGTGTCAATGGGTTACTTTTTACTCGGGCAGAAAAGGGCAGGGGAAAAGTTTTCGCGGTAAATATGCAGCCAAAAGTCGAATGAATATTAAGAATATAGAAAACCTGTACGTTTAAACTCAGTCATGCTTTCAATTTCCTGTCACAGTTTTTATTTTCCAAATTTTGTACTTTCATTAGCGCATTTCTTTCTCATTTCAGAGAAATTTGTTTTGTCTTAACCCACCACAAGTAAAAAAAAGTAATAGATAGGCACAGCCGGAATACGAAAGTTTATAGAAATTCCGAAAATTTTAATTGACGTATAAAAATCAGTTAGAGTTTTTAAATAATCATTATTAAAAAATCAGCTAAGTTTTTGGATGTACATAGATGTGTATATGATGCCGCATACCAAGTTAAATGGCGTTTAGTAAGTTTTCTATCTCTTTTTTTATTTGCTTCGATAACATTCACTTTACATCGTATTATTTTCTACGAACACTAACATCGTATTATTTTCTACGACACATAAATTATTTCTCGAGTTTGCAGAAAGTAAGCTTTCTGCTTTAATCTTAGAAAAAATATTCATATATGCGGCGAAATTACGTATTTAAAAACTGATAAAAAACGAGCTGTTTCAAAAAGAAACAAACCATCCAAAGCAAACCATTATATAGGTGAAAAATAAAACACGAAATAATCTCGATTTTATGAATACAAATAAAATACTCCAAATAATTTTCATTCAGTATGTGAAATAAACGTCTGAATGTTTTATAATTTTTATTTTATAATGAAAAGAAGAAATCATTTGATAAAAGAAAACTTGGCAAATACAAATTAGTAAATTGTTTCTAAACTTTGCTTATAAATATTGCGGTCTCTGCTTTTGGATTAAGCTTTTTATATTTTTTCCAATCTTATACTCATATCAAATTAAGAAATTGACACCTGAATCTCTTCAAATGAATTTAATGAATCGTACAAAATATCAAAATACAAAACTGTATTCATTTATAAAATTGAATTAAATTGAAATACAAAACATTATTTTGAATGAACTACTACACCAACTACGACATAAATAGAATGCATTTTTATTATTCGAGAACTGAAAATGAATTTACTTCCGCTGCTTCCTGATGAAGGTAAGTTTAAGAATTTTTCTGGGACATCTTTACTATAACACTTTTGACTTCGGTGTAATTTGAGAGAGCATATTCGCCGTTTTCGCGTCCTTGGCCTGACATTCGATATCCACCGAAAGGTGCCTGTGCACTGAGCGCATTGTAGGTATTCACCCAAACGGTACCGGCCCGCAAGCCTTGAACTATGTAATTAGCTTTATCTATGTCTTTGGTGAAGACCGCTGCTGCCAAACCGTAATCCGAGTTGTTAGCTCTTTCGATTACTTCTTCCAGACTTTGGAAGCGCAGTATCTGTTGAACGGGACCGAAAATTTCTTCGCGTGCAATATTCATGTCATCGCGTACATCCGCGAATACAGTCGGCTGCACAAAGTAACCGGGGAGACCTTCCACTCGACCACCACCTGCCACCAGTTTGGCTCCCTGCTGATTTCCAGTCTTAATCAATCCTAAGATTTTATCCATTTGTTCCTGATTCACTTGAGGACCTTGCTCTGTATTTAAATCGAATGGGTCTCCAACGGTGCGCTTTTTCGCACGCTCTGCACTGCGCTCTACAAACTGGTCGTAAATCTTGTCTTCGACAAAAGTACGCGAACCCGCGCAACAACACTGACCCATGTTGAAGAAAAGTCCAAAATGTGATGTTTCAACAGCGTAATCCATATCAGTATCGGCCAATACGATGTTTGGACTTTTACCGCCCAGTTCTAGAGTAACTCTTTTCAGATTCGTTTGACCAGAAGCTTGTTGGATGAGTTTTCCTACTTCTGTAGAGCCGGTAAAAGCCACCTTATCTACATCGTTGTGCCCAGCTAAAGCAGCACCCACATCGCCAAAGCCTGGAAGAACATTTACAACGCCTTCCGGGAATCCAACTTCTTTGATGAGTTGTGCAATATATAAAGCCGATAAACTTGTCTGTTCAGCTGGTTTTAGAATAACAGTATTTCCAGTAGCTAATGCTGGACCCAATTTCCAAGCCATCATTAATATGGGGAAGTTCCAGGGAATAATTTGAGCACAGACTCCAACGGGTTCGTGACGTGTGTAAGCAAAGAAATCACCATCCATGGGTATCGTTTTGCCGTGATTTTTGTCAGCCCAGCCGGCAAAGTAACGCAAATTCTTGATAGACATGGGTAAGTCAACATTGTACGACATCGCATAGGGTTTCCCGTTGTCTAAAGTCTCCAAACTCTAAAATAAGAAAAAATCCAAATATTAGAATTTATTAGTTATTACTCTTCATTTGCAATTAGCGATTATTCATGGCTATTTGAATCAAACAATCAAATTGAAGTTGTCAGTAATATGTGTATATAAACTATAAAGTGTATAAGGAGATATAATACGGTGTGCCAAGTTAAATTATATTCACCGAAATTCTTTCCAATTGTTTTCAAAGCAAGTAATTATTATATTATTCTGTAATTTGTGTTTTTTCTTAGGGAAATGCGAATTTGAAATAATGTGAGAAATTTGAAATATTGAAAGTTTCATATCTTTTATAAAAGTAAATTTATTTACTTTATAAATGATTTATATTAGTAATTTGGAAGTAATGATTACTTTTCCCGTTTAAAAACAATTTAAAAGCAAAATCAATTTAGAAGCAAATCCTTATAATAATTTGAACTAATTAAAAAGCAAAATTAAATTGCTTTCGAGTATATATTCTGTTTACGGTTTTCATCGTGATGAAATAAACTGGTACAACTTACCGCTAAATAAACTCGATCGCGCTCCAACAAATCAGCTAAACGATTGAGCAAAACTCCACGATCAGATGCATCCATTCGACGCCAGGGAGATCCTAATCTAAAAGAAGAGCCGAAAGAGTCAAGAAATCGTTTTCTCTTTAAAGATATCAAGTGTTCATACTTGAAAGCATCACGAGCTGCCTTTACAGCCAAATCAACATCTTCCTTGCCGGCACATTGTATCTCCGCTATCTGGTCAGATGTAGTTGGATTTCTTGTCTCAAAGGTTTTTCCAGATTTGCTTCTGTACCACTCATTGTTGATAAAAAGCTTTACAAATATTTTAAGTTAGGTTTTGTAAAATTTTTGCTTTTAAAAAATTTAATATTTTAATATCTTAATCAAGGCAATGTTAATCAGAAAACCTCAATAAAATTTGTATATTCTTTTATAAATTTTTAAGTTTATATATAACGTTTATTAAACTGCTCTTACTAGCAAAGCTTAGTAAGTATTTTCCTATAATTTCGATTTATACGTTTTGTGCCATTATCTGTGAGCTGTAATTATCCAACTTGTTAATTTTGCATATAACTTGCAATTTGCAAATAACAATTAATTATTAGTTATTTGCTTTTTTATTTACGATAAAGCTACAGTTTATTCACGAATTTCTAATTCCACTTCATCACATAGGAACCGAGAAAATATCTAAACTTGAAATTCTATATCCAAAAAAAAGTGATACGTCTTTAGTGTAGAACATAAAGACTTATGTACATATATATATATATATATTTCCAAAATGCTAAAAACCGGATTTAAACATAAGCACCCGTTGTGAAAAGCTTTTAGGGTCCATCAAGCGCCATCTTTAATTTCATTCTGGAAGGTATTCTAACTACAGAGCAGAACTCCAAGGGAATGGAGTTCCACTTAGAAGTGCATTAAGCTAGAAATCTTTTTTATAATAAAAATGCTAATTTCGTGAAAGCAATATAATTCTCTCATTTCATAATAAATTCTCCTGAAAAATTTGTGAAAAAAATTTAATATATGAGCCGTTGTTTTCAAAAGTAGTATAAGTCCATTTTTTTTATATATTGAGATATTTATATTTGCGTTTGCGTTTGAATAAATTTAAAAATATTGGCAAACGTTAATCAGCGCGGATGACGTTTTAACACTACGAACCTGTTAATTTTTATTATACCATAAAAATTAATAAACTTGGTAAAGAAAATAAACGATTTTTCCAGCTACAAATTTATTTATACCACTTTTAATAATAACAAATTACAATATAAAAATAAAAACTAAAGCAAATTTAAGTCCATATATTTATAGAAGCAGACACTTCCGAAAATTACTCGTTAATATAACAACAAACTTATTCCTCCTTTACACTTAGCATAGCTAAGTAGCCAAGGTAAATAGATAGGTAAAGCGGTAAACTTATCATATCACTATATTTCTATTTTGTTATAGGTCTTGAAGTTTTATACAGTGGCAACATATTTTCAACTAAGGTTGAAACGCTTTCTAAATCTTAAATATTAATTTATTTTAAATATTAAAGTTTATTAAATATTAATTTAACCATTAATTTCAGGATAATTCGGTGTTTACCGCCAAACGCACTTCATTCTTACAAAATATTTTCCGCTGGAAAAATTTTTCGTAAATCGTTTTACTGAACTGTACAACTTTTAACAGATAAATATTTTTATTTTCTATCTCAAAAAAAATTTTGCTAGCTCCTGCACTACACGTCCTGTCGTGAGTACTGGAATTGTTCTTAGAGCGGGATGAAAAAATTACCAAAGTGGCAACGCTGTACCATAGGATGTTTTATTGGATTTTAAAACTTTTTTAGAATTTAAGCCCATTGATGTTGACAGCTGTACTTGAAGATTATTATATACTTAGATGGCAAAATGTCATCTAAAACCTCGATAATGAAAACAAAGAAAAAAACCATACAAGATTTGCTGAGATGTTCATGAAGTGATTGCACGTCACCCCTGAACTTCGCAGAGGTTTAAGATTTCTAGCAATACAAAACGAGCTGCTAATAGGACAAAGTAATCTGTATAATATATAATGCTGTTATTTCTTGTTTGCATGAAAAAGGAAAAATAACTACTACTTGTTGTAAATATGCTTGAATAAAGTATAACCACTAAATACTTCGTATTCATAATAAAATACTCATCAGTTACTAATATTTTTACTTTGTAACTTACACCAGTATACAGCACATCCGGAGAGGTCTGTGGCCCTGGCAATGAGGCAAAGTTAGCGGCTTGGCTAACAGCGCCTCCCAGAAATTTACACTGTGCACGCAACAGTGGGACAGAGCACTGCAGTAGTCGTAACATTACCGCTTCTTTAAGTAAAAGTACACAAAAAGTAACAAGTTTTAAAGCTTGAGAGAATTGATAGGACAGCCAAGAAGCACACCCGACAGCCAACTAACAACAACTGCCGGTTGCAAATTATCTTTATTCAAACTGGAGCTTGTCGAATAAGCAGTTCTGTGAAAATGAAATCAGCTGCTGAAAGTGAAATGATTAACGTAGATAGGGGACCAAAATGAGACAATTAACCACCCCTAAACTATTTATTAGCAACAAGTTCATTTATGTTCAAGCACATTTTATTTACATTATTTAAATAGATTTTTGTTTTATCATCTTTATTGGTAATCGTATTCTATTTTTATATGAAAAAATTTTTTATTATTCTATATTCTATAACATGTTATGTGGTTAGTGGTACCGGGAATAAGGAGCAAAATTTCACAATACAACTGCGAAGTCAAAGTTTCTGTAAATTTTTCAACAAAACAAATTTTGATGAAGGTCAAAAGCTTTAAATATTTTTATAACTAGGGATTCTTACTGCTAAATTTAATAATTAATTATTTCTCGAAATTGGCTCGTTAGGAGAATTGAATTGAGAATCTTGTTTCCTCTGCAAAGAATCTTGACAACGCCCACATATGCGCTTAAAAGCGAAAACATTCTACATATTGTATGTTTGATCCTAATTTAAAAGAAAAAAAATACCCCAGCTTTTAAATAGCAAAAATTCTAAAGTTGCAAAGACAGGGGCGTAACCACAGAGGCTGCCCGTGCTCCGCTGAAATTATTATAGTCTTACTAAGGACTTTCCGAAATTATATTTTAGCTACGACACTGTTGTGCTTTATGTTGCCTCAAGAATTGAATATGAAGCTTTAATAGGGTCTTGAATTTTAAGATTTCTAATTCGTTGCCGAGATGATTTGGAAAAAAAAAACTCCTGCTCAAGTAACGACCGCGAGTTTTTGAACGAATGCTGTTGTTATTTTTTATTTGCATGAAAAAGGAAAAATAAATCTACTTGTAAATATGCTTAATTTAAAATGTTATTTTTATTTGTAATTCATTATTATTTCACTCTTAAGAATCACGGAATACCTTACGATTCTTAATGAGTTACATGAATTTTTAAACAGTTTAAAAATTTTACTCGAATCATTTATTTCTTCTCGGTGTATTTAACATGATTTCCATGACCGGAATTGCTGAAAAAAACTGTACCGGAATTAATGTTATTTAGTAATGAAAATTATAAGTCTTTGCGACGAATACCGCTTGATTTTAGCTCTATGCTTGACAATTTATGGAAATCACTTAAGGCTAATTTTGGCGAATCTCTCAAGATACTTTTTTCTAGATACGATTCTTTCCTTTCATAAACGAAAATTCCGCATAAATTCACCAGGATTCGTTGCATACACTGCAAAGCTTACAATAAAAGCAGAGATCGTACTCATTAGAATAAGTTTAATAAGATACATATATTTGCTTTTATTACATCTTTAAAATATACATAACTTATCTTTAGTTTTTCTTGTGGCCTGTTCTCTTGCCAACGAACTCTCTGCCTGTTTCAAGTCATTCAGTTCGTTTGTTGCTGAATTCATTTGGTCCTTCAAGCGCTTGTAAACGTTTGTGTCGACGGCATGGCGACGCATGGATTCGGCTATTCTAGTAATTTCTCGCGTTTTCTTTCGTATATCATCTGCAATACGAACACTTTCAACATTTAAGGACTTTGTCGTTTGATTTTTCAGAGAAGGCTTATCAAGTTTTTTAGTCGAGTCTGCATCATCCCTGGTATTTCTTTTGAGAACGCTTTCATTTAGAAAGGAAAATACATCCACACGTTGCTTTTCACGCTCATATGCTTTAGCGTTGAGAACGTCAAGCTTTTTCTTTTGTTCATTTAACTTCTTTTCCACGCTGAAGAGGTCCTTATCGCCCTTAGCAGCTTCACGCAGTTGCATGCAGTGATCAAGGGAACATCCTTGAGGAAGTATTTGCCCAGAGATTGGTGTGACTATCCCACGGCCATTCCATCCCAGACCTGTACCGTATATGTAGCCCATTTTTGCCATTAGTTTAGAACCAATGCCCTGAGAGGAAGCATCTTTTTTAAATGATTCGATTCGGGAAGATTTATTCTTACGCGTGTATGTTTCTCCCACTCACCCAGCGGTTGACTCAGGGGGAAAGTGAATAAATCATGTTCAATTCGACATGTTTGCCTTGCTACTTCCAGATCATTTAATTCTTCCGAGTCCGAATTTGTGTCTTCATCAGAAGAGCTTCCACTAGAAAGATCTTCATCTGCGAAAGAAATTCACTAGAAAGATCTTCATCTGCGAAAGAAATTCAAGGTGTGTACTTGATAATAGATAAATTAAAACAAGAGCTATAAAATTCGAGTGCAATTGTAATCACCAAGTATACAATACTAGGTACTAAGAAAATTATATTTCAGTAATCACAGCTCTGGCTTTGAAGCTCTAAATGAAACCAACCATGAAATATTGGAAAGAGATTTTCGAAAGGAAACTCCATTTCTTTGTTTTTATGTTTGTTATCCTCCAAACGCACACGACAGGACTTTTCAACAAAATTTGAGCACAGCACACGTCCCTTGTGCCACAATCGATCCTGCATCTTTGCTAGTACCACGCAGTTGCGCATTAATTTCCCAAAGTCCGGCTCGCTGTATTCTCGCAGGTCGCTGAAAGGTACCAGCTCTCCATGCGAGAAATGGCAGTTGGTATCATCAAATTTACAATCGCCTTCAAGAAAGTATGAGCAAGGCAGCATCTCTCTGTGTGTTGGATTCGTGAATAATACGCGCATATATACCGCGGATAAACCTCCGTTGCACAATTCTGCTGAGTCTCCAATACCGCAGATGATGGCGTTGTGATAGGACACAGCGCCCCAGGTGTGCTTATGAGGAGCTGAACATTTCTGGCCAACCATGGACTCTAATTGTTTCTAAAAAAATATAAAAGGCAATAAATTGGTTATACCAATTTATGACAGAACTACAAAGTACCTGTAGTTCATTCAAATCCAATCCTCCATCTGCATTATTACATATGGTATGTCCATCTGGGACCCCATTACAATCGGCGCTGGCATTATTAACTTCTGCCAACAAACCCTGCTTTGATGTCACCACCACTTCATTATCATTTAAACGCGAAGTCTGCCTGGTCAGCTCAAGTAACTCCAGCAAGTTATCCTTAAGGCTCAGCAAGGCAGCTCGATCATCATCGTTTACGACCGTTAACAACGCTTGCTCCACGCTTTTCAACTAGTTATCAAATTAACTTCTATTTTAACATCTAAGATTAGTTATACCTGCAGCTGGTAATCGTCTATATTTGAGCCCATTACCGAAACCTGGACAGTGCGTCAACAAAAATACGGCCACAGTTAAATGTAACAGCTCCACAATACAAGGAATTTAATTTTTTTTGTTATATATAGTAATACCAATAAAATATATTTCTTTATTTGTAAGAGTAAACTAAATAAATATTTTGATTAAACTTACACAAACCCTAGTCAATTTTCAGGCTTTAATGAGACTATTTTATCTTATGCTGTTGTAGAGCGGTGGTAGGGGTTATATCTAAGCCCATAATAGTTAGTTTACGAATAAATTTAAAGAGGATACACAATGTATTTGGACAATTGAATATTTGCTATACACTGCAAAAATTATAAATGAGCAATTTAGTTTTACTTCTAATTCATTAAAAAGTTGTTCGAGAAACAACCTCTAAACTAGGTGGGCTTACATACACTAAAATACACTTAATACCTAAGGGTTTGAAATATACTTAAATAAATAATTTCTAAGCTTAGATATCTATTCTTATATACTACATATACACACACATGTTTAGTATCTTTCTCTCTCTCTCTCTTTATATATATTGAAAAAAAAAATATATATATATATTATTGTCCTGCGAAATATTTGATATGAAAAAGATTTGCAAATGAATACAATATCTTTTGTACTCAATTAATAGAAAGTCTTGCATGTGGATAGAATTGAAATAGATTTGGGAAGGTTACTTCTAGATTTTTGACACTGGTATTAAAAGGGATGTTAATACTATTTATTGTGAATTTAAGTTTTTTTGGAACTAGGAACAACTTTAAGTGTTACATTTCCCAAAGGCATTTTTTATGTATATAACTTCACATTTGGAGGGATTAATAGTTATTCCCCATTTTGAAACTAATGTATTATAAATCCCTAGTCTGAAACCAATATATATATATAAAAATTAAATGCCACATGTATGTAACGCCATCACTTGAGAACGGCTGGACCGATTTGTCTTATTGTTATTTTGTTGTGTTCGTAATTGTCAGGACAAGGTTTGTATGAAAGGAAATTTTGAGAAAATCGAAGTCGAAAAAGTCGTATATTGGTACTTTTAATTTGTATGAAACTAAAAAATAAGTAAAAAATATTAGAAAAAAACAGTTTACATCAGTTGTTTTCTGTCACATCAAAGTTTAGAAAAATAAAAATGAAATTGAAAAAATGATATGAGATTAAAAAATTACAATAAAATATGACCATTTTTGATATGATATACAAATACTAATGATAGTAATCTATGTTTCTTGCATACTTAGTATATTGAAAAAAGTTGATAATAATTATTATCAGTGATCAGTGCGTGATAATTTTGTGTTTTTGTTTACTGTGGTCATATAAGTTCGTGATAATTTAATATTTTGCTTTTTGGTTTGCGGTTTGCGGTTTAAAATGCCACCACTTAGACGTCGAAATATCGGTCTACATACGCGTAACTCAGATCGAACAATTAACCATCGTGTGAATGAGACTAGAACTCTTAAAATTTTTTCTTAATTTTTAATGAGAATTTATACGCTTTCATTTTATTGTATGAAAACCTGCAAAACACGAGCACATTCAATCACTGGAACTATAAACGGATTCTTTGTACAACCATGTAATTAACAACCAATCTAAACTTGTCCTCATACTTGATAGCTTTTTACACTTTCCTCACGTCTAAACAGAGTTCTGTGAAACGACTTTTTACATGAAATGCGCAAGAGTACATATTACGTTCACCGAAGTACAATAATAATGTAGTAATAATAAATTAATCTAAAAAATTAGTATTGTCCCTCATAAGCATTAGAAGATTTACAACCACTAAACTCAAGAAAACGCTGCTTTTTCATAACTTTGATTGGGTGTTGGAATATTTTATAATATCAGAGTATAAGATAATATTTTAAGCCATAAAAATCATGACAATTTTAAAAATTATATTACATTAATTGTTAAATCACTTTTCTATGATCTCGCTTTATATTCTAATGAATTTGTACAGCTGACGTGACGGTGTTTTTACAAGTAGTGCACAATTTGTTCTTTAATGATCAATTTTCAAAAGAGAAACCAGTTTCTTTTTGAAAATAGAGATTGAATTCGAATGATAGCTTATAAAGCAGGTTATACTTGATATTACATCTCTTATATATTTTCATGCCTGTTAAATTTTGTCCTTTCTAAAAAATCCATTTAGAATGCGCTTATGCGGTATTTTATATGTAACAAATCTAGAAAAACAACTGATTTCAGAAGTATGTGAAAGCGAGTGGTTACAAAAGGTATAAAGTGGATTGTAAAATTATTTATATTTATAAATAGACTATTTTAACATTTATTATAAAAATTAATGGAACCATTAAAGATTTACAGTGCCTTTTGCCGGATTCATGTTACCGATTAATTAATATAAAAAGAAACTAGTGGCAACATAGTTCCGCCATTTTTTTTAATTTTCCTGTAAATCCATTTTGGACGGGGGTTATTAATAATTTTTCTGTAAGAGAATCCTTCTAAAATCTATTATATCCAGGAAAAACAAACCCATTCCTGATAATCAAGCGCATTCAAATTTGTTAAAAACAGTTAACGTAATAGCAAACTGTTTACTTAAGTAGAACGTTTATTGAGAATCCGCATCATTAAGGACTCTCAACATGGTGGACGCAGCACGTCAGATGCTTGACGAGCTCATGGGGCGCAATCGAAACCTGCATCCCTCAGAGGCTGTGCGAAAAGTAAACTGGGACGATCCTGATGTAAGTTACAAATAGTTCTTATCCCAACAGAGCAATTATGCAGAATTCCATTTGTATTCGTATTTCCTCTCCACCAGTACTGTCAGTACTACTTGGTTAAGTTTTGCCCTCATGATCTGTTTGTAAATACACGGGCGGACCTGGGGCCCTGCTCGCGTATCCACGACGACGAAGCGAAAGATATGTTTGCGCAGGCAAGGCCTAGCGCCCGTAAACGTCAGTACGAAGACGAGTTCTTGCGCTTCTGCAACAGCATGTTGAATGACGTCGAGCGAAAGATCATGAAGGGAAGGCAAAGGTTGCAGCTTATGCAGCGAGACCAACCGTTGTCCGTTCATCCATTCCTTTCCAAATATCAGGAGCAGTTAAACAATCTGAATGCGCGCATTAAAAAGTTATTGTCGGAGGCTGAGGAAGCGGGTATCCGTGGTGATGTTGATCAAGCTAAAGATTTAATGACTTTGTGCGAACAGTTAAAAGAAGAGAAAGAGGCCCTGATTTCGCAGCATGAAAATGCAGCTAAGGATTCTAAGGATGGAAATTTGGATGAGGAAACAGCTGAAAAATTGCCTTCTCCACCGGACGCTCCAGCACCCGTAACAGGTAAGGAGGAGAAGGATGCGAAATTTTCATCATGGATGCAAGATCTTGGCACGATGCCAGAGAAGCAGATGGAGGTGTGCGAAACTTGTGGTGCCTTTCTGATTGTGGGAGACGCGCAGCAACGCATAGAAGACCATCTGATGGGTAAGCAACATCTAGGCTACTCAAAGTTGCGCAAGGCTGTTGAGGAGTTTCATGAGAAGCGACAGAAGGAGCGTGACGATGAGGAACGCAAACGGCGAGAGGAGCGTTCTAGTCGAGCTAGTAGCGTTCGTGAAGACCGTTACAGGTTCGTCTTACTTTCCTTATTTCGCTATCTTATTTAATTTGACTTTTATTTCTCAGAGAACGTCGTGACTATCGTGACGATTATCGTCATGGACGTTCACGAGATCGTGGAAACTCGCGTCATCATTCTGACAGATATGATCGACATAGTCGTAAGTTTCTAAGTTGTAACTGTAAGGTTTTTAGGTCGTAACTTTAAAATTACATTCATATGTTTATGTACAGATCACCGATCGTCACATCATCGTCGACGTTCTCTATCCCGCAGCAATCGCCATCGCAGCAGTCGTGCAAGCCGCAGCCGAAGCCGTAGCCGTTATTAAAAAAAAAATAAAAAGAAAACAATTTAAAATGCCAGGATTGAGGTACCGAAAAATTATAATATTTTAATTAAATATTAAACAAATCACTATCGAGCAGCAAAAAGGTAAGTATCGAAATACCTTCGTATTCTCACATATTTTTTATACATACATTTTTAAATCTAGCTTTAGAATAACGCTTAATACATCTGCTGTCGATTTTAAATATTGGTGACGATAGCTTAGTGTATTAGCATTGGACGTTATTGTGTTTTTGGTATCAGAGTTCGGAAAATAATCTGTGTAGCTTCGAAAATAACGTTGACATTATGTTTTTTATTTCAATTGAAAATAACGAATGGATTCCAAATATTTGCCGTCATCCATGGATTTAGCAAAGGAGTCAGATAAAGAATGATACAATATTGAGTAGAATTTCTAAACCTGCAAAAGGAAAAAGAAACTTGGAGCAATTCAATTTGATGTTTCAAATTATGTAATGTGATTTTTATGCAAACTAGCTTAATTACTTGTTCATAGATTCAGTTAAGCATATAATTTATGTTTTTGTAATTTATATAATCAAAAGCCTTTATCTCTAGAAGTATTAACAAAACATTCATTTCAAAGCTTCCGAACTCTAGATATCTCGTTTACTTATATGAATTTTATAAAAATGGTTTTCTGAAATGTTTAGCATTTAAAAATTTTAAAGTATTACAAACGGTACCAACGGTTGCTAATATTCGTGGTTAACTTATGGTTACATAGTTTTCGTTTTGATATTTCTACACTAGTATTTGTACCTGTACATATCAAGACTTAAAAAGGAAATATAGCAATGATATGACTCCGGGCATGTTGTAGGAGTTGCCATTTCGATCATTCAGGCAATCGTAAGAATGCCATGTTCCTTGCCAGGTTAGTGGACTGTATTGAAATATTTTGGTTTTCATAATTATATTTGTGTTGACTTCTGTAAATGTATAAATTAATAGTAGAATATTGAAAAGTTTTGGAATATCGACCTTAAATTGACTGGGTATCATTTCCTCCATCTGATTGTTGTCTTGACGATCCGAAAATAGTCGGATGTCATTCCGCCATAAGCAGGTATTCAATTTGAACCATAATACGTTAATAGATATAAGGAATTTAATTATTCGCACTAAGATTGAAGATAGGCGAACGGATGAAGCTTTGACCTAGTGATCCTTTGTTGTGATCATATTCAGATCGTGTTCCAGTCGATGCCTGAACACTTGAACGCACTTTTTATCTTCAAAAATTATCCAGAAACAAGGTACTTTCGAAATAATTGCAATTTGTTAACACTTAAAAGTTCTTCAATTTTTAAGATTATCTTTTAGTTTGGTTTTTTTGCCAGTAATCTATGTACCTACTAAAATTCTCCGAAGGCGTGTAGCCCTAGTACCTAATTTTTCTGCGCTGCTATCATTTTGTAAACAAAGCGATGACATGTATGTAACATGTTAGATAATCGAAAGTTAATACGACATGTTAAAGTCTTAAAATGTGGAATTTTTAAAACAGCCGTAGACACTTTTAGAGGTAATTGAATAATTTATATAATTCTTCATGTAGGAAATTGTTAAAAAGCTTATATTGTAATTTTTAAGATATCCATGTGAGATATTTCTTAATTTGTAAGATATGGATGTGAGATACTTGTGCATATTAAACGAAACATAAGACTATACATTTTTTTAATCCATCCTGTTACCTCATATGAGGTCGTATTTCAAATGTCAAATACTTTAAAAGTTTTTAAAACCCCAGAGTTCATTTTGTGGCACGAACCGCAACGAAAAGCAGGAGCGACCGGGACATATTCCGGACAATTATTATACCCTACACCCGAAGGGAGTAGGGGGATATTCACTTTGTTTTTCCGTTTGTAACGCAAAAAAGAAGACGACATAGATATAGAAAAGTTTATATATTCTTGCTCAGCGTCACCTGAATCGATTTAGCCCTGTCCGTCTGTCTGTCTGTCTGTCTGTATATTGAAATCCCGATTACGGGAGAACGAAAAAAGATATCGCAATGGATTCTTTGTTGTGTAGGGCAGTTTGGGATTGAAAATGGGCGAGATCGGTTAACAACCACGCCTACTTTACATACGGAATGTAAAGTCACCTAGTTTTAAAAAATGTTATAATGTAAGTATCTCATAAACCGTGCGAGATACTGAGGTATAATTTTATACCGGAAAACAGCACCATTATACAAATTCTTGCAAAAAAGGGGCGTGGTCTGCCCACTCATACAAAAGTTGGCAATATCTCATGAACGGTATAAGATATGAAGACGTAATTTTATTGCGTTCGCGAGGTATCTGGAGATTTGCCAAAAATGGACATGTCATGCCCACTCATAAAAAAATTATCAATATCTCATAAATGGTGTAAGATAATTAAGTAATTTATGAGAAATTACGTCATTTTATCACGTGATTTTATCCCGAGGTACCTAGAGACATTAGCAAAATGATGGCCAAATAATTGGGTGGTCCGTCCGCCTATTTATACAAAAGTTGTTAACTAGTGAAATTATTATTTTTTTTAGCTATTCGGGTGTAGGGTACCTAGGCTTCGGCCTGGCCGGAGACAACACTTTTACTTGTTTAATTGTAGGTTGAAGGTTTTCTGACAACCTGCTCAAAGTTTTGCTGCTACAACAATCGGCTATATCACTGAAATTATTATGAAAATTCCTCGCTTCTATGTTTTACAAAATGAGACCATTAACTTACAAAAATTTTATTAGACTATCCTAATGGTTTCATTTTCTAAAACGAAAACGGAGCGAGACGTATTTGAGATAATTGTGATTTTAGGCCGAAGTCTTCTCACAGCCTGCTAAGAATGTTGTCACAACCGTCACCTAAAAGCATGTACTTAAATCCTAATGGTAATGTCTTGCGTTTCGTTTTATGAAATGAGGCTAATAAATTTGTAAAATTTTTTCCGACTTAAACTTATGACTAATTAGGAAGGTCAAAATATTAAAATGTCGCTTTAATTTCGCTTTAAATATGAAGTTTCATAAGTCCTCATAAGTTCCAAATTAATAATAAAGTTCTCCAAATAATTTTTATATTTTTTAACAGCCAACTTAACAAATTTTATAATCCGCAAATTTATTCTGAGTACACAATATGTCAGCAAATAATATGTGTTTCATTATAGCTCTCAGAATTTATTCCACTGAATTGTGTAAACGAATACTAAAGAACGAAAATTGGAAAAGCAAAGAAAAAGCAAGAAAAAAACAGATGAACAAATTGAGAACATTTAAAAGCAAAATATCATTTGGACGCAAAAGATAGTCACCATATAATGAAATACTTTGAACAATATATTGTTTGCTAAATATCGCTACTAGAGAATTTTAGGTAATAAAAGTTATCTAATAAAGGATTTCTTTCATCGTAAACATAATTTTACACACAATTCCCTATTGTCACAATGTTTCCTGCTGTAGTTACATCTATTATTCAATATTTCGCTATTTTTTCAGGGTAATATGTTTTTAAAACTAAATGTCGCTTTCCTCTAATTATTCTCATCAGTTGATCAGGATATGTTAATGTTTTACTTGTATCTAAAGAAGAAATCTAGTTTAAAATTAAAGACAAGTGTTTTATTATTATGACATGTTACAGGTGAAAGGAAAATAGGTTATTTTTATTGTCTCGTGCTTATAAACGTAAGAATTTTAAATTTTTATAGTCAAAATCTGCGGATACCGATTTCTTACCTAGCGAATCCTTTTTCAAGAGAGAGCATGTTTTTGCCCATATATACTTACGAATTTATGCTCATACGATTTTCTGCAGACCTATTTGTTTATTTCTAGTTAACTTAAACTAATGCCTGACATCATTTTACAGGATTTTCGCGAGGGGAAACAACTCAACAAGTAAAAAGCTAAAGTAAACCTCTGGAGAAACGTGTTTGGAGCACAATTTCAGGTAACAACCGCTGAAATCCCTTCAAAACCCACAAAATCTTCGTTTCAACAGCAGATGGAATATGAATTTTAAGCGAAGCAATAGACTCCATTCTGTAAATAAAGACTACAATTCCTTCGGAATCCTGCACGAACAATGAGGTGATTCAAACATATTATTTTAATACTCTCTTAATTGCTTCTAATAAAATTTATTCAATAAAAACTTTCCGGAAAGAATGTGATTTTTTAAAATTCGTAAATTTACAACAATACGTGAAGATTAAGATATGTATCTCCACTTCACGCTGAACATTTTTTCATAACGTTTTAAATTCTTTTAGATTATATTTTGAGAAAATATTATGTTGAAATACGTGAATTAAAGTTAAATGAAAATTCGCTAATTTTCTTTTGAAAGAGTGAAAAAAAACTTATATTAGTGTATTATCGTTGTGAATCTGTATTAATCTAATTATGTTAAAAAAATAAATTATAAATGAGAATAATTTAATAAGCATTTGCGCAATAAATATTAAACGGCTGCAAATACCGAAAAATAAAGAACACTAGATGAAATGACAAAAAGGATTTTTATTAAAAATCAAGGATTATACGCATTTAACTGTTGCAATATGTGAATAAAATAAGGTAACAGTAAGTAAGGATTAACGGAACATGTTGCCCTCTTTATTGTTTTTTTTTGCGTTTTTTTGTTGCTTCTGTTGGAAAATCAACAGCAAAACAACTTGATTGATGGTCACTGATAATGTGAATCGGTGGTAACAAGCTCTCGGCGCTCTCTCATAGAGCAGGTAGCTGCTTGTAACGGCAGGAAAGAATGAAAAAAAGGCAAACGACATTTAGTGCCACGTGCTGGCTGTGTTCCTTCTTCCGAAAATAATTCAGCGGCAACCTGCTTAATTTCCTTTCATTCTTGTCATAAAACTCGATTCGGCAGGTGTAAATTCAGTTAAAAAAAACCACGGGGTTGTCAGTTCTCAAGCAGATTGTCAGTTTCCAAGCAACCTTGATCAGTATTCGATTTCACTAATAAATGAACGATGCCAATTCAGAAGAGGATCCTCTTATTTCACCTGGTATTAATTATATATCGTAGGTACCTAAAAAAAGAAAAAGTGAAAAAGAAAAGGTATTTAAAAGAATAATTTACTGTAGATCTCTTAAATATAGCAGAAATACAATAAATACATAGAATGTAAAAAGGAGAAATTTTTAATAAAAATTTATTATAATTTATACCTTAGGTGTGTACCCATCTCTATGCTCTTCTTCGTAAAACAGCTTAAAAACAAACTCCAGCTTTTAGGAACAACTGGTTACTCAAATTGTTTATATGGGGGTGTCACGCTTTCTTCTCCAATCCCGCCCACACCTCGTCAGTATTTTTTCTTAGTACGTAATAATCGTGTCAGGTTCGGTTCAAGTTGGTCCTGTGGCTTTTATAAATCCCGAAATGACAAAATGAAGAAACGATAGAATTGCGAATTTAAGTAGTTTCTCCGAACGATCAAATGACGAATAATTAAATATGGAAACGATAGGATTCCAGATTTTAATAGCTTTCACGAAACGACGAAAGTCCGAAATAACTAAATACCGAAACAATAAAATCAAATGCTGAATTTGGCTTTCTAAAGTGCAATGGCCAACATTTATGTGAACATAATCCCTGCCAAAGATCATAGCTTTCTTAATTTTTTTAATTTAGAATTTTCGAAAACGGGTGTGGAAAAAACTTTGCTGAACAGCCTTACTAGTTTTATTACATCGTAATTTTTTTATTAACTTGATTTCTCTTTTACTCACTCTAATTAATGATTCAAACGTCAAACACTTTATCCGAATTGTAAATTCTCTTAAGAAAGTACTAAAATCAAGCCTTCCAACAAAAGCAACGAATCCATAGATTTAAATTTTTTTTTATTCAACACAAAAAGTAAGGAAAATTTTGCATATTTAATTATTTGAGATAACAATATTGTCCTCTTATAGTGAAATAAAGAAGGGCTTTTTACACCGCACAAAGTGACTGCGAAAAGACTTGAAGTGGTAAAGGGGTTGAAGATTGTGTGTGTAATCTCTGCGTTGCAGCACAAGGCCCTCCCGGAAAATTTAACTAAACGATATGTCAAAGCGGAGAAACATCTTAACTCAAGACAAATCGTTCTCTTTTGTTATTTATAGGATGGAAATTCGTAAAATGTCCCAAAAGTCGATACAAGAGAAACTTTTAGCTTGCTTCAATTTATTATGCAAATAATTTTCGGCCCAGGCAGTATACGAGTGAAATACAGCATATTTTATGCAACTCACAATATTTTCGCTGTAATGGTGTACTTTCTTAAAACTAAGGGCAAATTGGACGGTTTTTTATCTGAAATTAATAAGCTTGTGGATTCGAGTGGAGGGTTCTTTGAAAGATTAATATTCGTTATTTATGTTCGCAGCTGCTTTTCGAATCCCTGCCATCTTCGGGTGACATCTTACGGATCAGGCCAATTTTATACGCTGCAGTTTTAGAATACCAACTACCTAAGAGCGGATTCTAAGCTCCAAATTAAGCCTGCTTCAACCGCAGCGAGCGGGAACGTCACTGCTGTCCGATCGACTCGACAATCGAATGCTTGGCAAAAGAAAGTAGGAGGGAAAGGGAATCCCTTAGTTCTCAAGCCCTTTTCTAATAAATTGCGTAATTTTTCAGACAATCTCTCTTTCTCCTTTGTGACTAACACCAGCGACGTCTTTTCTTAAGTAAGAAATAATTGCAAAGGATCCGTAAAATTATCAATGGAATTTCAAATCCTGATAAGCAGAGTACAAGAACAATCGAACGAGGGATTGTGCTGTATCGCGTTCTGTGCCAAGAAATGTAATGATATGTGACCGTATACTGATTGAGCAGATGTTGCTCGGTCAGAATTGGCACTTGGGCATCACACGCTTCATTGCAGCATTTCTTCCGAGACCAAAAAAAAAGAATACAATTGGTGTGGGGTGCTTTCCGTAGGGATGGTAAAACAAAAGCCAGTTGCTTTTACCTCTTCTTCGAGGATAATTTTTATATTTCTACACAGCATGAAGTTGAAGGATGCTTCAACCAATTAAAACTGATTGTTAAAGCAAACAAATAAGAATCTCTGCTTCTTTAATAGCAAATAGAAAATTTTTCAAACTTACTTGGTTTTTTAAGAACCTGTTGCTATTTTTGAGAAGAGGGTAAATTATTAAATCATAAAATAAAGGAATAAAATAGAATAAAATTGATAGAATAGAAAATTGAAAATAGAACAATAGACAAATTGAACTAAAGATAGAGAAATCGAGCTGTCACAAGCAACAAATATAGAAATCTAACGAAGAGAAAGAAAGGAAGCAAAAATAAGTAAAGAAAAATTAGTTAATTTAAAAGCAGAAATATAGTATTTAAAAACAAAAGTACAGTTAAAAGCCTAGTAAGACTTAAAAATTTTAAAACCCCACAGGTGTCTGCTGAGAACTCGTTCCTAAGAAGTTATTTCGCGTCATTACCTCTCAATTTTGTAACCTAGGACAAATGTATAGTTTTTCTGTTCCCTGAAGCCTCATACCCATAAAGTTAAATGTATCGAAATTTGAAGCATATGTAATCCATTCAGTACGATTGAGCTACAGAAATTAAAATATATGCTGTTTAAATTGGTGAAATTATGTTCTTCCTAAGATTTTAACTCATGATTTCAATTAATATATGTATTCATGATGAGATTGATGCATATTTTGAAATTCAATCATTTTTAAAACTTCATCTATTTAAAGAATGCAGAGGTTTCTTTAGTATTTCTTATGGTATTGATTTCATTCTTAAATATTGAAGAAGGTAGAAATGAATTCTTAGTTACAACGTGTATCATCGCAAGGACTACGAATTTTCATTACGTGAGGTGATGCTTATTTACATACGCATATTGTAAAGGACATATGTTTAAATGAGTTAAACTTTCCTTCCCTCATCTGAACCTTAAGTGATTAATATGCAATTTATGATAATTTTTGAAGAGTGAAAATCTTGATGATTGTTGATACTAAATATTCAAATGACTTCCAGAAATCAGTTAAAGAAATAATAAAGTTTCTCTTTCCACAAAGTATCGTTTTTCTCTCGCGAAATAGAAGAACATTTTATCCTTTAAGAATATTGTACGCCCTGCTACGGATATTCAACGACTATCTCATATAGTGCTGACATTTTGAGAAGAATGAAGAAATCAATTTAAATTTCTGAGCAACCCTTTCTTAAATTATTCCTTCCAGGTGTTTAAAATTGAAGATGTTTTATAGTTCTTAGATGCAATCTTTCTCAAAATCATAAACCTTAAAACTAAAAATTCAGACTAAATATATGTGGCTGTGTAAAAATGTACCTCATCTCCTAAACCACACAACCAATTTCAACCAAATTTAGCATGACTATTACTAAGTAAAAGAAAATACTTTGCGGGCGGCATTGGTCAAGAGGGCGTGGCACCTCCCATACAAACGATGTTTCAGTAACCTCATATCTAGATAACCATTCCATTAGAAACATGAAAAAATTTTTTTATTTTTTCATTTTTGAATTTTTAGCATTTATTATTATGGCAATTCCTCTTGGCTATGTGTCTTTTTGATTCCTTCTTCTCATCTACTATCCATTAACCACAATTCTGCCGGTTCTCCTCACGCGCAGTCTTAACCCTCACAGAACCACTTATGTCTGACCGCCCGATTTTTCAATTTTTACTGTTTGAAATGTACATTAAATCTTGTACTTTTAAATTTAAATCTTCTTCCCATTTTCATTTATATTTGAAATTTTGTATTTCAATATTTTATTGTTTTGATTAAATAAAATTTTTTATTTATTATATATTCTATCTTTCGTTTTTTCTGTTTTTTTATATTTGTAACTTATTTTAATTGAATACTTGTCCTAAGCTGACCAATCGGGGAAATATTCGTCACACTTGCATTCATACCACTCTTTCCTTTTTAGTTAATTTCACATTCACACATTTTATTTTGTTGTCTCTTATTTTTTTTCGTTTTTCTTAATTTTATTTTACTTTTTCTTTAATATTACTTAAATTTTTTATTAGATTTGATTTGTATTATTTATTTTATTACATTGTATTATTCTTCTATTTGCTTTATTTTAGTTTATTCTATTTTAATTTTATATTTATATCTAATTTTTTTTATTTTTATTATATATTTTACTTGATATTTTATTACTTGACTATTGTTTTTATTTCGAATTACTATTTTATTTTGCTACACTCTATATTTCTTAGTTGTAATTTAATTGTATCAAATTTTATTTGTCTTTATTTTATTATTTTTTTATTTTTCGGTTTCTTATTTTATTTAGGTTATTCAGTTATTTAGGTTATTCACTGATTTCATTTTATATTATGCAGGGATTAGGTATCGAGGGTTAAGGTTACCGTGAGTGGTACTGAAAGGAGCAGGGATGTTTTTATTTCAGGGAGAGAACACTGAAGCAACTAGTGGACGCACTCCTTATCGCGTGCTTATTACTTCGACTCCCTTCTTACCTGTGTAACATTTACAGTTTGTCTGCGATGACGAACGGACGTGCTTGATATTTAGCTAGATTGAATAAAGCGGTGTTTCAAAAGTGCGTTAACGTAATAAATATATAAAAGAAAATGTTTAAAGCCTACATGCAAAAAAAAAAAAAAAAAAACAGAATTACTTGACAAATAAAAAAAATAATAAGAACAACACTATTTAAATATTAATAATAAATAATTAATTTTAAAAATACGACTTTATGACTACAGAAAATATTAAGTAACGAATATATCTTGATTGTGTTGGATGTGCTGAACTTAGCGAAAAAAAATTGGATTAAATTAAATATTGTTTTGAATAAATAATAACTTATTTGAATTAGTTTAACTAAAAATTGTACATTACCACTGAGGAATCTTTGGATTATTACAGCTTTTACTTAGAAAGAGGTATTTATTTAAGTTTCAAATAATTTTAAAGCATAGTTTTCACTGTTTAATAAAATAAATTTTAAGTATTTTTGTTTTTATTAAATAAATTTTTAAGTATGTTTCTTTTATTTTATTTATTTATAAACACGTCGTGTTTTAGAGTTTTTTAAAACTTATACATTTTTTCTTAAACAATAACCTCCTTATACGTAAGATTTTTTTTCTTTATAAATGGTGTTTTAAAATGAAATTTATCGAAAATTTTCATATAACATTCTTAAAAGAGAGAATTTTTAAAAAACAAGTTTTTTCTTTACGGATATTTCGGTTTAATTAAGTGGTAAAGACTTAGTTTTTTCAGCGGGGGTATAACTGGTCCTTAAAATATAAAAAAATTTGAAATAACTTCAACAAGTTATTTAACCCTACTCTGCGTTTCTGCTCGTGGCCGCTCTTTAAATTTGAAGAGGTCTTCAGCTTCACCATCGAGTTTGTTGCAAAGGAATCACCACAAAAATGTGCAAAATCAACTTTAGCATTTCCAAACTTGAAAGCGATTTCAAGAAACAAGAAAAGGCTCGCGCGTATTTAATATTCCCGGTTTTTTGAAGGTCACTTAAAAGCCACTTGAAAACCACTGTGGCATTGTTTTTGTTCAGTTTAGCGAAGGGGAAGTAATAAAATGATAAAGTACTGATACACATTGGCATATCCAGGGGCGGAGGAAGATTTATCGGTTCAAACCCTCTTTAAAATTTAATGTATCTCGCTCACATTTAGCAGGAAAAGCCTCAAGAAGTTAAGGCAAAAGCACTTCCGAAAATATTTTATTAAATTTTTTAATTATTTTCTTTTCAAATACTAATCAGAGTATCTGACTTTAAAAAGGTTTTATATTGTTCTTAGTAATGTACATTCTGCATTTTGCGAATATTTTAAAAGCACTCCCACTCCGCTTATATATTATATTTTTAATATAAAAAAATATATATATTAAGAAAAAAATATGTACGCATATATAAATTTAACCCGCGGATTCGTTTGCACTGTTCTTTTAAATTTATAGCCTAGCTTGACTCTGATGTACATTTCCTCAAATTTCACGGAATTTCGGGTATGGAATTCATATTGTAATGGGCGTATCAATCAAAGAACTCCCAGAGAATTCGTTCTGAAAGTGCAATTTAAGATGCTTAAAGCTCTTTTTCCCTTGTGTCGAAATTTTAAGATGAGAACTCTCACGCAGAAAATCGCATGGAAATCTGACTTTCTGTTATCATTTAATGTCAATTTTATTTTAGTAAGTATGGTATTGACATAAAAGGGCGAGACAACAGATAAACCTCAAAATTCCTTCCAGGGAAGTTTAGACACAAATTATCCCAAGTGAAGTCCTTTTCTAAAATCTTTTGTAGTAAGTGAGATATAGAAACGGAATAGAAATGGGCGTGGAATTAGGCGAACCCCGCATTTATTTCGAAGACGTCATATGCTGACATAGCTCCAGTTAAAATGGTTTATTTAATGGTTATTAAATTTTTCGCCTTCATGCATTCACACATACATGCGTACATATGTACATGGCACAAGTTATATATTTATATAACTGTATAAATTGTATAGATATAGGCTGACACACTTATTATATTGCCTCTAAATTTCAATGGGATACTTTAACCCTCTCTTTTACTGATGATTACGGTCGAAATTTTGAGTATCTTGACGTGGACTCCTCTCGTCTTGATTTAATTGCCGCGACCTCGGTTATCTTCTCTACTAAAAGAGAACGCCTTGCTTGAAAGGCGTATTTTATTTCAAAGTATTTATTTTATTTAAAAAAAAATATAGAACATATCGAATTTAGGAAAGTTATTGAAAGCTTGTGAAGAACTAATTTATTAAAATGTATTACGTATTGATATAATTGATATATATAAAATGTATTATGTATTGATATAATTATATATATCTCCTTAGACTTCGCTTCAAAGAATGTAAATTTTCATTTTATTGTTACATTTGCATTAGAGTAATTAAATAAATATTTCCCTTATGTTTTTCTTATTGAATTCTTTACCAACCCCAATTTTTCAGAGGGTTTCTTACTCATTTTTCAATACTTCTTTTCCACTTAAAGCCTAAATACAAAATTCTGCTAAATTAATTCCCAACAAAAGCATTAGCTTCTTGCATCCAACAACTGAAATGGACTTCGACTCCGGCTGCCAAAAGGAGACTGATTTCGAGTGTTTTTACGCGCGCAAAAATCTTTGCAGACCTTTCGCTCCATACGTTGCTACGCGAACATCTCAGATTTCTTTTGTGTACCTAATTTTTACTTGACATTGCGTAACAATAGGTCGAAATTCCAGTTTTCTCTTGCCGTTTCTGGTTTTGCAAATCAGAGAACGAGTCGACTTTAATTGTATATCATTAGATATACTACGTATTCGTAAATTCAAATGTCGGCAGGAATATTGTATCCAGCTGATCTTGTTTGGTCGTTTTGTGGTGTCTGACTGTGCTAAGGATTGCAATTGATGTTTTTTGAATTTCAATGAATGAACGTGCTCGCCTTAAATTGAGAAGCTGTATAATGCTGATTTTTTACTAACCCTATAATATTTCTTAATAATATCATGAAATCATTTTATCTCAGCAAAACTTACAAATTTTACGAAAGTAAAAATTCACTGAAAAAGTTAGAAGTAGAGATAAATTTCTCCATCGGTCGTTAACATCGCATCGAAAAGAAAAAAATTTAATTGAAAATATTGTTATATATTTTATAATTTCCTTTTATAGATAGGAAGACAGCTGACAACTTTTGCCAGCTTGAGAAAAAGAACCGCCAAAATTTTAACATTTGCTAAATCTATCGCGCTCATTCTTGTTTCAAGTAGGGCCTGGGAATATAAACTTCGTACAACAATTTTCCCCTTTTAGCCGTTGTTGTATGAAGCGCGAAGGAGACCAAATGGTGTCAAAAGTTTAGATGTTGTTTCGAGGGTACTTTTAAAGGTTTTCACTTGGCTCTATAAAAGTATGACAACTTTGTAGACTATATAGAAAAGTGGCATCTTAAGCTATCAATGAAGGAAATAATTAAAAAGACCTCTCTCAGAATATATACAATCCAACGATTCAAACCTTCTCTGGATACAAGTATGCAGTTTGCAAAGTAACCCGAAATTTGTATATTCTCCAATATCCTAGAAAGTACCCACAATCAGTCAAAATCCTTCACAAACCCAGAAGTGTTTTTGACAAACAAACAATTAACTAAACTTAATAGACAACGATACGGATATGTTCGAACATACTTGTGTATTTCTGTATAAAAATGAAAACTCGCCTGTATACTTCCCGGATACTTGTGATAACAGTTTCCTTTAATTCCTAACCAACGGAGCAGAAAACATGTTTATTTGGTTCTCCTCAAAAAGAAACAGAAAAACCAGTTCAGGATATGTCACTTTACAAGGGATATTCGAAGAAAGTATCTCATGCGTGACTTACTATAAGTTCCTGCCATATGTTCTTCAAACGGGACATCTCTATGCGACATTTCACTGCCACTGGCACAGATAAGGAAAACACGAACTTGTTTTCTTCTTTCGGAGTGCGCGAAATATTAAATTCGCTTGCAGGGGTTCTTTATAGGGGTTTCTTTCAAGAGACCAATCTCACGAAGAGGTTTTTTTTTTTATTTTGACTTACATCGAAAATGAATCTCCAAGGAAACTTCCAAATATATGGCGTCTCTAAGAAAAGGTTGTGCAGTAGGCATGCCTACATTTTGACAGCCAATTGCGGTTATGTCTAAAATGATAGACAGGGCTATCATCCTGATGCTTGTATCCTGTCGTAGTCGAAATTTTAATTAGAAAAACTTTACGGTTCAGTAAAAAGTTCAAGTTGTAAAAAATTGTCGTAATTAACTAATAATCTAAAAAAATATTAGAAGGAATTAAATATTGTTGGTTTTTTCCTATGTTATTTGTTTTCATAATCTTGGTTATCTTTATAACATATTTGTCTTTATAATCTTTCATATTAAGGGTTCTTTTCGAAAATTTTTAATTCCACTTTCTCTTTTCTTATTTTATAGATATTTTGGAAAATGCTGAAATGGGCCGTAAACGGTTCGAAGCAATCCTATCTGTCATCCAATATAGGTGATGGCGAGGTCATTGATAAAAAATACGTCAACAATAGAGCGGCAACACGCCGCTCTCTGAACTCTATTATTGACTGTACGGAGGCGGCCCAAAGTAGTAACGCTAAAAGACGCCGATTGAGGCGTAAATCTTCTGAAATTTGTTCCTTGCGTCATAAATTGCACTCTCAGAATAAGGAAAATCAGCTGACTTCCACACCACTGCCGCAGTCTGTTCGCCGTCATTACAATGACACTCCTTCACGTAAGCTTGACAGTTTAAAGGATTTAAGCAACATTACGTCGGAAGACATACACGTTGAGAGCCCACATAAATGCACGCCGCTGGATCGAGCTGCAGGACTCCAAACGCCTGAGATTCAAACTAGCTGTCGTAAATCTATTCCCGCCAACTATGCTTCCACTCTACCCACATTCGATGTCGAATATTCACCCTGCGGTGTCGTACCCGGACCCGTTTTGGCTTTACGAGGCGTTGGTATCGCTGACACGTATTTTGAGAAGCCGCGCTATTTGACGCAAGAATTCCAAGAACTTAATCGTCGTGACGGAAGTAAACCGGATGCACTTCCGAGCGTACAGAAAGCGGAACATGTAAAACCGTGTGGAGCGGAAGAAGAAAGTTCGTTAAGCTCTTCGAGAATGGGCGACATGACGTTGGAACGCATGATAGACGCTATACTTGAGAGTGCGCGCAAAGAACGCAAAGTGCTGAAATTCTCCAAACATCTCAACTGCCCTCGCGTAATGTCGCCCACTTATACCCGTGCTGACGACCCTGCCAGCGATCTTCAAGAGTTTTGGGATGCGTCTGATAAACCATATCAACAGGGAGCACGAATAGCTTTAAATCCTGCCAGTGCCATCCCAAATGTTGCCAACGCCTTTAATGAGCGTGAGGTGTGCTCGCCTTTGACAGAAGCTAACGGCCAACAACGTCATAAAACGCAGCAGCAAAACAATGCATTTCGTTTGAGACGACAAAAACCTGTCAGGCGTAAGCGTAAGTTTAGAGCATTCGCAGAAGCTGAGAGTGCTGCTCAGAAAATACTTGCCAGGGAATTAGATGCGTTGAATTACGATTTGGTGTCGCAACGTCAGATGGACGCTGACAAACAGGTGCGAAATATCAGTCCCGACAGTGGACGCAACTCATTTAGCGACTACGAAGATTCTACACTTGAAAGCAGCAGTGGCGCCGTTGGAAGCGTAGAAAGTAAAAGTAGCGGATTGAACACAACCAAGCGACGTTTGAGCTTCTCATTTAATGACTTGGGCGAGTTTTGAGATGAGATTTCAAAATGTATTCAATATGGTTGTGAGGTTAATTTAAAAGAAACATTTGCGACATTTTGTCAAACAAATTAAATATTCTATTAAATACAGTAACTATTTTTTATATTGAATGCGCTTATTATTTATTACGATCAATTTATTAACAGTAATGTCACTGAAAACATGTAAACTTAGAGCTAATGAAATGTTCTTTTCGCTTTGCTTTGCCTTTGTCTATTTATAAACTTAGTTTTAGATATAAATGAAATTATTGTGAAGAGAACTCGCTTTCAAAATAGAAAAATAAAATTACATGTCTAAAACTGATTTGAAATTATGAAATAATTTTTATCGTAGGTATTAATTTTAGCTCATAATTGCGATTAATGGGTTCAGAAGATTAGTAAAGAGCTAAAACCAGTTAAGTGGCAGGTAGAGTCCTCTGGAGCAGACATGAGAAATACGGGTATAAAATTGAAAATTTTAACAGTTTAACAACGGATTCCCTCCACGGATTATTTTTCCAGATTTAACGAATTTTTAACTAGAATATAAGATGTCGATATGGCATGTTTAATCTACCACTCTTCGCAATTAGCACGATTGAATATTTTTAAAAATTTGATGTACTTTTTTATGCGTGCTAATAACCGCTGAAAATATTAAAACTTTCTTGAGTTAATAAATTCATATTCATAAAGCTAAAAATCCTTAATTTTAGAACAAAGTCACGCATGAAGCGCAGTCATGCAATCAACAGGACCACCATCTGTGTGCAACGAGTCATTCCTTAGTAGAGCTGGGACCATTTTTTACATCTTTTTTAAGAGGTTTCTTCCCAGTTACCTCGTTTTGCATAATGAAGTGGTGTGTATTTCCTAGAGCACTTTTATCGTTACTTGTTTGGCGAACCATTAAATTATTCAAAAAAAGGTTGAACCAGCAACTCGAATCGTATATATGAAAAGAGGCGACTTTACAGCAGACCAGCATTTATATAGTATTTATAGTATTCATTTTAACAGGGCAAAACCATAGCAGGGTGATCAACCTCACTTAGTAGCTGACTATTGCAGGCGACTACTGGTAACATGTGCACAACACCGAAATACGATTATGCAATTTTTATTGCTTCTCTGTGGTCTGCTGAGTCATAAACACAACTGCTTTCCATTTTCCAATTCTGCTGGACAGAATTTCCTTAACTTAAACGCCGTCTGTCCTCAGCAGCTCCTTTCGGCTGTGTTCGTTTATTCAGTTTAGGCGTGAAATCGTGAAACAAATGTAGCTGTTTGCTGAGCGTAAAGACGGTGAACACCGGCCGGTAAGCGTCTTTGGAAGGAGACTGACACCGGACGCTGCTAAATGGTAACCATATGGTATAGCATAACCAATTTAGCAGCCAGCGGTTAATATATAGTGTTTTATGGACATTTCGCCAACCTGGTATTAAGCGAAGTTTAATGTGTTAATATTAAGTCTGCGCAGAATAGCAGATGTGCAACTTTGAACGTACGGGTAATTTAAACGTTATCGCTTAATTGCTTGACGTTACCATTTGGCACAATTTAGTGAAAAATTTAGGATGGGACGATTATCACGAAACTGAAGGAGCAAAACTTTGCACAGTGTAATTGCAATAAGATAAATTTCGAGTGAAAGATTTCATAAAAAATTTCATTTCTCCTCCACTGACCACAGCTCCACTGAGCTGGCGAAGTTAGAACACAAAATATTTTACCTGGAACGATGTAGGATGACATTTTTAGAGACTTTTTCTTCTGGTGTGATAAAATTCTTTTAGATTTTTTTGTGGCCGTAATTTAACTATGCTTCCCTTACAAAATCAAAGAGAAAAATAATACAATAACTTTGCCATCTCTTTGTTCTTATTAAATTTTAATATCTCTTGGTATGCCAAATATATTGTTGTCAATTCGAGAATCCGGAGCGCTTGTCACAACAAATCATATTCATAAATAACATCTATAAAAGGATTCAAAAAAATGTTATCACATTTGTGGTAACCTTTTGCCATTTCTTAAGTTTTTTTGGAAAAAAAAACCTCCTGAAAATTAAAATATGTCACAATTCTGTTTTGTTTTCTGGCTTTTCGAAGTTTATTTTGTTATGATGAATTTTTGTATAAATCTTCAATTAAGTTAAAATACAATTTCATTTCTTTTAAATTTAATTTCTTTAACAGTTTTATAGTATTTATTCTTCACGAAAACCGGTGACGAAATTACTTAGTTCGAAGTTCTTTTTGTCCGATTCGCCCACATCAGACTTGCGATAATTGAGCGTTCTCTTGAATGGTTGAGTGTCAACGAAGTCTGGACATGTTTGTTTTTCTCCACTTTTGCTGAAGCCAGCTGCTGCTGCGCAAGATTCTCGTACCTCCCTCACAGATTTTCCATTTCGTTGCCATGTGCCGCCAACACAGACTTTGAATGCGAGTGAATTCAATTCAGTTGCTTATAAAATTGGCGCAAAATTGCGTCCTTTCTTTCAGCAACAAAAAAAAATGTCCTCTGATTCCTTTTACGCCAGTTTCTTTTACGCCAGTAGTCAGTGGGATTGCGCCTTACGTCTTTAACGTCAAGGTGAACTGGAGCAGCTGCGGTATTTGTCCGCTGGCATGTGTTTATGGCATGAGTGCGCTGATTTCTTGCAGGGGATTGCAGCAGTCTGAGTCTCTTTACAAAAGACTTCACCCTAAGATACGAGACGACTTCACTGTCGTGAGACTCAATTGTTACGATATGTTGATGTCCTCGAACCTCTGCGGTGCAGGAAGATTAAGTAAATAAATTTTTTTTAGGAAGTAGGAGAAAAAAATTAATCGTATTTATTTTTCTAATAGTAAATATTTACTTCAACAGTTTCATTTTATAGAGTTTTAGGCAATCAATTGAAATTTTTGCTGGTTGTTTCGAGACAAAATTTAACAATTTCAAGAATGTGTTTATACAAAATTTAAACCAACTTGTTTCCAGGTGAATTTTAAACTGAAATTTTATTAAAGAATAATCATAGTTTAACTTAAATTAGATTAAAAAGAAAACGCCAAAAATGTTTAATATTAATTATTGTTAAGGTTGGGTTCCCAGTGTGAATTTAAATTATAGTTAAATTTGACGTTTTTCCAATCCGGAATCTTGTTTTTCGATAAATTGGTACTGATTTCTAAATCAATTCGGACCTTTTTTTAGAATTAAAAAGTTATAAATTAAAAAATTATAAATTAAAATATTAATAATTAATTTTATAAAAAATTTCCATTAATAAAGAAAACTATCATTTTCAGTACTGATGACAAATTTTCGGCTGACAAAAATAATCTTAAAAAATTACTTCAAAGCCAAAAAAATCTCAGGGGTTTTTAATGTTCTTCTATTATAGATTAGGATTTTTCATTTAAACTAGTCGAGAACATAGACCAGTGTTGAGGGAACAGGGAGACGACAATGTGGAGAAACGATTTCATAACAGTTTGGAAAAACGACTATTAATTGAGTTCTGAGATTAATTAGAGCGCATTATTTGTCAAACGTTCTCACATTCTTCTTTGCTTGCATTGACGTGCGTTTCAACGCAAGGATTCCTGAAGCATGTGCCTTGAACTTAAGATCCTTGTAGGGTTTTAGGAACAAAAAAATGCTGAAATATAATATTTGCTTCGTCTCCTACTTGTAGGTCGCTTTTCCGTGGCTTGTTGCTTTTTTATTTATGTATGTGATGCGTCGTCGATTAATCAAAGTGGCAGCCAAAGGATACGCGTAAAAGGACGTGCATGTGTAGCAAGGGGAGTTATCGACAAGAATGTAGCGAGATTTTAAAATGGATAAAAATGGCATCAGGCACACGCGATTCAGATAACAAACACATGGGAACTCCAAGGAACAAGGAGCTCCGATAAGAAAGTATAAGGAACATAAGAAAGTATAAGGAACTCGGAAGCATAAGGTCCCTGGTAACGCAAAGAATTCTGAATAATAAAGGAGAACGAGGAGCCTAAGGAATTCAACATTCACAATCATTCCATTGTGAGGTCCTGTTTTTGTGCAATTTTTTTTTCTTCCTTGAGCACGAAACTTTCTTTGATCGGTATGTTGCCTTGTCTTTGTGCCAAAGGAGGGATTTCGCATAACAAAGAACAGCTGTGTGCTGTGAACTGCTGACGAAGAGGGAATTCAGAGCAATTGCGCCAACATACATCGGATGAGTTTCGGATGAATATCTCGGCCTTTTACACAATTTCCTCATCCCGCCACTTTTTGCGGCGACACAAAAGTTTCCTTTGATAAATAGATTATTACTTTGTCTGCATATCCTGTTCTGTCTTTTTTGCTAGTTACTTAACGAGTTTTCAATTTTAATTTATTTTAATTCAACACTTTCTCAAAAGAGGTACTGGATAATCGGCTTTCCGTCTAACGCCGAATTCCTTACTCATTCTACGAAACAAATACATATATGCACGTGTATTTAATAAACTCGGAACGTTCAGGTTAGGCATCTGGAATTTCCAGATTTATTCTATTATAATTTAAATTGGTCACAGCTGGCAAAATTGTGGTAAATATGGAAGAAGTAAAAGATAAAAGAATCCGTTCGCATTCACATTTTACTGTAGAGGAATTGTAAAAATAGTTCCTTTCATAAGTACGAAAAATTTTTGGTCTAAAAGATTAGCAAAGACGGCTGCAGTGCCTGATTCTGTCATGCCGGTTGAGAAAATGAGAACCTGTTGCATTGTATCAGGTGACAAAAACATCTGGGGACGTCTTCAATTTAGCTCAGGATTATGTAAAGCCGTTTAGCGATACCTGCTAAGGATCTGTTATGTGTATCCCGATAATGTTTACAATAAAGGAAAAAGTGTCTCTTTTTGACATTTGTTGCAGTACGCCGAGGCCCGCAAAACTTGGCAAGAAGTGAAAGAATCCATACAATGCATTAACCTAATAACTTTAAAACTTTAGTCTCAAAAGTCCTTCAAACTGAAATACTCGAAGCCCAATCTCACTAATTCGAAAAGGAGTTCCATGGAAAATACGAAATACTATATATATTCTAGGTGCCTTCAAACATTTTTTCGGGTTACTTTTATAAAATGAACGTCCAATTTGGAAGTCCAATTTTGATGCCTTTGTCCGGATGTTTTTTTAATTTGAAACTTTTATTTTATTTTCTGGCTCATTTTCAGTTTTCATTATATAGTAATTTTTCCATAATAAAAAGCTAGATTTTCAGTTTAGTTAATTTTTATTTAAATTGATTTAGAGAATATGTTGTGCCTTTCAATTGAAACATTTCGTTTCAGTTACAACAAATTACACAATACGGTCATACTCGCACAATACTTTTGGATAGTTAGTTTAAACTTGCCTAAGGCTAGCAATATATGCATAGAATTTATTTTTCATTTAAATTTAATGCAATTTGAAATTCTTAATGGTTGTTATGCTGATGCTAATTTTTTCCCATTTCGTAAAGGTTGCCGGCTACAATTATTTTTCGTATACTCTATGCAATAAACCAGCATTTCCATAGAAGACAGAAATCTCTCTCGTCTCAATAGGTGTGTAATTGTATCTAAAAGAAAGACAATGCAAAAAATACGCACAGAATAATTGTGTCGCAGAATGGAGGAAGGCGATTCGCATATGGGCCTCCAGTAGTTGGACGGTTTATTCTACGAAGTTTTTCAACAGACACACTAAAACCCGAGCACACAAAAGGCCACAGAGATTGAGGTTCGATAGTCATCGGCTACCCACTGAATGGAATGAATAGTTCGAGTAAAAGCGCACCTTGACCCGCATTAAATTCTTTGCCAGATACGCACGCGTGTGCTGTCAACATTAGAACCGAAACATGTGTACCACGAAAGAACGAACATTTCATATGTATGTTGGTGGTGTTGAAAAATTTAGCAAAGATATTTTCTGCCTCCATAATAGATATAAGTACATTTGGTCTAATTAATTTTGCAATTTCAAATGCATCCGGCATGCTGTCACCAATTTGTGAAGAATATCACGACCGATGTTTCCGGTATAAAGATATTCAATACAATGCTGATTGCAAGGTTGAGAATAAGGGGAAATGGTTATAAGGTGAAAACAAGACGTCCAAAATGAAGTTCTTGTTACTATTAACTAAAATTTAGTTGACTGAACCTACTTTGATTTCACAAGCAATTAAAAAAGCAGTGAAACACTTTTTACCTTAGTTTAAACAGAAGAGGCTTCCCATGCGTTTTTATATACTTTTTGGGTGTATAAATTTCGGAATATTTAAATAACCTTAAATTACAAACCTAATAATTGTTTACAAACCGAACTTTTGTTATTTGCATGGATTTTATTGATCTTTCAACGTTTGCTATCCAAACCTTTTTAATTTGTATCAGGTAAAAAAAACTTCCCCAATTCGAAGTACTTTATTTAACCCCTTTAATAGACTCATCACTTTTTTTAAGATTCCATTACGTTGCAAAATTACTGCTTATATTAATTTTGCAAATTCATTCTTAGATTCTCTCCAGACCGCACGCTTATCGTGTCGTGTGACATGTTACACGCCTCTATTAACAGAAAACATTCATGCTTACTTAATCTTAACAGCAATCTTAACTGCAACTTCTCTAAATACTCCACAGAAGTGTTCAAGTGTCACACGTGTCACTTCTTAAAAACAAGCTACCTATTAAATCCACTTGATTAATGATAAGTCTACTGGAGCCTCTTTGAGTAGACCAACTTTTCGTCCAACCATCAATCAATTAACATATCTGGCAGCTGTCGAATGCCACTTTCCGCTGCGCTAAGAAATGCTTCGGCCCTTGAGTTGGAAATGTGCGTCTAAAATGCAAATAAGCCACCAAAAATACCCGTAATTTCAAGTTCCTTTAGTTCCATATACTCGTACATATTCGTATGTGTCCTTTTTGTGCATGTGTCCCTTTTTGATAGATTATAAAGTGTGTAATTTCCTTTCTTTTATCAGTATTTAATCCGTTTTTGTTCGATGAATATCGTGCGGTATGCTTGAACGATACTTTTCAGAGTTTCCGTGCAGGTGTTTTGAAGTCTACGAGGAGTAAGGTGCAGGTGTATTATTTAGAAACTTAAAGAACGATAATAAAAGACTCAAAAAGTAGAATGTTAGAAAGGAAGGTAACGGTACTACGTAATATTATTTAACTGCTATTATGCTTTAACCAATACATTTTCTCAAAATTTTATGATATTTCAATGAATCACACATTTTAAACAAGTTCACAAAAACTACTAGTTCGCAAAAACTACTTAATAGCTACTTCCCAAAAACTACTTCGGAAAATCAGTTTACTTTAATTGTTCCAAAAAAATATATATTTCACTTCCGCTCTTTTAAAAAGGGTTCGCTCGCCCCTTTCATTAACTCAATTTATTGCAAATTTCCTGTATTAAATATTTTTTTATATCAAATGGCTGCGAAAATCAATCATGTGAACAAACTTCTTATTCCGCATTAAGGGGTTCGCAAGGTCTTAATATATATATATAGGTACATGCAAATTTTGGTTCCCATGCTTGAAATCATTCGAGTGGAAATACTTACGTTGGCTCTTAAGTTAAAGAATATTATGTCCTCTATAAGAGCTCGTAAATCAACATCGGTTTACATATCGATTACTTAAATTGTAAAAATTTCTTAAAGACCTCTTGTGGGGAACAACAAAGCTGACCCCTGTTCCTTGCTGCTGTCATCTGTGACCATCATATATTCAATAATGACATTTTATGACCCTTCCATAGATCTTTCATGAGAAATACACCCAACGAAAGCAGCAAATCACTGATCCTTAATGTCGTGATAAACATTACAAAGGACGACAACAACTAAACCCAACATTCTTCAACCCCTTCGTACAAACGATTTCTTAAGGTTACAGCTTGACCACAGCTTGACCACTTACGAAGGTATTTCCGCTAATTTGACTGAATCTCACTGCAGTTATGGCAGTGGTCAAGGCAGGAAACAAGAGGTTGGCGCGATTTTTGATGGACATTAAAAATTCGTGAAGTAATAATATTAGGAAAAATGTTATCGTGCTTTGAATAGGGAAACTTCTGCAGTTGTGCTGATGAGACAACTCTGTACGATGGCTATGTTCGCGGTTCCGAAGGGAAACATAGTGGAGTGTTGGCTGGTCAATTGTTTATTTTTAATGTGTTTACAAGATTTGGACTTCACGCCTATTTTGACAGTTCGTTATATAAAAAACTTCATAAAAAGCTCACGATTAATGGGTCAGCCGTTCGGAAAATTAAAGGGTCAATCGTTATGAGTCCACAAGTGAATACCAACCAGTTATTCAGGCTTATTAGGAGCTGAAATAAATTATATGTAGTTTCAGTTTAGAACATTGCGTTGAAAATTAAATTTTAAAAATACGATTTTAATTTGAACTAAAGTTGTTTGACCGAAATATATTTTCATTTCGAACTGAACTGGAAGACTCTTTTTCTCTGAACCGTTCATTATACAGCTCATGTCTAGCTACTTTTTTTGCAATTCTTTCCAAGCTACTCTTTTTAATAAAACATTTCTTTGGAAAATCCACTCTTTTTAATAAAACAAAAAATATTTAATGAAAAATGTATATTTTAATGTTGTATTAAACAGTCACTTTTTTATTTAAGTATTTCAGAAGTGAATCCCTTTACTTTGATGAAAAAGTATGTTCCTGGATTACCAAATTGTTATTTTTCTTGATTAAAAGTTCTTAGCTCAATCCTTCACACCCCGAGGAAATTACTTCTTAAGCCTTAGCAAGTCTTAACTTCTAGTTTAACGCAGCAGGATCTGATAAAATTGTTTCCCCTAAATTTAATTTAGCTTACGAAAAAATTAAATGTCGGTCCACACGGTCTTGGTCCTGTTTCTGAAAGGGTTGAATATATGCAAATGCATTCCTAAGAGATAGAAAATGAGTTGGCATAAGGATATCAGAAGACATCCTACCTTCAAACTAGACAGTGTTTTATATAATAGAGCAATTACAATACTATTAGAAAAGCTTTAAATATGGTACTAAAATGTATGTATTCTTTATGGAAGAAGAGCATCGATGTTTTTAACTAGAGAAATCTTATAAAGTTATAAAATAAAGTTATACATAGTATACTCTTAAACTAACAGTATTTCTTAATTTATGCTAAAGTCTTAATAGCCGCAGTGTAGGGCACATAATGATAATGCATGGCAATGATGAGTGACTGATTGTTCTCAAAAGAACGCTTTACTTGACATCCTCATGTAGGATATTTTTTCCGAAACATTAAGAAACATTTATTGAAGAGTTACGATTATTTTAACAGCAAAGACAATCGTCGTCCGGGTGCAATGTTATTATTGCCGACGATAATGTAATTGCTACAATAAAATTTAAATAAAACCCTTCTTCATGCAGCATTTAGCAAGCAAAAGGAATTACATTACGAATCATAGACTCATCCTGAATCTTTCTGAAGGAAAGTGTTCTATGCATAATTAAGAAATTAATTTCATTTTTTCGAATATTCATTAAATTTTACGGCGAAAGGATACATTCGATAATTAAATCGGTGTACTAATATCATCCGAGATTTTATTAGTTAATGGATAAAGATTTAGATAATTTACTAATGAAAAAATGCCCAATAAATTTAGCAAATCGCTTAAAAATACATTTGGCATTAAACCAAATAACAACTCGTTTGGCAAATTATGTCCGAAATTATATTTCATATTAAGACAAATAATTTTAATTCGTAGAATGTAAAATCGTTCAAAAATATTTTTGACCGATTTATTCTTCGCTTCGAGGCAAAGCCTACAAATTTCATAGCGCTCTCCCTTTTTATTGTAGTTTTTTTGTTCGTTTTGGTCATCATAAACTAAAATTCGATTAAGGTCCAGGTGACTAATGTGACCGCAAACAAATATGAACCTTAATATAATTCATATACCGCTTGTGTCAATGAACGAACGAAATGACTTTTTCAGATCGAAACATTTACTGATAAAAATGTCTGCTATTAAAGATGTTGACGAATATGACGGAATACGCTATCGGGAGAGTGACGACCGTATTACGTTTGAACGTATTACAATTTAAGTAGTCACCATCATCAACCAGTCAAAACCCATTACAGAATATGTATACCCTCGCGGTTTTTACCTTTTGAACCCTAGAATAATATATGCAGACCTTAGATGTCATTAGCTTGCAACCCTTAACTGCAACCACGCGCAGAAAAAATCATCAACCGCACAGTCAGTCTTCCACCCACAGCCACCTGGCGATGACAGATAAGATCCTGAAACGTTCGAACGTGGAAAGAAGCTGAAGCTGATGATGTTGGTTATGAAAACAAAGTTCACCTCACCCCAATGAATGAACTAGCCTTTTGCTTAATTTAATAATCACTTGCAGATGGCACCTTACCGTCCACACACCTACGTAATAAGCGCGAATATGGCAGCGTAGCAGCGCATTAGAAACCTTCATGAGAGGTAGAATTACATCCTGGCGAATATCAGAGCCCAGTTAAATGACTCGTTCACGTACGTTTGGAGTGTACGCGAGAGTTCATAATTGACACGACTTTTTTATCATAATGGTCGGCCGTTATGCTGAGTTGCCTTTTGCTAATGTCAGTTGTACGTCGAAAAGTGTCATTAGTGGAAAATATGGTGGCGCAAATTCAATTTGCTTTAATCGGTTTTTCCTTAATTGAAATCGTTACGTGCGAGCACAGTTTACACATATTAAAGATTGGATTTTAAGGACATTCGATAAGGATGCTAGTACTATTTACGTGCGGTCAGATGGCTGAAACATTGTATTGTGGAAAATGTAAGCGTGTCTCGTGAGCTCCCAAAAATTTGATTAATTATATCTACTGTTGTTCTTCTACAGGATCAACCCAAGTCATCGTGATATACTCGTACTCATATATGGGGTGAAGTAGAAAACACTGTATTAATGAATAGGAGTGGGTTGTCTAATAAATCATCAACCCACAGCATAGACTCTCAGCTAAAACATACCTGTATAATTTTGTTTTTTAAAATATGTATTTTTATATTATTTCACATTTCGTTTTCCACTTATTGCAATTTTTTTTAACTAATTTCATTTGACTTGTATTTAATTTTTCGATTTTATTAATTCATATTATATAGTTTAACTTATTTTCCAATATTTTATTCAACTTTTACTTAATTGTATTCCATTTAAACTTGTTTATTTAATTTACTTTATCCTTAACTACGTTTCTAATTTTCTTAAGATCCTTATTTTTGTTTAATTTATTTTATTTTATATTCTATTTCTATATTCTATTTGATATATTCTATTTTACCTAATCGTCTCAATTTCCATACTTTCATTACATTTTCCATATTTAATTTATTTTTTCTGAGTTCTGATTTGATTTTATTAAATTCTTTATACTTATTAAAACGTCTTTATTAGGTCGCTTTTTTGTCTGTCTGTTCGGGTACAAATTTTGCAATTGATTTTAAACTAACTTCCGGATGGACTAGAGACTTGAAACTTTAAACATAGCTCAAAACTGGATGACAATGCAGGAAAAATAATTTGTTCTAGACCCATACAGATTTAAAACCAAAAAAGTGGGGCCTAATATAATAGTAAGTAGTGTAGACACTAGCTGATGCATAAATATTGCATGCGACCTACGTTTTTAGTTTTAAATCTTCATCGGGCTAGGAAAAATTATTTTAAACTTATTAGTCTTGGTCTTCCGTCTTAAAAACGTGGTATTTAAAAATTTATTTTTATTTAAAATTTATTTATTATATTGCGTTACTAATTGTATTTGTCTTACTTTTATTTCGTTTATTTTAACCTGTTTTGCGAAACTGTAACCGAAGGATTATCTCCTGAAATTTTCACCATTCCTTCAGATCAACATCCTGGAAGATTAATTCTGCGAATGCATTCAGAAATTGTGTGCCTACCTAATAAGGATTTAGTCACACATCGAACGTGTGATTATCATTGCACCAAATTGGGACATATTGAGATTTATGGCCCTCAATAAATCTGTAGAGGTGATGGGAAAACCTTCTGTACTCTTGCGTTTAATGCGAATTTCTATGTATCTCGTCCGCACTCCTCATCCTAAGAGTTCTCTTCATTTTCGCTCTGTATTCATGTGGTTAATTAACAGCACACAGCTGTACGCTGTGTATCCTTGTAGTTTCCTTTTGATTGCGTTTGTTTACGTAAGGATTCATTTAGCAGACAAAACAGAAATCCTCGATCGGGTGATCGGGTAGCCAAACAAACCAAAAAAGATATTGGGAAGACTTTGTTCTTAGATTTTTTGTTTTTGGTACGTGCTCAGCTTATCCTTTCAGGTGTTGAATTTAAGTTGTATAGATTGATTCATACAAGATAACCTCAGGCACTTTGGGCGCAAAACTCCAGGTGTAGTAAGTAGTTGCAGCTTGCTTTCTAAGCAGGGTTTAGAGAGGTTTTTTCGCCAATAGACGTTTAGAAAGAGAGAAATTAAAAAGAGGAGATCTTAGAAGAGAACACTTTATATTGAAAGACTTTAGACTTGATTTTGTTAAATAAAGAAATGCTGTGTGCATTATTTATAAACACGTTAAACAATTACTTTTTTAAAAGCAGTAATATTAAAATAGTAAAAAATAAGTATTTACAATATGATGGCTATCAGTATCCCTAAAAAGTACCCTCATTAAAATGTTATTAAGTCTCTATCTCTACTTCTGCTTTATTGCGCTCTTATCCTCCTTAAGTCTAATTGCTGTTTTTAATGAAAAAACAGCCTTGAGACTGTAGAAAAGGCTGAAAATTTTTGAGACAACCATTTTCAAGCCATTAAATTACTTTAAGGTGTAGTTTGTATTAAAAACATATTTATAAAACTCAGTGTCGTTATTATACTGATAGTCGAGAGCAAGAACGGAATTTCTAAATTAATGAATTATTAAAAATTTCAGAAGCGGAATAAAATAAAACTGGCAAGAAGGCTGTCTTTGTAGGGCCAAAATCTGAACACTCTACATTCGCAAAGCGTTACAATTATTTAACGCACAGATATAAAACTTTCCGTTCTTACTGTACGAATTTATTAAGATTCATATCTTTGATTAGAAATTCCCTACTTGACAACTTTAATATAAGTGGACGGATTAATGTCTCATTTTAGGTCTTAATATCTCTTACTGCTTGTAAGATAACTCCTTAACATTTTTTAAAAAAGAGGTTCCATTATATTCGGTATAAAAAGTAGGTGGGGTTATTAATCGATTTAGCCCATTTACATGACAAAAAAATTTGTGTCTAATTTTGTAGTCTCTCTTTTTGTAAAATTTTATTATATCTCTTTCCGTTCTCCCTTAATCAAAACTTCAACAGGCAGACCGACAGACGGACGGACAGGGCTAAACCGAATCAGGAGGTGAAGCTGAGCAGGAATATATATATTCTAATATATCTAGCTTGTCTCTTCCTCTGCGTTACAAACGGAAGAAGAAAGTGAATATACCCCGTCCCTTCGTGTGTTGAGTATAAAAACAAAAAATCAACGTACTGTACTCATACGATAAGTAATTTCTCTGAAGTGTTTGGTTCATGTCCTTGCTAAAAAAGTAATTATGTGGCTTATGTCCTTAATAAGCAACTAATTCTTATTAGATTCGATTTATATACATGATAAATACCTTCTTTTTTTTGTCCCTAAAATGTAAAAAAAATTATGTGGTCTACGTCCTCAATAGGCAACTAATTCTTATTACGAAAGATCGATTTATATTAAAGAGAAACAACAAATTCTCATTTGTTATGATTTAATGGTATTTATTATTGTGATAAATCTAAGCTGAGACTGGAGAATATAAATTATTACCGTGGACGTTTTAATTAGTTTCCACGTAGGGTCTTTAACAGGTATCTTCCTTATATTTATTTTTTACACAACAGTTTGTGTAATTAAAAAAATATAAATTTCTTATATTTTCAAAAAATTAGATCTTCCTTTGTGAATTGGAATTGTGAATTGGATCTCAATGGTTTTTTTAATAAATATAATTTCATGTTTCATAAAGATACAAGTTATGTCCATATGTATGTGTATGTATAACGTAGCGATTAATTGTTTCTTGGTGTTCTATCGTTTTTCCGACAGGGTAGGAAGATGATGTATTTTGGAACGAATTTCCGTCATCCCTCGTCAATTTTGGTCTATAGACAAACTCTCTCGTTTTCGTGTCGAACGAAAAACGACACTGAAGATGGCACAACGCCGAAACCGTTTTGTCTACAGACTAAAATTGACGAGGGATGACGGAAATTCGTTCTAAAATACATCAGTACCGATTAATGTTGCGGGGGATCGTAATACTTATTTAATTGTTACATTAAAGTCCGTTTTATGAAATACACTTTTAGTTTATAAAAGCCTCTTCTCATTTTTGTGGGATTTACCGCTCATGCCTAATGGTCGGAAAATTCATTACGTAAGGATTCATTATTAATAAGTTAATGCTGGTTACTACTAACTATTAAGATCATTTCCTACTACTAAACATTTTAGCTTTTATTGTAGTTTCTCCTGAATAAAAATTTTTGAAAATCAGGCATCTGTAAAATAGCCGCGGTCATAAATTTGTTTGGCCATCAAAGCATCCATTCCATATATTTTCTACCCCGGTTCCTTAATCATACATAGAAAATTTGTACTAAACTTTATCACGATATCTCAGTTCTTCCGATTAAAAATCACATAATGAGTCAAGAATGTCTTTATTCAAAAGCAACAAATTCGTAATATTATATTTGTGTACAAGTAGATTACAACCTAAATAAATATATAAAATATTTATATTATCGTAATCCTTTAAAAAAGAAAATATTTTACAGTAATTAAGAAAATTATCGTGACCTGAGTTCAACAACGATATAAAAAAGTGCTTGCTTTCTGTTTCACTTCCGTAGAGGGACAGGAATATAAAAAAGAAAACGATGGGAATTAATTTCAAATGTAGTGTAAAATACTAACAAATTTTGACTTGAGCTTATTTATAGTACTATAGCATCGGAAAATTATTTTCTATTTAAAGATTACCGAAATCTTCGACCATCATAATAATCCCGGTCTCTTGGGGCGCTGGAACCTTCATAATCGCCAGATCGTTGCAGTTCTCGCGCTTGTCTTCCCCGACTATGACTACGATTACGGCTGCTGCTACGCGAACGATGCTTATGTTTATGTTTCTTCTTGTGCTTTCCTCGGTGGTGCTCACGACTTTCATGCTGGTATGTAGGCGACGGCGAGTAGTTATCACGACGGCGGTGTGATTTTGCTACTGCGTAGTAATCACGATCATCGTGCTCAGTACGATAATTACCTCCGCCTCCGCCAGGAGCTCTACTGTAAACGCGACTGCTGCCAGCACCACCACCACGACGGTCATAATCATCATCCGCGTTATAACTACGAGGTCCACTGATGGCAGCGAGAGGCCGAGAGGAATTTAACTGATGCAAAGCTATCTGGTTATCTCGACAGTACTCGTCGATTCTTTTCTCGATCTGTTTTTGAATTGGCACTGGGATCCGAGGAAATAATGTGGAAAACCAGTCGAGTTTGGTTAAGAACTGATATACCATTTGACCGATGGTCATAAGCTAAATAAATTCATATTAGTTCCAAGTAATTCTTCTCACAAAAATGATCTTGGTTCATACTATCGACTCACCTGCCCCCCACCAGCTTTAGCATCGATTTCTTCTTCATCTTGCAAATAGTCTTCGTACCAATCGTACAGATCAGCTGGTGGTTGAGTGTAACGTAAATACATAAAACCTGTGGAAAACAGATAATAAAAAAGTCGAACGTTTATAGAAGTATTTATTATTAGAAGTTGCTCTAGCAGGACATACCTGAGAAATTTTAACATACGATTTTAAATGAAAAACGAACTTGAGGCCTGCATAGAAATGGTGTTTATAAGACACCCATTCGACTTACCACCTACCTAGAGCCCGTATGTACGGAGAGTCAGTGTGATTCAAAAGTCCATTAACCTGTTTACGGGTTAAACGTAGAGTATACAATTTATAAAGGAGACAAAAGGCTGTAGAAACTATGCCACCAGCGCCCACACCACGCACCTGCAAGTCAAGCGATTATTGAAGCAAAAATAACGATAAGTTGAATATATATATAGAGGATTTAGAATTAAAGGGTTGTTTTGCTTATATATGAATTACCTAGTGGATTAAATGAGCCATGAAATATCAAGGATACTTTTTTGTGAGGAAGTACACGCTTCTTTCGCAAAGTATTTGTTTTTTTTTTTACTTTACAAAATTATCATGGTTTAGATTTGATTGCTCGAAGAATTTGGAAAAGTTTTAAACCAAACTATAAAACTATTGCGTGTTAAAAAAACTAAACACGAAATACTAATAAATTGTAAAATAAAGACGTGATAGCGAAAATAATATTTCTTACATTTCGATGCGTAAATTAGAAAATTCTATGTAAATCGGAGTTTGTACTAAATTTTTTCGATTGTAAAACAAATTGCCGTACTGATCGAATTTCGTAAATTATTCGAACCTCGTACATTGAACTTTCATGTTCACGTATGTTCCACTAAATCACAAATATTGAATTGATTAATTCTTAAATGGAATTCTTATTCCACATTAAGTATCAAATATATCAGATAACTTTCAAACACAGTCCGCATTTTTTTTATATTTACAATCAGGAGGACATAATACAATAATAATAATGCAAAGGACAGTAATCGAGGCAATTGAACTGTTCTTCACTTGTTCAACTCTGGCAATTAAAACCGTTGGATATCAACAACAAACTAATACTGAATTCTCCATATCTAATTACATATATGCATAAAGCGAAATGTTCAAAACGAAGAGCTACATTTCATAAACTCACACCACCGCACATCCCAGTCTGTCCGGAAGTCTTTCGGGAACCACGCTCCCAAGGTTCAAGGTGTTTCACTTGATAATAAATTTCATCTACCACCTCGTGGTATGTCTTCAGTTTGAAGAGATGCACTAAAATAACAAGAGTTTATCATTTTCCACTATTTGCCATAACAAGAACATATCTCCAAGTTTAATGTACTCTACCTCGCCGGACGTACCTTTGAAATAGCTGGAACTCTGTATGTTGGCCAATATTAACGGGTTCAGGTTCATGGACGTCTCGTTACCCCAAAGCGGAAGCGTATTGTGCTGCTTAACCAGCTTCTTCGCGGCGGCATTTCCTTGATGAAACTCTGAAAAGCAATCGAAGACGCAAGTTGTCAAAACGTGAACTCAAGATTTTTAGCTCTTAACCTTACGCTGTCTTACCTTCTTCCATCTTCAACGCTACCAACCCTCTAAAATTTCTTTGTTTGTTATATTCGCTTCCAGACTTCTCTTTTTATAAGAATATTTTAATGCTTTTTAACACTGTTTTATTGTCACTTATTTGCATTATAAGCCAGCACAATTCTTTGAAGACGCAGAAACTGTAGCAACGATATATGACAACTGGAAGAAATGCGGCCGAGGAATTATATTACCCGCGGTGATGCCAATATTAAATGGCGATTTTCGATAAACGCATACAGAGAATGCCAAACAACACAACTTTGTCGTGCGACTCTGAAATCTATGAAACTTCTTGTCACAAAGTAATTATATTTACTTTAAATATAGTATTTATATTTACTAGATTTTTCACCCGAAAGGAGAGGGAATATTTGCCTTATTTTTCCGTTTGTAATGCAGAGAAGGAAATAAGATACATTAAAAAATATATATATATTCTTGCTCAGCATTACCTCCTGAGTTGCGAAATTAGCTGATATTTTAGAATACCCTGCATCCACACGTGCAATTAAATAGCTGAAAGTAGAGAATACATATTATCTTCGAAATTGCCGAAATGTGTCGAAAATCAAGTGCAAATTGTGTGATGTGACACACGGACAAGTAATTTTACACATGTCATCGAGGGCGAAGGTGCTTTAGTGGTGTTCTAGTGACACCTGAGAGTCATTTTTAAAAGTCCTGATTATTATCTGATATAAAAGTGAAAGCTGTATTCAATTCCAATATTCCCGCGTTATTTTTAAATTAAATTATATATTAAAGTAAAAATTTTTAATTACATTGTTTTATAAATTTTGTATAAAATTATATATTACAGTTTAATTGTAGAGTTATACTCTAACCTTGAGTTTTAAAACCCGTAGTGTTTACTTTTTCGAGTACCAGATAACCAGAGCCGAAAATAGGGGTGAAAGCACGTCCCTTGCGGGCAACTCCTAGTGGCCTTAATTGTTCGCGATAACCTCCCGTTCTAAAATAATAGTTCTGAACTTTAACGTAAGCACAATCCAGTTTTGATCACTAAAGGAAATTGTTTTCTGATCATGGCGCTATGAATAGCTCCATAGGAGCTACTATCGAAAGTATTATCGAAAGCTAGTATTATAGAAAGCTATAGTACTATTGCAAGCTACATAGGGCTATTTGTTTGAATGCCAACGCTTTTCTATTGTACGAGTAGGCTTCTATTGTACTAGCAGCTTGACGTCGATTCCGATTTGGTCGGTTGCACCGAGCGGTTGGCTTGGGCACTTTTGGAGCAACTATGTTCTGCTTCTGTAACCGTTGCCATTTATGTGTTCCCTACGGACTTTTCAGATTTCGTTGTTGATTCTTGAATTGTGGCTTACCTATCGGCTTGATGGTCATCTCACCAAGACCGTAGCTAAACTTGTGGTTGTTTCTTTTCAGTACAGCTGTTGAAATCGGGTCTATGGCTAGCACTAGTTCGATGACTGAATCCTTACTCGCCTTAAAGTAGTCCTAGGATACCATCGATCTTGGTGCAGTCAAGCTCTGCAAAGTACACAACAAAGATCTGTGGACGTGGAACACATTCATCCTACACTCTTCCTCTTTTCTGCTTTCTTACTTCACTCAGGATGCTTTGTGGAGAGTTCTGAGCTGTTCGGTGATCCACAAAGTTTGTGGAAAGGATGCCGGCGTAAGCCCTAGCTAAACACTGGCAACTATCTCTTTAAATGAGGATGTTTTAGACGTTACCTCCACCTCATCAGGTACTCTTTCGGCTATAAGAACCGCTGCCTGCATTTGGCGTGCGCACCAACAGGAAAACTCTGCAAACTGAGTGCGCTCTGAGTTGCCCTCGGGTGTGGTATTTGCTGAGCGCGCACGCTTTCCTGTTGGTTCCTTGCTTCGTTCATCACTCCCCTTAGCTACAGGCTGTACAGCTAACTTTCTGGCTGTTTACTTTGGCTGGCTGTTTAACTAATGCTTGTTGAGTGGTGCAGACAGGTGATGAGAGAAGCTCGATCTCCTCATCGGTTGGGATGTTTGGTGCCGGACAGTTGATGTTGCCTGGATCATCAGCTCCCATATCCATCGGTACCACTTCGTTGGTAGGTGGGAACGTTACAAGGTGAGCAAGCGGTTATTAAAGAGGGCCCTACGTCGTCGAAGAAGGGTGATGGGGGGGAGTTTTGCTCTAGTGTGAAAGATATGTCGGATGTATGTAAACTACAGAGGACAATATCGAGAGACTCTGTTCCTAAATTGGGCCTTGTCCGCAATCACGAGGGCGCAATGACTAAGACAGTGGGAGAATCGCTGCAGACACTGATGGAGTTACACATTCCGGGAAGCTACAGATCTTGACCATCTTGACCTGTCTACAGAGTCGACCATTTGAATCATCGGGACAGGATAGGATATTTTTCGTCGTATAAGTATATTTACTGATGGTTCGCTTATGGAAGGCAAGGCGAGTGCTGGGGGTTTTCTTAGAGAAGTTAAATCTGGCATGTAAGTTGAGCCTTGGTAGATATGTGTCTTTGTACCAGGCAAAATGCTTGGGTTGATTCTCGCGCTGGATCACCTGATTGATGGAAGGTTGCGAAACAGTAAAGCCTTGCTCGCATTTCACAATCATCAGGTGATCAGGAGCATGAAGCGGACAACGGTAAATTTGAAAATCGTGCGGCAATACAGTCATAAACTCAATGTGTGCTCAGGACAACGAGTTTACGCTCATGTGGGTGAGTGGGCATATAATGTGGGCACAACACAATGATATAAGGGTTAACTTGGCGAAATAAGGATCAGCTGTCGAATTTTTTGTGTCGGAACCAAAAGTTTCTCTGAGCAATGGAATTGTGGAAGAGATGTTTGGTAGGTGGATGGAAACTTCTCATATGAAGAGATGGAAGGACCTGACAACTTGTAGAGAGTCGAGTATTGCCTAAGCCGGAAGGTTGGTGATATTACCCTTAAGGAAATGCTTGCTGTAACTCGAGACAAAGTTATGTGGAGGGCAGTGGAGGTCTTCACTACACCAAGTAACTAGGTCTCGGTGGGATGAAAAAGACACAAAATGAGGTGGTGTACTTCGATTATCCCCTTGTTATTTCTCGATAGGGAATAGGGTTTATCATGTAAGCGCATTTCTATGCGAACCCAGCATATACCTTGTGAGAGACTATCATTTGTTCGGCTATAGCCTAGCGGGTGGTGTGAATTGTGCATGCCGGTCGTCACGGACAATTCGGTACCTTTAGAAGATTTCCCCAGTGATGTGAAGTAAAAAAAGCTACACATTATTTTCCACTGAATTTCGTGTAGTTTAAAACGAGTTCGTTTTCTGTTTTTTTATTTTATATTTTTATCTATCTCTTTAATTTTCCACATAACTGGCAGATCCTTGTATGTACCAAAGAAATTTTCATTGTTATATACTGAGCACTTTTGATTTGAAGGAAGGTTGGACGAAAATTATAAGGTTTATTTTTTGTCATACAACAATGCCCTACATTATACATTATAACATGTAACACGCAATGATATACGGTGAAGTTCTATATTGTATAGTTACTATAATGGAGCATACCAATTTGGATATATGATATATTCGTATAGATATGGCTTGATTGGTACTGAAAACGGCAACCGCTTCTGAGACATTTTCCAAAAGAACTGTCAAAAACATAATATTTGTAGCCGGTATGTATCTCTGAATTCGGCGAACGCGAAAAGAGGGAAAAGCTTGGAATTAACATTGCATTTGGAATTGGTTGTTTTAAATAAAAGTTTAGGAGTTTTAAAAATTCAGCGTTGTCATTTACAATGGTTTATGTTGTTAATATTAGTTATAAAAACACTTTGCATATTGTGGAAAATTTGCTTCGAGATAAAACTTGACAACGAAAAGTTATTCACTTTTCCCTTTTTTAGTGAAATAATTTAGCATATAGAGGTAGTTATATGCTAAATTATTTTGCTAATAAATGTAAAAGTGAATTGTGCAAAAACCAACCGTTGTCAAATTTTACCTAGAAGTAACTTTTCCACAATTTGCCTTTTATGCATATAAAGATATATAGTTGAATGTTATATTTGGGCATGCGCATATTTATGTATAGCATAAAACAAATTTTTCAATTGAGATAAGGGTAGTTTTGCAATCGACAAGTGAAAAGCCGGGAAAATCTCGAGTAGATAAATTTTCTTTCTGCTTGTATTGTCAAAGCACATGGAAACTCTTTTTGATTTTATTATCAACTGAACAATTTTGACTGTGTTAGAAGGAAAAGTTTTGCACTATAACTGTCTTACCAATTATATCATGTGCAAATGAATTGTACCTTTCGCCGAATAAAAAAAAATCAGATCATATATGACAGCTTTCCTAAATCCAGAGTACTTAGTCCTGATTTCTTATTTGCATGAGGAAGACGTGTGTTCGTAGATTTACGATTCAAAGGAAATGTAGCTTTAAATAGTGGGATTAAATTACTCTGACTAAACTCGGGTGATATAAAGTTAGTATCGACCTTACAATGTAATGTCTTATGTGATTATATTTGCACATAGTTTTAAAATAATTAAGTAATAAAGATTAAAATTGTTTAAAATCAATTTCATATATATGTTCCTGGCTTCAAAATATGTGTGTGTTGAAACTCCTTTATATTTCGGGCACTTGCGCTAGCTATCGCATCGCAAAGCCTTGGTCAAGGACGGAGACCATAATATTAACTAAAAAACATTTAAAATTTTAATTTTTTTGTAAATTTTTACATTTCTAATGAGCTAATTGAATCAGTAAACTACTTTTCTACTGTAGAATTAATTTAATATAGAAAATATATTCATATTTGTCAGAAAGTATTTTGTAAATAACACTAGTAGTGTGAATCATGTAAGTCACTCCTAAAATGTATACTGAAAATTCCTTCAAAGTTCTTGGAAAATTCCTTCAAGTTCAGCTGTGTTGTGAGTATAAGAAATAAATAGTATGATATAAAAATTATTCATAAATTAAAGGGGGAGGGTGCTTTCAAAGTTGCTAAATAGTGCGAACGGAAATATTGGTCAGTGTTTTTTTTAGATTTGATTTCGTATCTCATGCACTGAGAAAACAAAACATTTTAACACTAGTGCAAATCACCTTAAATTTTAAAATTTACGTACACGATAGTCAGCTGTGAAAAATTTTTAAATTAAAACTGAAACTAATTTATAAACAGTTTTAATAATAAACTCGTTAAGTTTAAAAGTGCACACTCTTGCTTGAAACCAATCGTATACACTTTGAACTTTAACAGTGTTCCCATTAACACTAAGGGTGCATAATTTTGAAAGTGGCATTTCAAGTTTCACATTAACCCTGCTAAAATTGTCTTTGCATTAAAAATTACTATACAATATACGGTTTCTTCCATGGCTGAATATATACAATCGTTAAAAGTCGCCAGGTAAAGGAAAACCTCAGCCCTCTCTTAAAATATACTTCCAAAATAGTAAAAACAGATTAGCTGCTACCGTTGTGTGGACGTTGTATAATTACAAATAGCTTTTAAACAATATCTGAACGTTACCAATATAAATAAGGTTTTCCTATTTAAACCTATGTAGGGGTTGTCTAGAGAGCCATTAGAGAGCCATTCAATAGGACTTTCACCAGCATAATTTCTTCGACACAGATGTGAAAATTAGATGACACGATTTGAAAATTAGATGACATGAATCAGAGATTAAAGTAGACTTAGGAGTGAAGTCGACTTAAGACTTGTACTTTTTGAAGCCGGTTGAAGCTACTAAAGTCGGTTAAAGTTGTGCAGATCAGTGAAATCTCTAGCAGTTGAGGTATCAGATTATAAATTCATACGATCGACATGATTTATAAGAGTTGTACGGGTTTGAACTATGTCGAAATAATAAATCTGCTTTACAATAGAATTAAATTTTCTTTTATAATAATGATGGTAATTGCTAATCTGAATTGGCTCACTTTTATTTTTAGTAGTAGAAGTACATTTAACTATTTCTCAATGAACTTGTGACCACGGCGTTATAAAATCGATTATAGTTATAAAAATCGATCATTGATTTTTACATCCCTGCTATGAGTAGTAATCTAAGCGTTTTGTTTGCTCGTTCCTGTGGGTCGTTGTTTATGTTAAGTTGCAGTCAGGAAGGACATTTTCAGGACAAATGGTAATTATTTCATTGAATTCCAGATCCTAAAACTAATCCCTATTATCACCGTAATATAATTATATAGAAATATTTTTTTGCGCTCGTCAAAGTTCCTGAAATTGCAAATCCTTCCTGCCAAAACTCTACAGGTTGTAGAGTTGTTGCACCTTCTTATTTTTTCCGAATACCGATTTTAATGCATAACTACCATGCATCCGACACTATAACATGATTTTTGCCGGTTAAGGGTGTGAATTGTATTTGGCCCTTCTGCTTATTTTCAGCCCGATCTCACTCATCTACTTTCCCGGAATGTTGGGTGTATCTTTGGGACGGAGTGGAAATGCCGTTCGGTTTCTCATGATCTAAGGCTGGGAAATAGAGAGGATCGTCGGCTTTTTTAAATTTTTTTTTCATGGTCCGTAGGAGTTTGCGGGAATGCTGAATCAGGGTTCCTGCTTCACATCACCAAAAAGGAATTCAGAAGAATAATCTGTTTCGTAATTAGCCTCCTCGTTGCTTTAGAATCGTTTAGAAAATCAATCGATATTTGTATTATCTGGGAGACTCAAAAGTCTGTTTCATGTAATTTTTACTTTATACCTTGGACAATCTGTAAGAATGTAGATTCCGTAACAAAATTTTGTCGCCTTTTGTGATAATTATTGCTAAAAGTGAAACAAAAGGCTTTATACATTAAAAAATTAATGAATCGGAATTGTTTAAATCTTCATTTATTATTTCAAAAATATGAAAACCACCACATAATAAATTCTATAAATCTTCTTCCATATTTTGAAACTTGTCAATGAGAAATAAGACTGGAATTATATCACATTAAGTATATTTTCTATTTTTTAGGTAAAGAAATATTAAAGACTTCAAAGGGATTACTAAAGTAATTTATTTTATAAATCCTTCGGCCCAACCTCGCAGTATGGAAGGAAAACTAGAACTTCCTGGGCATCGTAATAGAAAATAGGAAGCATTAAATGACATTTGAGAGGCCATAATTAGCCTCTTCAATTAAGCAGAGCCTCTTCAAATGAAGACATTAAAAGCGCCGTAATAGATCCACAATACGGACAAGTAAACCACGTTCCTTATCACAATAGATCAATAAGTTTCACTGCGAATAAAAGACAATGTACAGTCAGTTCAATATCAGTCAGGCAGTTCAATAAAGCAACAGCATCAAAATCACTTTTAGCAACACTTCCAACATTTACACTTTCAAAACGACAGTCACGTTTACCAAAACTGATGACAATATGTCGACAACCTCATCCACGGAAGACAGCGACGAGCCACAGGACACACTGGCGGAAGAATTGCGTAACATACAATCGGTGATCCATGTAACACGTGAGAATATTGATGCTCTCAACGCTAAGTTCGCCAATTTGCAAGAACCTCCGCCAATGTACATAACTGAGTACCAGGAGCTCACCTCTAAATTACATGACCTGGAATTAAAGGAGCAAGAACTGACAGAGCAACTTAGCAGCCAACAAGAGGAGGCTTCCTACTCGGAACAGCATCTGTATGTGCAAGAATGCCATCAACAGCAGCAGCAGCCACATTATCAAAATCATTGTGGCCAAGAACAATACTTTCTGCAGAACCATCAACATCAACAGCATCCCTATTATTATGGACATGTGCATTCAAATGAAATGGTTGGTACTCTAATTTTAAAAACTTTCATGGGTTTCGATTTAAGATCTGAATTATGCAAAAAATGCCAAATAGATTTTAGGAAAACGAAAAAACTTAAAATGAAACAGTGCGACCATTGGCATGTCGATAAATAAAATAAGGCATAAAATCTAATATACAATAACCACAAATTCTATTTAAGCAAGTTTAATACTGTTATTAATGTAATTTGTAAGGAAAAGTAAAAAGCGTTCTTTGCTGCACAAATGTTTTTTTTAGATAACCTCACTAAAATCAGCTTTTAAACTCTTGCGTCAGCTTTTCAACTTGTAAACATTTCCATATTTTTGCAAGGCAGTGTTTTAACTTTGTGGCTAAAAGAAACAAAAAAAATTTCAATTGGTCTTTGCAACTTTTTCCAGTTCCTTGTTAAATCTGGTTATTGCATTTTGCACTCAAGTACTATCAATTTCATTATGTACTTTTCACTGAGCACTTTTTAAACTAATTTTTAACTTGAATTTTGACGCAGCAGAAAACTTGAAAAATCATAATCTCCCTATATTTGGATTTATTTTGTGTTTGGTACAAAATTCTTAAATGATGAAAATTTTAATAATATTAATCACAGCCTGTAAATCAGATAATTTGTAGCTCACATATGTTTCTTAAAAGAAAACTCGAAATGGAAATCGTTCAAATTAAGATCTGTAATGCTAGCCAAATACAACAGCAACAGTTCATTTGAAAGACCGTATTTAGTTCCTTTAGTCTAGGGTTAAAGTTTTCTGCTAAGAATTTTCATTTTTACGGAACATATCAATAGCTTTAAATACTTTTAAAATATTTAGACTGATTCCACGAGCACGGCTGGTAGCCATTATGGTACTTTAACGCGCCAGCCTAAAATCCTCCTTCGTGCTCACCTGCCCAATCAGCAACGGACATCAGTCGAAGTTATTCCTGGTATACGTCTCTGTGATGCTTTAATGAAGGCGCTGAAATTGCGTCAGTTAACACTTGAGATGTGTGAAGTGAGTACCACGCCAACAGGACGACATATCATCCCCTGGGATATGGATATATCGGCAGTACCAGTTGAGGAAGTCTACGTAAAGCTACTGGACAAGTTCCCCATTATGACGCACATCTCTCACCAATTCATAAGAAAAACTTTCTTCTCCTTGGCCTTTTGCGAAGGATGCCGCCGCCTACTGTTTACGGGATTCTTTTGTAATCAATGCAACTTTCGGTTTCATCAACGCTGTGCCGACAAGGTTCCAACACTGTGCCAGCAGTTTCCTATGGACACCTACTATCAACGTCTATTGGCACAAAATCCTGAACAAACTGCTGGCATTCTACATCCTGGCCGGGGAGCAGCTTATCAAGTAGGAGTTTTGAAATGCTCTTTCCAGCAACTGAACTACTTTAACTTTAACTTTAATTTATTTTAGGGCCGTCATCCGCGCTCAATTAGTCAACATGATCGATCAAATTCAGCTCCTAATGTGTGTATAAATAATATAAGGCCGCTAACTGAAGCACAACGCACCTTGGCGCAAGTCAGAGTTCCGTTGCAGGTGAGATTTTGTGAGACTGTAACATTTATAAAAAACTAGCTGTTACTCGCGACTTCCTTCGCATAGTCTTCAATTTAATGCAATAATGTATTTATTACTAGTATTTATTACTACCTGTGCGTTGCAATGCCACTCAAAGAAAGAGTGTTTTTGTTTTAATTATTTTTATTGAATTGCTTTTGGATGCATAATATTCTTTGTTTTCCATTTGACGCGCTCACGAATAAATCTGAAGGTTTTCCAATGCGTAAACAGGGCCACATACAAGTGAAAAGCAGGGATTTTCCAAATTTAGTCCACACATTTGTAGTGATTGTGCCTGTGCTTTGTTGATGGTCACTGCAAAGGCGAGTCACACCGGAAACTGTAAACGTTTGAATCCAAATTGAAACATTGGTATACGTGGTAACAGTATTACGTTTTGAATGCTGAAATTTATAGCATTGACATCCTTTTTTTTTGCTGCTATAATTATGTGCTTTTATAATTTTGCTTTTATAATTATGTGCTATATTTGGAAAAACTTTGTGAATCAATTCGTCTGTCGTTGCTGTGTTTTTACAGAAAGTTAACCTTGGCAATGTTAACCTTGTGTGAATTCATCAATTGCCATTTTCTCATTCCCTACATCCAACAATTGTATTGCTAAACCTTCAGCAGATGCATCATGCTATAGTTTCACATATTGGTTTTCAAAATTAATTTCTGTACTTGTCTGTAAAAGTTATAACAAAACGTCATTACCTGATTAAATTTTATTCACATTAATTTTTAACATTTTCGCTTGCTTAATTACTTACAGTATCCAAATATTGAATTTTCTACCTCCACGCAAGCCTCGCCTACGAGCACCTTGAAACATGTAAAGCGGCAACGTGCTCGATCCGCTGATGAAAGTAACAAAAATCTGTTATCACCACGTGATGGCAAAGGGGCCGAGGAGAATTGGGTAAAACTTCCTAAATCGAACTATCGAAAGAGTTCCTAAAATGCTTGTTTGTTTTGTTGCGATTTAGAACATTCTAGCAGAAGAAATTCTCATTGGGCCGCGTATTGGTTCTGGCTCATTTGGAACGGTTTATAAAGCTCACTGGCATGGACCTGTTGCTGTGAAGACTTTAAATGTAAAAACGCCAAGTCCAGCACAACTACAAGCATTCAAGAACGAAGTGGCAATGTTGAAAAAAACGCGTCACTGCAACATTTTGCTCTTTATGGGTTGCGTTTCGAAACCATCGCTGGCTATTGTAACGCAGTGGTGTGAAGGCAGCAGTCTCTATAAGCATATCCACGTTAACGAAACTAAATTCAAGCTGAATACACTCATCGATATCGGTCGACAAGTGGCGCAGGGTATGGATTACTTGCATGCGAAGCATATAATACACAGGTTAGTTGAATAGCTGGTTGATCACACGCGATTCTATTTGTTTTTCTTCAAACTCAGGGATCTCAAGTCTAATAACATTTTCTTGCACGAGGATTTGTCTGTAAAAATAGGCGACTTTGGTCTGGCAACTGCGAAGACTCGTTGGTCAGGCGAAAAGCAAGCGAATCAGCCGACTGGAAGTATTCTTTGGATGGCCCCGGAGGTCATACGTATGCAAGAACAGAATCCTTATTCCTTCCAATCGGATGTGTACGCTTTTGGCATTGTCATGTATGAACTCTTGGCCGAATGTCTACCGTATAATCACATCAACAATAAGGATCAAATCCTCTTCATGGTTGGTCGCGGTTTACTTCGTCCTGATATGTCGCGTGTACGCTCCGATGCTCCACAGGCTCTGAAGCGGCTTGCAGAAGACTGCATAAAATATGATCGTAGTGACAGACCACTCTTTCGTCCTTTGCTCAATATGTTGGAAAATATGTTGCGTACTCTGCCCAAAATACATCGCAGCGCCAGTGAACCTAATATAACGCAAACCCAGCTGCAAAATGATGACTTTCTCTACCTGTGTCCGAGTCCCAAGACGCCGGTGAATTTTAATAATTTCCAATTTTATAACAGTGCTGGGAATATTTAGCACTGAAGCATCTCCGTAATTGATTGTGATAAACAGAAAATAAAGGTAAGGGCAGACTATGGAAGGCAAAGTAATTCAACAAAGTGGAAGAAGTGGAATTTGAAAGCTTTATATAAAGCTGCTGAGAGAAAATAAGATGAGGTGGAATACTTCACAGAGCTTAGAATTGTAAATAATTTTAGCAAAAAATAGACAGTTTATGTTTGAAGTTTATTCTATATAAATTTATATTTATGTAGGTCATGTACTCAGATTATAATAGAACATATGACAACCATATGATAAAAATAGGTTTCTGATATCGCAACTAGCATGCTTAGTTTACTCTTAACTGCATTTAATTTAAAGATTATGCCTCAATTTAAAGACAACAATCTAAAACTAGTTCTAAACCAGAAGTGATCAATAATGGTGTAATCAAAATGACGTTCCCACACGATAGTGGTACGCGTTAATTTTACAATTAATTTTATATGCCTAAGTTTAATCATTGCGTTGAATGTTTGGAGTAGAAAGTCTAAATTGTATTTTAATTAACAGCTCACATATGGAGTTATCTTTTATTTGTTGTATGCAGCCCGCCTTAAAATGTTAACTCCACCCTAGTGCTCTTCTCTACCATGTCCTTTCTCTGAAACTGCAAGCATTATTGTATTTTTATTACGGCTTTAATGCGGGTTCGAAGTACTAAATTGTTGAAAGCACATTCGAACCGCAGTCCACATGAACTCGATCCTTGTCATCCACTACAAACTATGTAAGTTTAAAGTTTAAATCATTTTAATTTTCTGAAACACTGAGCAACTTAGAACTTAATTAATTTAAGATGCGATTGGTTCAAAAACTTATTTAGAAGTAAGTCATGCAAATTTTGTTAAATTCCAATGTATTTTACATTTGGCGCAATTTTGCTCACATCCAAATATAAGAGATGGAAAAAACTGATTAGATGGTGTCGTTGGGGATCTCCTGGGATCTCATCGTAGCTTGCTACACGGTTTGGTATTTGGTTTCTGAGTTATCTGTAGTTTTATTTTGCTTTGGAATATTTTATTTGGTTCCAATTTATGCTACCTTATCTAAATTTGTTTTATTTTGCTTTATTTTGTTATCAGTTTCCGCCGATAAAGGCAGTAAATATTTACGATACTTCATATGAATTAGTAACATCCTTGTTTACTTTACAAATAAATTTATTTAAGCCTTGTCCGAATCTCAATTTGATGACATGTTGCATCAAATTCCAGAATCTTCCTCTTCATCAGATAGCTATGTGGCTCCGACCCCTCTCTCTAGCGCAGTGCTGCTTCCACTTCTGCTGCTACTGCTGCTTTCTATGCTATTCCTAATCCTGCAACGACAATACCGAAGACCGATGCGCCGCAAGGAAAGGGATGAGTGCCTGACGTTGCTCCGCCAGCAAACCGTTAATCAAGAAAATATTTGCAATGTACTGGATCGCATTGCAAATACACTACAAATGTGCGTTGCTGACCCGTGGCGCATGCAAGTAGCTGAGACAAAACTACGCGGCGCAGACAAAACTATGTTTACCGCGCTAATAAACTTGCGGTAAACATAGGTTTATAATGCATTCTTTGATAATGAATTATATAATGCATAAGTTTGATAATGAATTTCCTTTTTTGTTTCCATTTTAACATTAGTCATAAGTTTGATAATGAATTATCCTCATTTTTGTGATGCAACAAATTATTTAATTTTGAGTTCAAACAATTTCTTTCATTACGACTTTTTTATCTCAATGTTTTGATTGTAGTCCTGAAAATAACATTGTATCTTGAAATGCGTTCAATAACTGATACTTCGTGCCAACTCATTTCGCACTGCTACAGCTGCAGTAGATAGCACTTATTCATTCATATAAATGGTTTTAGGAACGGCTTCTTCCGTGTCATTTATAATTTTGGTGACCTTTGCGAAAGAGTGATGAAGGCCAATAACATCGGAATAAATTTTTCAGGACGCCGAAGCAACGCTGGACGACGTTACACGGGGTTATAGGCAACCTCATGGTGATGCTGGGGTTGCTGGTATTATCATGAAATACGGGAATAATTGATAACGTTAGTCGACAAAATGACATTTTTTGTGGCAAGTGATCGTTTCACTCACCAAATGCGGGGTCGATTAGTTTTTTGTAGTTTCCGCTATTATTGTTTCCTAGTAACAATGGCTAACTGCATTCCATTTCAGAAACAGGTACTTCAACCCTTCACCGTTTTTGTACAAAGGGGTCTCAACTCCACAGGTAACACAACGTGTATAGAATACAACCATTTACGCCTCCATGTGTAAGCAAAACCTTAACAAGTTTTGCTATGTTTGTTTATATACCAGAAAATAAGCATAACAAAATTACAGATGGCTTGAAAATGACATATCTTTATTATTTTGGATTTGCTGTGATGAAACAAGATAAAATTTGGCTTCATGTATTTTGTAATTCTACAAAATTCACGAAACAAACCTACACAATTGGGCTGCTGGAGGAAAAATACCAACATTTGGAATGCCTATGTTGTGGCTTGTTGAATTGTTCGCATAAACTATGCTGATGTTGCAACAGAAATGAAGCCAGTTTTGCCATAACCTATCTGTCCCAGTTCATCCAGAGAGGAAGGAAGCACCTCAGAAGGTTTAAATACTTCTGGGGTGCAATTATGATGGCGGACTATTGCTGGAGTCTAACTAGAGAAACACCCACCGATTCAAATAAGCGCAGAAGCACAAATAAAAATTATTTTTAATTAAAAAAAGTATTTATTAATCTTTTCTTCCATTTTGTTAAAGAAAAATTGTTTTTGGCGAGTGAAATGACCAATTGCCACAATATTTCAAAATTTTTGTGAAAAGCACTATATTTACTTTAACGCCCACCAAGAAACCATTTCTGGGCAGATTTTTTGGATATTAGGCTTAAAATTTGCACAAATGTTCAGTCTATCGATACAAGAAATAAAAACAGGAAAAAATATTCAGGAATATATTTTTATGCACAGATATATTGTAGTTTTTTTGGTCTTTTTTCATCAAAAATTCATCTTTTCAAGTTACAATTTCAGAAAACAACTTTTAAACTATTTCGAATTTCAATACTGTTAGTAAAAAATATGCATGCATCTTTCCTCTTTTATTTAATAGCAGTTGTAATCGAATGCGTCAGCTGTAGCGGATCTTCTAATGGATGCACCTTAACTGACCAAAATCCTATAAAATGTTATCAAATAATGCGTTACAAAATGGCTGTCGGCTAGGGTAACCCCAATCGCCTGAAATTTTGATTATGATGAAAAGTACATTTTAGGAGAAGATTTATGAATAGGATCCCACCCCGTAGCCAAGTTTCTCCTTTTCCAGCGGTGTATGCTACTTTTAAATATTCCTCTGCCAGACTGGACCTCCACACGTAGGCATCTTGGTTTGCTCCTGGTGCTCTGATATCAACATATCTGACGACCATATCAAAATCGCATATCTGAAGCGAAGCAAAATATTCTTCCAACCAACTGATATTTTCATTATGTCGGAAGCATAGTTGTCAGATATCACCACAACGAATTTTCACTGAAAAATCTTTATATTTTTAAAAATTACTTAAATAAATACTTAATTTACTTCAAACTTTCAAATTATTGTCAGCAGAGCTGGTATACAAAAATCAATGTAAAGAAAAGAGACCTCATGCAATTTGTTTAAGCAGTGTTTGGATCAATAACATTAGCTTAAACTTCTTATATATTTGAATATTACTCGACCAAAAATAGTTTCCCGTTGAACAAAAAATTTACAAAGTAATTTCGAAGCCAACTGATGATTGGGATTACCACCACTCACCAAATAATACTTCAAAATCACTGCTTCAGCATTTGACAACTGCCTTCCATCGCCTTAGCGCTGATAAGATTACTAAATTATTTGTTAGAATATGTTTTACTTATACGTGGATTTTTTAAAGGTACAATAATAATTTTGCATTGATCTCAAAGATGCACATTTATAAAAACACAAATTGTACGCATGATTTTAATACATTTCGATTACTTCTTAAAAGTGTGCAGAAATTTTTTGTCAATGTCAATGATTTCGAAGGTAGGGGCGACAAATTTATGAAATGGTTTTACATGATCCGCCCTGTGGTTTTTCACACTTCGTTAAGTTTCGTTAAGTTGTCGCCATTGAGTAAATCTGTCGGCAAAGTGGAAAAACTAAAGAAAAAATCAAGGCGAAGGGAGGAGATATTATTATCAGACGTTTTTTGTCTAAAAAATTTAGAAATTTAGGTAAATAAAGTAGTTTTTATAATATCTGAAGTTCCGGAATATGAATAACTTTGCATTTTATAAATTAATGAGAGTTGGAGCAAGTGGAAAAATCTGCTAGCTTTTCTTCACTGGCTTACTTTGAAAAATTTGGATTTGCATTTTTCATTCTCCTGTGGACAAGGACCTTAATAGTTTATCCAGCATTTAACCGCAAACTAGGTTTGAATCGATAGTTTAAGTTGATTATGGAAATGTTCGGTTTAGAAGTAATCAACGTTTTTGTATACCAACAGATCAGAGGCGTAATCGTAATTTATAGAATGCCATTGCTTGCTGTCTCTGCAGTTTTGTGTGTAAACCAAACAATAAACAATGGAATTTTAGTACTTGTGTTGTCGATGTAAAAATCAGAAAAAATTGTGCATCATTCTGTGGATTATCTGCAAGAAAACCGGAATTTTTACTTATAATTCTGAAGAGTTGATAAACTTCGGAAAGAATTACGTTCCTCTCTCGACCACTTCAGAGTGATGTTTACGTTGCGCTGATCAGCGCTTCTCCAATTCTATTAATTCTAGTACGGATAGGAGGCGTTATTTGGGGTGTAGGTCATCCATAGGAAGCTTATTTGTGTTTTATAAGTATCTCCCTTATATTCCAATATTTCTTCAGTGAAACTGTAGAGCGAAGACAGGGAGTGAGAGAAAAAATTAAAACAATTTTTCAGCTAAGACGGCTTTATTGCAGTATAGTGACCATTCCAAAAGGCTGTCTGGCCAGGCTGAACTCTGAATACTCTACACCCGCAAAGTAAAAAAAGATGCCTTATAAATCACTTCAAGGCTTTAATATCCTTCATAACGATTAAATTAGGCGAGCCACATCAATTTTTGAGAAATTTAAATTGTCAATAAAATATCCTAATAAAGAGAAGAACAATGTGAGTATATACTTCCCTCCGAAATGTAGGGTATCAAACGGGTGTATCAAAACGGGTGTAGGGTATCAACGGATGTTTTACATAGAGTTACAATTCATATATTTTCAGATGTAACATGTTCTGTTTTTACTATATGCTCCTAATATCTTGTACCGTTTATAAGATATTCACTTTTTACATTTTTGAAAAATAATGACGTGAAAAAAGGTACCTTTACATTCGGTATAAAAAATAGGAGTGGTTAGTAACTGCTTCCACTAATTTTCAGTCGCAAACTGCTCTATGTAAAGTAGCATTTGCGTAAAATTTTGCAGCGATATCTGTTTTAGTTTTCCTTTAATCGTGATTTCAACAGACAGAAAGACAGATGGAGATAGCGGGTTAAATTGACTCAGAAAGATTAAATTAAATTGGCTGAGAAAGAATATATTTATTTATTTATTAATCAAAGTATATACAATTATATATTTACTTCGGTCTATGGGATACAAATCCTTACAAACTAGCGAAAAAAATAAAACAAGTAAAGGTGTCTTCGCCCCGGCCGTGGTGGTGGTATATTTTAGCTACCCACCCTACACCCGAGTAGCTAAAAAAGAATAATTTCGCCAGTTGACAAATTTTGTATAAGTAGGCGGCCCACGCCCATTTTTGGCAAACATTTTGTTATTGTCTAGAAATTATCTGTTATAAAATTATCATTTTATTATCTCTAAACATCTTATTTATTCCGGAATATATAGCGCCATTACTAAAATTTTTAAAAAAATGGGCGCGCCACGCCCACTCATAAGAAATTAGGTAATATCTCATGAACGGTATAAGATATTGAGATGTAATTTTATCACGATGTATCGGGAAGCATTACCAATAAGCTTGCCGGAAACGAGCGTACCCACTTATACAAAAGTTCCGTTTGCCCACTTATGCAAAAGTTGTCAATATCCCATAAACGGTTCAAAATATTAACATGTGATTCTATCCAGCAGTATCTAAAGACATTACAAAAATATTTGCCCAAAATGGGTGTGGTCCGACTTGTACAAAAGTTGTTAAGTGGCGAAATTATAATTTTTTCAGTTACTCGGGTGTAGGGTATTTCGATTTCGACCAGGCCGAAGACAACACTTTTACTTGTTTGATATTCCGGCTCTTTGCTTGTTTTCTAGGAATCCTCCGCAAAATTTATAGCTGTTTTGGATCAATATCCTGTTGCATCACAAAACCTTCGCTAATCAATCGCAGGCCTGATGGTATGACGTTCTCCTCCGGAAACTCTATACTCCTCCATTCGCATGGTCCCCTCGATTCAAACTAAACCTCGTACTCCATTGCTTGGGGACCATCCCCAGACCATAACGGAACTACGCCCGTGCTTCACTGTTGGTGCCATACTTAGGCACAAACAGCTCGAACTTCATCGGTCAAAAGAACATTTCTGAAGTTCTGTTCGGTCCAGTGCTTTTAGGTTAGAGCCCATTCAAGTCTTTTCTTTTTATTTTGTGGTCGAAGTAAGGGCTTTTTTATTGCTATCCTACCACAGACGCCAGCTTCTCTTAGGAGCCTCTTTGCAGCCGTTAGCGACATCGGCTTTGACCGACTGTTATTGATTTCGGTTCGTATTTCTGGAGCCGTCTTTCTTCTGTTCCTTCTGCGTGTTATTGCCATTACTTGATCCGCGCGTTTTGTTGCAGCTCTTTGTCTTTCTGAGGAGTTCCATAATCTTTTTACCGTTGTCTGGCCCGATGCACAAAGCTCTTCGAGTAGTAATTACCTCATCACAAAAAAAACCAAGCACCAAAAAAGGTTTTTATAACTCTTTTGCTGGATTTTTTACAACCTATCAAAAAGCAAAAAAAGGGAATTTTATGACAGGGTTGCATTTTTTATTCACGTATGCTATTTGAAGGAGCAGAAATGAAAACTTTTAAATCAACTACATTCATGTAACTATATAAAATTGGTTTTAAATAACAAAAACTAAATAAAGATTCCTTAGAATATTCTTGATATGAAATAATTAAATTTCAATTCAGTTAAAATAAATAACACATTTTTGTATTCATTAAATTATTATTTATGGTGAGAATGAATTGAAATCCATTCTTTATCTAGTAGGTTTTTCCTCTCTTGCTTATTTTATCCGCTCATTAGGTGATTTGAATTCGCACATCCTTTTTGCAGCTGCTTAAGGTTGTTGCTTGTGTGTCTGGTTTTCTCACAAAAGAGATCAAAGTAGCTGCTGTGTGCGTCAGACGCAGCATCCAGAAATTCCAATCGAATTTATTTCGTATCTCGTTGTAGTTGACTGGCTGTTTATTTAGTTGTCGATTCACTTCTGAACTGGTTTGACGTGTGTGAGTTTTTGATTAAATTTGCATTTAATCCAAGATAAAGAGAGAAAAGAAATTATTCTTTTAGAAGAATAATACACAAGTATTTATTTATTAATTTTTTCTTGTACTTTGTGTTTTATTTTGTAGTTTAATTTAAAGTCCTCAACTGTTTATTAGCCATGGAGGATCCGAATCGCATGATGGCTCACACGGGCGGTATGATGGCTCCGCAAGGATATGGGATGCCTGGTCAGGATGATGGCCAGAATGCAGGCAATGAAAATGAAGTGCGCAAACAAAAAGATATCGGGGAAATTTTGCAGCAAATAATGAGCATTTCGGAGCAGTCTTTGGATGAGGCGCAAGCTAGGAAGCATACTTTGAATTGTCATCGCATGAAGCCAGCTCTGTTTTCAGTTCTGTGCGAAATCAAAGAGAAAACAGGTATGTTTATCTTAATTTATTGCAGAAAAAGGAATAAATAAAAAAGACAAATATAACTAACTAGACTACATAAAAATTAAAATCGAAATTACAAAGGAACAAATAAAGAAATAAATAATAAAAAATAAATACTATGCGATTTTTGCTATTAAATGGATAACTGTTACGGTGTCTGGTATAAAGTGAATTTAAAAATTTAGATTTTAATAAATAGCATTAATTATTAATTTAATTATATTTAAATTGTATGGAGGAAAGATTTAAACTCAGAAACTAACTCTTTACAGCTCAGAATATAGTTATATTTTTAAAAAAATCTGTTTTCTATTTCCGCTCAAGTGTTTTTAACAAAACTTTTTGGCTTGCTACACAATAAATGCGGTGTGCATTTAAATAACTATTTAGTGCTTCTGATGAATTTAAACATATGCGCACAGTTATTGCAAAACATTTCTTCCGTTTCCCATACATCATTAATTTAATTACATATTGCCTCTGAAAAATCACTGATGAGCTATCAAATAGTAAAAAATATGTTTTAGTGAATTTAGACAGGTTTACCAGTTCTGAAAGGAATAAAAGGGGATGGCGATTTTTGATTTTTTATAATTTTTTATACTTATAATAATAGTTTTAAAATTTTACCCCTAATATATCCCCTAATATATCCTAATATATTTTACCCCTAATATATAACCTTCAAAAAATTTTATGAAAGCTATTGCTTCATAATTTATAGCGTAATTCCCTTGCTTATAATAACTTTATAAGGCCTTTTATATGTAAAAAAACATGCGGAAATTTAAAAGGTTCGTGTAAACGGTTTCTAATACAAAATTCAACAATTCGTTTGTAACGCTACAAAATTATGGGGGTTTTTCAGACATTTACATGAATTCTCTTATTATTTATGCTGGTTTTCCCTACGGAATTCATTCCCACCTAGAGTTAATCTTATCTTCGTTTTTTAACCCACTTGGCCTCACAGTTCCTTTCGAAGAACACCGATAATATTGCAAAATTGGAATAAGAAATAAGAAGCAAAACGGACGATTATTTTCTGTTAATAAAAAATAATTTTATTTACAAATTGTTTAAAAGGTTTCCCAGCTACAGGTTTTTAAATTAAGTTTATATTTAGTTTGCTAATATCTAAAAAAATACAAAATTTTGGATTTCGCATAATTCCGTCGTGGTCATACGTTCAAATAAGACAAGTTTTCTGCATTTTTCTGCTATGTTCTGAAATCACTGTATTCCATTTTGCATAAATGCAAAACCAACAATTTGCCAAAAAATACATTTTTGCTGAATCTTTAGTCGAATAAAATATGTTTGCTAATCTATTTATCTCTGCATGGCTGTTGAAATGTTAGTTAGGAAAGTCAAAGAGAGATTTTGCATTTAAGTTAAGATAAAAAAAGCCCTTCATAGACAATTATATATTTGATTAAAGATAATATTATATTTGTTGTCTAAGCTTCAATTTATCGATAATAAAACATACAGTATTACATATATAGAGCTATTTAAGCTATAAAGCCAAGACAATTTATGGCATTTATTTTTCAGTTAATGGTTTTATTTATTGAAGCCTTCAAAGCAAATAAAAATTTGCACAGTAATTTTTGCAACATAAGTTTCTATTTCGAATTTCTTCGCACACAAAACAAAAACAGCAAGTAACAAAAACTCGTCTATCTGTCTATCCTTGCAATACACGCGTATCTTTCCACGCCAGGGTTATTAAGGAGAGAAGATGGTGCAGCATTCAAGTTGGTGTTGGCAGCACATGTTTATAAATGCCACTTTAGCTATTGCAGCACTTTCAGCAAAACTCGCTGAGCACAAACAACAAATGGCTCTTAAGCCCGTCACCCTTAAAATACGCTTTTTCGTTTGTCCGTGTTATCCTGTCTCTTATCCTTTACGCGACTCACATACAAACACGTATATTTCAATATTTGCTGCTTTCACTCGACAAACAAAAAAGTTTTTCCGACGTTATACGCTTGAGAGAATACAAGAAAATGCTAAACGAAGAAAAAGGAGAAAATGGAAATTGCCTTTTTTCTTGTTATTTTTATGCATTTGATGCTATTGTTTTTGTTCTTTGATTTTAAATTAAGTTTGGTATTCTTTTCAAGTATCTTTTTTGTTTTTTGCCAACCCTTTACAGCTTTAAATTTTAAAGTACTTGTTTTTCTCTCCGTTGACGAAAAACTTATCCAATCATATAAATTTCCGAGGAAAGTATTTCTGTCAATAATTTAGGGTGCGAAGTATGAGAAAAGAATAACATCGCCTTGACGGTTACGCTACATTAAATTACATTGCTTGTTATTGTGTTGTTTTATGAGCTGAAAAAAGATTAAATCACGGGAAAAGCAACAAAAGTCTGGATTGGATGTTTTGTATACGGCTGACGAAATGGTACAATCCGTCTTTACCGATAGTAGAGGTATTTCTTAGCTCGGAAAAGATTTCTCCACAAAATTTTCTTAGCACTTCTCATCACGAATTCCTAACGGATTCCTTTACTAAAAATTGGTTTAATCGCTTTCTAGATTTTTTTGTTGGAACGAATTAGTTTACCCAACCTTGCAAGCTTACATAACCCCCAGTTTCCTTGTGATAACTTAACTCATGCGTATAAGTTATGATTTTAACTAAATCCATGCTTTCATAATAAAAATTCAGCGCTAATATCAGATTCAGAAAATATTTTCTCCCCTTTCTTATGCGTCTATTAAAACAATTTAATTATTGAAGTAAAAAGTAACAGAAAAAACCTCAAAAAATAAAAGAAAAACATGAACTTTGTAAAACTCTAGGGTTTCATTCATTGGATTTTCCCAAAAAATTCGTACACAATTTTGCTTACTATGTTTCACCAGCTTCCTTTCTTCGCTTTTGTGCTGCTTTAACTTTATAAACTTGTCGTTGTTCTGCTTAATCTCATCTGTGTTGTAGCGACCAACAACGCCAGTAGCACCACCGAAGAACGTGAGTTGGATTTTGAAATCTTGAAATTGCATTGTATGTGCGATTTTCCTCCTTAGCTATTCTCGCCATTTCCAAGCACACTAAGAAAGTCTAAGATTTGGGATTTGCTTTGCATTCGCGATGAGAGAAGGGTTACTTTAAGGCCGCAGTTATAAAGGTGTTTCCTCTCCACATTTTATACACGTTCGTTTTGTATATCTTTAGGATTTAAAATGCATTCCGGCATATGCGGCGTTTGAAGAAAGTGGTTTCTTAATTTATTGGATGAAATGAAGAGACAGGTTCTCCAAAACAAAAAGAATTGTATCGATTGTCGCCTTTTCATCTAGACATCTATCCGTCATTAGTAGTATCGGGCGAAACCGAATAAAACAGTTGCTTGTTTTTTGTAATGGAAGGAAGGAGTGTAATGAATTTAAAAGTTAAATGACATATATTTAAAATTTTGTGATTATTAGTAAAAAGCAAATTTAGATTACTATTTGTTGATTAGTTTCAAATAAGCAAAATAGAATCGAACTTATACAAATAATAAAAAGAGAAAAAGACGACAGTATTTTTCTATAATCAGAAGTAATTAAGATTAAAATAATCAGTATAAATTTTTGAATTTATTTGTTTTACTTCTAGTGAAATTTCTTGATTATAAAAATTACTGAAGCTATTAAAGCGTCAAGTTCTGCATTCATTTCTTTTTCAAAAATTGTAAATACTTTGTCTACAATGATTCTGCTGCAAGTATATACATTAAAGTACGCCAGAAATTACTTTCTTCAAGTTTTTCCTTTTCTATGTAAAGAAAAAGTTTGATGCGCACTTCTTATCGACATGCTGAAGTTGATTTCTTTCATGTTTCTCACTTCTGACACATCGACGTTATTGCCTGGTGGATGTTCGTATATTTTCGTCTTCTATCGGAAATTAGTTTTTTACTTACATATATATATGTGGAGTTATGAATACCGTCCAGAGCAGTTAATATGATAAAAATTTTTATAAATGTAATAATTCGTAATTTGACTACGATATTATTTAAAATGTAATTTTAACAATAATTTAAATAATCTAATTTAATAATAATTAAATAATATTATTATAATTATAATTATAATTATAATTATAATGCTGAATTGAATTGTACTTTCTTATATAATCTTCCTTTATTATTTCTTTTAGTCCTTTCAATTCGCAACACTCAAGAGGAGGAGCCACCAGATCCACAGTTGATGCGTCTCGATAACATGCTTATAGCTGAGGGTGTTGCTGGTCCTGAGAAAGGTGGTGGCGGTGCTGCCGCCGCTTCAGCCGCTGCAGCTAGTCAAGGTAGGTGTTTCATGCCACGATTTGCTCTTCATATCGAATCGGTCGAATCGTTTCATCTACTTCGATCGAACATTTTATCATATAACGAATGCGAATTTTTTAAGTAGGATCTTCTCTGTCTATCGATGGAGCAGATAATGCAATCGAGCATTCGGATTACCGTGCAAAACTGGCACAGATCAGACAGATCTATCACCAGGAGCTGGAAAAATACGAGCAGGCTTGTAATGAGTTCACCACTCACGTTATGAATTTGCTAAGGGAGCAAAGTCGGACGAGGTGAGTGATAAAGTTTTCCCAGAATTATACCTTCTGATGATACCAATACGGAATTGATTGCCTATTTTTTGCAGACCCATCACTCCCAAAGAAATCGAACGCATGGTACAAATTATTCACAAGAAATTCAGCTCGATTCAAATGCAACTGAAGCAGTCCACTTGTGAAGCAGTCATGATCTTACGTTCAAGATTTTTAGATGCTCGACGCAAGCGCCGTAATTTCAGCAAACAGGCATCCGAAATCCTCAATGAGTATTTTTACAGTCATCTAAGTAATCCGTATCCATCGGAAGAGGCAAAGGAAGAGCTGGCTCGCAAATGCGGTATCACAGTAAGTTACTATATTTTTCTTTACAACAGATTGTGAATTATTAACCATTCTCAGGATTAAGAATAATTTTTCTTTATTTTAATTGGAAAATTATCTTAAAACCTGCCTTATGTGATGCGATATAAAACTGAAATACGTTTATAAATACCCTATTATTATGTTATTATATATTCTTGCTCAGAATCTCCTCCTGAGTCGATTTAGCCACGTCCGTCTGTCTGTCACAGTCTGTGGAAATTACGATTATAGGATAACGAATGGAGGTATCGTCATGAAATTCTCTGTCATCATAGGCCGTTTGGGATTGAAAATGGGAAAAATCAATTCCACGCTTATTTTTTATAGTAAATATGAATTCACTCGTTTTTTAGAGCTGAGAATCTCAGTTATTTCCAGAGTTTTTTCCCCAATTTGATCCCCGAGTTTTTTACTTTGTCATCTCAGACAAAGACACCTCCCAAAAATTGGCGCGATCGGCCACTGGCGACAGAAATAACGATTACTGGAGAACGTACATAAGTATCGTCATGAAATTCGTCAATGATCCGCCACTTTTATAGCTTGCTTAGAATTATATAATAGATATCATATTTCAACTTCAAAATAATTCATAATAAAAATAATTAAGTACAAAATAACTGTGGTTCAAAAATAAAAATTGATAACAATCGGAAAATAAAAATTCTTCGTGGTCGATTTTATTTTATTTTCATTTTCTTATTGCGCTCGTTACTATTTCTGATTCTTGTACTTTGTTTAAGGTTTCTCAAGTGTCCAATTGGTTCGGTAACAAGCGCATTCGCTATAAGAAGAACATCGGTAAGGCTCAAGAGGAAGCTAATTTATATGCTGCCAAGAAGGCGGCAGGCGCTTCACCGTACTCCATGGCTGGCCCGCCAAGTGGTACCACCACGCCAATGATGTCGCCTGCGCCTCCACAGGATTCCATGGGCTACTCGATGGGTTCAGGCGGTTACGATCAACAGCAACCCTACGACAACAGCATGGGTGGATATGATCCCACTCTACATCAGGATCTTAGCCCTTGAGGACGGTACTAATGGTACTAAACTTCTGTCACTTATAAGGTTAATTTTATTTTACATTAATTTTGTAGGTAAATTTAATTTTATAACTTTCTTTTTTTTTCTTTTAAGAATTATTTCTTTTTAAGGTTTATGTTCTCCTAAGGTTTATTATCCTCTCTGTTGGGTAATTTTCGTTTTTCCTGTATGTGTGCTTATAATTCCTAAGTAGTTTATGTAGATTTGGCTTTATTTCTGAATTTGAACAATTGAAATCAACAAAAATACGTAATTAACAGTTAAGTGAGTCCTGCAGAGGTAACTACAGATTAAATGTACTTATAAAAAAAATAGAAACTTATTGCAAATAAGGCACTTAAACAATATTTGATGTATACTTAAAACAGAAATCGCGTATACCACGAGGACAAATCAGTCTCTATTTAAAATTGAAAGAAGATTCATTAAAGTTATTATATAAGCAATCCTAACTCATGTATACTAAACGAAATCTACCGGAAATAATGTATACTATCCAAAATTATCATATTCGAACAGAAGAACGCACCTTTTAAAGTTTACAACATTTTTGATGCAATATGCTTTATTAAGTGAAGAGCAGGTAGAGGTGAAAACCGTTGATAGAACTTAAAAAAATATAGAAATTTATGCAGTAATTGATTTTAGGAGTTTATTTAACAAAAAACCTTGTTGTAAATAACCGTACAACAGCAAACGTATACGATCGTATAATATAAAGTACATTAAATAAAAACTAACATTAATTTTAGAAACAAAAGCATTATAAGAACGCACAAGTTTCCGAGAAGTGCTTAGCACGTAGCGAGTTAGGTGGTATTCGGTTTTTTTAGCTAAAATAAAATAACGTGCGCCAGCTGGTTTTTCTTACCGATAACTCCATCATCGCTCTGGCACGAAATGTATTTTCTAACTTGTGTGTGCATTTTGTTGAGTGTTTTTGTACGCAATACTAATACAGCTTTTAATTTTTTTATTTTTAAAATTTTAATTGCATGTTATGATTAAAAAAATAAAGTTAAATAAAACATATGAGAAAATAAATGAAAAAGAAAAATCTCATAATTAAACATCTATTAACTAAGAAAAATACATATTTCTACATTTTTAGAAAGCGTTAGAACTCACCAACTTTAAAATTTACAAATTTTAAGTAATTATAATTATTAAAAAAATTGTTTGCAATATTAATTAAAACGTTAACTTAATAGTTGTGAAGAGGATTTGTAATTACGAAGAACCTAAGCCTGCTAGTAAATATAAGCTTAAACAGTGAGCAAAACTTTAGTATACGCATAAATAGCGGATGCAATTTGTATTCCATATACGACTTTCCTTAGAGCAGAATATTGAAAATCTATCTGTATGCATATTGAGAAAATTAAATGCAATTTGTCAATAAACTTAAAAATAAATAAAGTAAAAAAATTGTGTGGTAAACAATGTGTAATAATTTTCCATTTGAATTTAAGCACTTTCTTAGCCAGCGGAAATCTTGTTCACCCCTTCCTTGTCTCTTTAATGAATTCTAGCATGAAATCTAAAAATTGTTCAGCCATCCTTTATTCCCACTTGAATTCTGGTATGAATTTATTTATTCCTACTTGAATTCTGGTATGAAATGTAATTAAAAAGCACTCGTAATGGTTCCATACTTCAGTTCAACACAAATAGATGGCTACTGTGTCTCTGATGCCGAAGTCCCAGGATTGAGAAAGTGGAACATGACATTTTTAGCAAAAGGAATGTTAGCGGTAAATTAAAAATTAATTAAAATAGCTTAGAAATCAAGAAGAATTATAATGATGAATACAAATTAAATGCTTTCTTGCATTCAAAGATGAGATGAGGCGAATATTTGTATGAAAAATCTGTGATGTTTTCAAATAAGATTCACATATGATAAACTAGCTTTCATGGCTGAATTCATGTAAGATATAAGACGATTGTGGTGGATTTAGGATTAGACAGTATTCACCACTGTTGTGTGATTAGAGCGCATTGTAGTTTCTATATCATGATTACTTACCACAGTCAACTTCTTTTAATTACTTGTTTTCTATTTTTTAGGCGTTTTAAAACAGAAATAGTAATTAGAATTGAAAAGCAAAACAGAAGTTGCAATGTGATTGTGGCGAACTAAAGCTTGTGGAAGTCTCCAACTTTGATTTTTCGATGCAAGACTACGACGAGTTCTTCGTTGAAAACACTTCGCTAATCGGAAAATCTGATGTACAGTGTGGTGAATTTAAAGCTGCATACTGGATATCTACCGTTCTTGTTTGGTGAATATCACAAATTTATTAACTTCTTCTCTTCTCACTTGCTAACATTGCGAACAAGATAAACTTGGGGTTACTAAAAGAAAATAATTAAAACTATAAAGAAAACCCCGAAAAGCGACGAAAAGCCCGACTTGAGAAAACCTCACGGCTGAGTACTGAATCAGCGCAAAAGAAAAACCACAAAATATACAAGCGGCGAGCGACTAGTAAGCCAAGAATCTGCATTCCAAGACTCAGGTAGAGCAACAAGTTGTTCAAGACGAGCTGTTGAGCTGAGTTTAGTTTGCTGTAGACTTTTAAGCGGAATCGTTGTGTTTTCGGAACGCTGACGGTCGTTTACATTTATTACAACAAAAGGCACGCCAAGTCGACATTCCACAAGTGGATAAAATTTTTTCTTCTACAGCTGCAAGTCGAAATTTGCTGCTTTATAATTAATGCAAATATAACAACGTTGCAAACAACGACCAGGTAGTTAAAATGGTAATTCATTTTCCCGAATTACAATAGAAAAATGTTTAAGTCTTTAGTTTCTGCTTAAGTCAACAGTCTGGAAAAAAATTAACGTCGTGGCATTTGAGCCGCCACGGATTCGCAATAGAAATAGAATTTCTCTACAAAAGAATTCGTTGAAATGAAGTTGAAAATACGTGACTTCCGTTTTTTTTTCTAATGGTGGACGTGTTTTCAGTGTTAAGTCTTTGATTTTCGGTGTGAATCTTTCTACAAGAACGTAATTGCAAGAAAAGTGAAATAAACTATAGAAAAGTTAAAGTGAAAAGCAGCCATCTTTAATTCTAGACAAGGAGCGGCAAGCATATCGGAAACCTCGCAAAGAGTTCGAAATCGAAGTGAAGACCAAGTTAGGTACCGACGTTAGAAGACCAAGTTAGCAAGCCAACGCTTAAAAATGAATGACTGCACCTATAAAAAGTTACAAGACGACAGATACCAGTAACTGCACCTAAAATTGTTGACGCCGACACGCTTCTCAGAAACCACCTCTTCACTCTCCGAAACGTTTTTAGGGCTCAATTGATTTCGTGAAAACATGACGATGGCATTCGGTAAAAATGTTTGCACCTACATACATACGAAACTATATTCATGGATTATTATTATTGAGGCAATTGTTACAAGTCGCAAGTTGCTGTGGCGACAGAAGTAGCGTAGAATCTTCTTCTACGGGTCGTCAGCTGAAAAACTCGTCAAACCTGGCTGTGCTAAAATCGTCACTGTAATTTGTGTGCATGTAGTGAGTAAATCAAATGAAGTGAATCGTGAAGTAATAAGAAACTTCTAAGTGGTTGAGGTAAAATAAAATAAGAACGAGAGCATAAAATGGATTACCAGATTAATCAACTTATCAAGGATTTGCACTTAAAACGAATACATTTTACTTGTTCGTTGTGTATTGCATTTGTATATAAAAAAATATGAGGGTTTTTGGATTATTTTTCTCATAAAAAAAGAAGGTGTTTTTGTTTTCTTCAGTAAGGAAACTAATCTTTGTTCTGCAGATAAAATTTTATAAACAAAACATTCTCTTCCATGAAAAAATCAAATACTAATGGAGAAAAATCTATTATTTACAGCAACCATGTATCACAACTAAACTGACAATTTTTTTATTAGTCGACACATGAACCAAAACAAAATAAAAGTTTATGCCGGTAGTAATTTTTATTATCTTTTTGTCAATTAATTCGGAAAAATTACCTTTTGTAATATTTACCTCAACTGATGAAATGTTAAGACTGATGAAATGTGCAGAAATAGGGGTGACTCGTCCACTTTAGCAGTTGTAAAGGATTTCAGAGCCTTTAAGTGCTTCCAATGCGTTGTTCTTAACTTTGCGTTTAATTTGTTTTTTCCTAGAACAAATTAAAAAAAAAAAAATTAAAAATCTAAAAAAATTTAATTTTAAGAACATATTTCTTTAAATTATAGAAATTCTAATTTAATTTCAATTGTATTGAAAACATCTTAGGTATACAAACAGTAACCTTAAAAATTAAAAATCTAAAAAAATTTAATTTTAAGAACATATTTCTTTAAATTATAGAAATTCTAATTTAATTTCAATTGTATTGAAAACATCTTAGGTATACAAACAGTAACCTTAAAAATTAAAAATCTAAAAAAAATTAATTTTAAGAACATATTTCTTTAAATTATAGAAATTCTAATTTAATTTCAATTGTATTGAAAACATCTTAGGATTAACAGTAAACTAAAAATTGTTGATAAAATTGTTCTGATGTATGAAAGCTAAAACAGTTACAGGCAAAATAAAACGGTATTTCCATCCACTGCTGATAGATGCTCATAATCTTTTCGAACAACACGCATAGTTGCTGTAATAATAGAGAACAAGTTGATTTGTTGCGGTGGTCAACTCCCAGTTCTTCACTTCCTCTTCCTTACACTCTGCCACCATGACCAGCAGCTTCCTTTACACCTGCACACACAAAGCGGCCGAGAAGATAAACGAAGAGGAGTCAAGAAGAGTCAAGAAAAGAGTGAAATCAAATGCAAAGCCTCTGAATTCCAAAGTGAAGACGTAAACCGAACATAAAACGCGTTTTCGAAATGGAATGAAACGGCTATACTTCGCTCACATTCCAGTTTCGTTCTTAAGTCTTTCGTTTTCATGTGCTTTTTTCTCTTGCATACCGCTTCTGTTACTATTTTTCGTTGCGTCGTCTGATTCGCATACATACACTCACAGACTTTCTTATTTGCTTGATAAGTAGATGGAGAGAAGTTGTTGATTTTTAAGAATGAAGTGTAAAGTAATTTGGTTTTTTTTTTTCATGAGGACTATTTCTTTTTTTTTTTTTTGCTGTCAAAGAAAATGTCAGAGTGTGGAATTTGGTAGCGACCGATCAACACTCGTGTATTGTTGCACCTGATTAGGAGATTTAAAGGTTAAAAGCATTTCTGGATACTTAAATGCTAATTTAAAATTAGCTTTTAAATAATAACTAAACTAATAACTAAACTTAAGTTTAGTTGTTGACATAATTTTCTCCTAAATTTCTGAATTCTCATGGCAAGAATGCTATCTTTTATGAATCTTATGCATCCATTAAGCTGTGAATCAAATTTGACTGATAATATATCGTCAAATGCTGTGTTAATTTATAATTCTCTTAAATTATGACTCGATAAAAATATATCTGCAACTACTTTTTCATAAAATAATGTTATTTATTTGCCAGCGTAAAATCGTCAAGTGTCTGTTATCAATAATCAGCTATTTTCTCTCCAGTAGACGTTCTTTATAAGAGAAAATGGCTCGAATATACGTAGGATTACTTGATTGCGTAGGTGGTGTTTTTGCAAGAGTGAGCAATTTTAAATTATTAAACAGATTTTGCTGATTGATGATACAAAATATTGCTGGAAATATGAACAATTAAAATACAAAGTTCTTTAAAAAAATTCATAAATTGAATTTAATGTTTAATACGCTGGTTGTTTTATTATATTATATGGCAGAGAAAATATTTGAATTAATAATGCAATTTATGCCTGAAATATATTAAATGCAATACCTTATCTCAATAAAGTAGTTTTTATTAAACTTATACTGCATTTTGCGATTGTTCATTGCCGTTAGTAGCATAAAAAATGAACAATTAAAAATACCTGCCAATCATAAAATGCATCGCTTGAGTCGGTCACGGTTGTTTCAGCCAACTACCTTATTCAATATCAATGCAATTGCGATCAATGATCTACAGCTGGATGCTTAAATAAAAACTTCATTAGCTGCGTGTAAATATAACCTAACATTGAATCTAATCGAACTGATTATATCTGTGGCATACGTTGCATGATGATGGTACACCACGCTATAAATACAACGAGATAAATGAAAAAAAAAAAACATTAAAAATTTCGTGCTTACAGTTTATTGAATAATAATTCATGTTCTGTTAACGTTTTGATTATTTTTACTGGTAGAAAGTAAAATTGGAGATTTCGCATTTCTAAACTCCTTCAATTTGGTATCAATCATTTAATTTTGTTTTATATATTTTTTATTTTTAAATTAATACGTATTAATTTCTTATTAAAATTGAATGTTTCGTTTTTCTGTTAAATGACAGCCAACGCTTCCCGCTGAAAGGAGGTCACTTGCCTTGTTTAAACTAAACAATTTTGCACGTTGTATAAAAAATATGTATTTTGACGTTTACGCCTCGCCCTACCTGCGCTCGTCTTTTTCGTTTTTCGTTCTCTTTTTTGCTCAGATTTTCGTTCGTAACTCTTCGCCGCTTACCTCAAAGGGAAGATGATTCTCGATGAACCTGTTTATGCTTCAATGAAATGTATTCATTAATAAAATTTTAAGCCCATTGCATGTTGTGTCGAATACTTTGACGTGGAAGCAACTGACAGATGTCAGGTGAAAGTTTGCTTGGAATGCGTTGGGTACGCCAAAGAATTCCAATCGGCCGGATAGCCGTCGTCTTAGACAAAATAAATTAAATTTAATCCCTTAATTTAAGTGATTACAAATGAATTTTCATAATATTTCTCTGCTTTATTGTTGATAATTACATTTTTTTACTTATTATAAATTCGCTTCTTATTTTTTAAATGGAATTCAAACTGTTGAGAATGCATTGCAGTTAAATTCTAGGGTTATAAAAGTTGGCCCCTCAGCAATAAAATTCTTCACAAAGCATTAATGAACACTTTTAATCTTTTAAAGATTTCAGTGAATTCCTAAAAAGCTTCAAGTTCAAACGGCAATGTGAAATCCGTTTAGACTTTGTCTAAATGAATTCATTTAAAAAAAGTTTCCAAAATCTCACCGGATTTATGTGTACTTATAAATGCATGAATTTTTTGGAATAATAATAATGGTAAGCTCAACACTTGTTTATGCAATTGATATAGTTTAATATAACAATATAAATCAATCACAAATGAATTTTTATTAACTACCTTCGACTGAACGATAAAAAAGTTAAAGTGAAATATTGAGAATGGACGATTTTTGGGAATTAAATAAAAAATCCTACCTAGCTTCGCTTTTTTTTTTTAAACTCATAAGAAATGTTGTCCTCAGAAATGAAAGTATTAATTTTCAAAATGCAGCTTTATAAGAATGCATTATTCAACCACACTCCACTTACTCCCTATCTATAAAAATAATTTCTCTCACGTTTAACACATTCACGAAGCTATTATGTATGTAAATGAATTTTACTTCAATAATTTGTTTGATTTCTTAACTAAACAACGCATTCATCAGAGTTTGGTGTGCTTTACAGCCTCTGTTTGGAATGACAAACCTTTGAAATCAGAGTTTTACTTCGGAATGGGTGTGAAATGCATACTCAATCATCATGTTTGCTGATTTATTTGTCGTCCGTCCCTCGAATTCACAAATATTTTACCCACATCGGATATAAAGGTGTTTTCACTACTTTCACCTGAACAGAAAAAATCGAACCAACATCCAAAAACCTTACTTTTAGTGTAAAACACGACGTTACCTCATGCATTCTAATGGGTCGGTCGTGCGGTCTACATACGCCGACTTGATGCAACATTAAAGATAAGAGGGAAGAGAGATTTTTGCCTGGTGCCTGCAATGAATACGTTTGAGTATTTTTTGAGTTTAATTAACTTTGCAAAAAATATCTCAATTTAAAAATTATAACCTTTTTTGAGAAGTTTTTTCCTTTACTTTGTGATTGTATAAATAATTTAAATTGCAACATTGATGTTCTCCAAGTAAAGTAAAATTAACGAAGCCGTCCGTTTATTTATGAATATAATTAATAAGTTAAATAGCTGTCCAGTTTAAATTCCTCGTGCATAAACAAAACAGACGTGTTCTTCGTAAGCGTTTAATTTAAAAGCGTGTTCATTATTAAATTCTTTAATTTTGTGCTTTTCATTCATTGAAATCATTTAATCGATGAAAATTTCAAACAGCTTATTTTTTATTCATTTTGACTGGCGGAAACTAAAGCGAAAAGTTTGAATTGGAATATTGAAAAAATTCAAAGCTTTCTCAGCTGGAAAAGTAGATTCTTTCTGAGAACTATTATATATTTTGTACTCAAAGTCCAGCCATTAAAAAGCCAAAAGCAATATTTAATGAGATATTTAAATACTTAATTCTAGTGCTAGCGCTAATAATTCGAACTCCATCACTCTCTCTGCCAAGTCCACGTATCGACTGAAGTTGGTTGTGATTAAAAACTGGCAACCCTGGTTGAAAATTTTATCAGAACGAGCAAAAACACATACAATACAAGAATGAAAAGTGAACAATTTTAATGTAAAATGTTAACTCGCAATTCCAGTACGCGATAAAAAAAGGCATCCGTCTCCAGCGGAGACTTTCTGCAGTCTGCTTTGTTGCACTTGGCTTTCATTGACCTTGATTTTATTGGACAAGGAAAAATGAGATGAAGAGACGTGTTGTGTTGCAAGATTTAAGAGGCTCGTTTGAAGGCTTAAGACGTCCGTTTCAGGTGCTAAGATGCTCGTTATGAGTGTTAAGGCTTCTTAATGAAGAAGCTGACATCTTAACAACAAAAGACTTAAGCAAAAAACTTGTTCTTTCTATATGGGTTTTTAATAAATACATTTTTCCATTTACAGCCATGACTTCGGATACCATACCAGGAATCTAATTTCAAAACAAGAAAGAAAGCAAAGATTATTTGGAAAATTCATTGGTCCAAAATATAGGAGGCTACAAAATGGATTGGGCTGAAGGTGATTTAGTATGGTTCGATCCTGGAGTGGGCCATCCAATACCAGGCGAAATACAAGAAGTACATCGAGCAGCACAAGTTGTTGTTGTACAGGCGGTTATCAAAGGAAAGGTAAGAAATAACGAACCATTAAAAAGGAAGGATTAATAAAAAAACACAATAAAGTAAAATAAAACTAATATAAATTAAATTACAATGAAATAATATAAGTTAAATTAACAACTAATATAAATTATAAATATATTAAAAATGGATATGTAAACTGTAAAAAAATAAAACAGAATGCTATTAAAAAATAATTATTTAAATATAAATAAATGTTGAAATACCACGTTTCTAAGACGGACTAAAAAGTATTAAATACTTTAAATAATAAATAAATTTAATAAGTTTAAAAATGAATGAGAATAACATCTAAATCCAATTTTTTTAATTGAAAATATGATTTCGAAAAATTAAAAATATAACGCAACAATGTAAGATGAACAAATTGAATTGCCTTACACTGATTGATTAATTGATTGATTGATAACTTGAATTCTGGCGTTCCATTTAGTCAAGTTAACTTGAAGGTTGATTGAGAAACTCTTGTGTACGCAAAAAACTCGGCTCGTCTTTACCGTTACTTTATATGGAGGAATCCTTTACATAGAAAATAAGAAACAATGAAAAACAAGTACAGTTCGTCAAGTTTTACTGGAAAATCGCCACAATCGGCTCAATTGCTGCTTAATCGGTATAACACATAAACTTGTTCGACACAGAATCATTATACGCAGTACAGCTTTAAGAATGAACAAGTTTTCATTAGAGATTTTCTACTTTCTGTGCCACAAACTGATCTCCTTGCTCAGATGTAAGTTTAGTTGAGTTTTAACGCGCGGCATGCAACAACACCGTGCCGATTGTCTCACAACAATAGACCGATGCCGATTTTATTTAAAATTGTACATTTGCAAAGAGAACGTTCACATATTTCATCCTCTCCGAAGTCAGCTTAAACGGTACTTCATCTCGAATGCGTATTGTGCGCTTTCATTTTGAGCCATGGCAACGTTGTGGTTCCATTACACCGAGCCCAGCTCCCTCACCATCATCCATCGCTATTTTGTCACCGCACGTCTTACGTCGTCAAAGGCCACCCAGTATTGAAGAGTTTCCCTCCGTGATGAGTAAAGACTCTCTTAATCTGCATATGAAGCTTGTGAGAGAGCGAAAGGCGAAGTATCGCTATCCTCAAAGTGTAAAACGACTCTCAACACTTTGTAGCGATATCATCGCGAAGAATGTGGGTATTCATGAAGGAGAAGGTATCACAATTATAATAGAGTAACATACTATTTCTTGCAGCATCTTTTGACTTATGTTATAATTCACTAGTGAGTTTTTCTAATTTCTTACTTTCTCTTTTTTCAGACACAAACGTTTGCTTTACAACCCGGTGAAGGTAATCTGCGTCCCCGCCAGGATTTGGGTAGCAGCGGCGTTGAAGATATGACTCAGCTGGATGAGTTACATGAAGCTTCTTTGCTATGGAATCTACGTTTGCGTTACGACAAAGGCTTAATCTACACGTTTGCGGGCAGTATTTTAATTGCTGTCAATCCCTACAAAATGTTTCCCGATTCTTATGGTCTGGAGGTAGCAAAACAATACGCTGGAAAGCCATTGGGGACAATGCCACCTCACCTCTTTGCTATCGGCGCCGCAGCACATGCCGCTTTGCCATCACCTCAAGTAGTCGTAATTTCGGGAGAGTCTGGTTCAGGCAAAACTGAATCTACAAAATTAGTGATGCAATACTTAGCAGCCGTGGTACCAGGTGGTGGCTCTGCATCAGCTGTAATTACGGAACAGATCCTTGAAGCTGCTCCTCTTCTGGAAGCATTCGGCAACGCACGCACCGCACGCAATGATAACAGCTCGCGTTTCGGCAAATATTTGGAAGTTTACTTTAAGAACAGTGCCATCGTAGGGGCGAAAATTACACAGTATTTACTCGAAAAGTCGCGTATAGTTACGCAGGCTCCCGGTGAACGCAACTATCATGTGTTCTACGAAATGCTTGGGGGTCTCACCGAAGCCGAGCGCACTAAATACGGTTTGCTGGAGGCTGACAAGTATTTTTACTTGAATCAGGGCATTTCCGACTGCGCTCCAGGTCGTGTGGATTGGGAATCGCTGCAAAGTGCTATGCAAGTATTGGGCGTATCGGAAGTGGAACGCGAGGGCATCATACGTGTGCTGGCTTCAGTGTTGCATCTCGGCAATGTTTATTTTCATCGTCGCCAACTACGTCACGGACAGGAGGGCGTGGAGGTCGGCTCAGATGCGGAGATTAAGTGGGCCGCTCATTTGCTGCATATTTCGGCGGATGGCTTACATCGCGCCTTAACCAGCCGCATTACGGAGGCTCGCTCCGAACGTTTGTATACCCCACTCGGCATTGACCAGGCTTTGGATGCCAGAGATGCCTTCGCTAAAGCTCTCTACGCGGGTCTTTTCAACTGGTTGGTTTCCCGCATAAACGCCATCGTTCAGAAGGGCGGCACTCATGATGCTCATCGCATATGCATCCTGGATATCTTCGGCTTCGAAGATTTGGCTGAGAATTCTTTCGAGCAGCTTTGCATCAACTACGCTAATGAAAATCTTCAGTTGTATTTCAACAAGCATGTCTTCAAACTGGAGCAGGCTGAGTATGCGCGCGAGCGTTTAGAATGGGCCCCCCTCACCTGGGACGATAACCTGCCTGTCATCCACCTGCTGGCCAAAAAGCCGGTTGGCATCTTTCATCTGCTCGACGATGAGTCTAATTTCCCACGTGCTTCCGATATGAGTTTCCTGGAGAAATGTCACTATAATCACGCCCTTAACGAGCTGTACTCACGTCCACGCGTTGGTGCTCAGGAATTCGGCATCACTCATTATGCCGGGCAGGTTTGGTATTGCGTTGATGGTTTCTTGGACAAGAATCGTGATGCTCTGCGCAGCGATGTTCTTGAGTTACTCGGCTCCAGTAAGCTTCAGTTGGTGGCCGATCTAACGAAGCAGTTGCGTGCTCAACGCGATTCAGGTAAAACTTTGCCGAAAGGTAGTAATGGTCGATTTGTCACCATGAAACCACGTACTCCAACGGTAGCAGCTCGTTTCTCGGATTCTCTGCAACAGCTACTGCAGTCCATGGGTCGCTGTCATCCCTGGTTCGTACGTTGCATTAAACCGAACAATGAGAAGCAAGCCTTGAAAATGGATATGCCGTGTGTGTTGCAACAACTACGTTATCTCGGTATGCTCGACACCATACAGATTCGTCAGAAAGGTTATCCGGTGCGGTTAAGATTCCAGCATTTTGTAGAACGATATCGTCACTTAATGCGCTCGCCGTTACCACGTGGCACTCCATACCGCGAACTGTGTCGCACTCTTCTTGAATCCTTGCCACGGACTGGCATTGAAGGCCCCGATTTTCAGTTGGGTGCTACTCGTGTTTTTCTGCGTGAAGCTCTTCATCGTTTACTCGAAAGTGGACGCTCAGATCGCTTGCGATCAGCTGCAGTGATCATTCAGAAAAATGTTCGCGGCATGTTGGTGCGACGTCAACTGTTACGAAAAAATCGTGCGGCCACTCGTATACAGTCCAAGTGGCGTGGTTATCGAGATCACAACAAATACAAACAGCTACGATCGAGTGTCATAAAAGCTCAATCGTTGTGGCGTGGCAAACGGGGCCGCCGCCTTGTCACCAAGTTACGAGCTGAACATAAACGCCGCCTGGAAGCTCAAAAGGCTCAGAAGGAACGTGAAGCAAAGAAACTTGCAAAAGAGAATCTTGAACGGAGTCAGATCGCTTATCTCGATATACCAGCCGAGCTGGCGTTTATATTTTCAAAAATTGAAGGTTGGACACCATTGCATGGTGATCGTCATCTTGTTAAAGTCGTCGGCACTGTGCCAGGACCTCCACAAGCCGCCGATCTGCCTGAGGATCTCGACCAGTTCTCGTTCGGCAAGTTCAGTTCAGTGTATTGTAATGGTTTGAGGTTGTCACCGCGACGTGAGCCCATCACTACACCATTTTTGACGCGTGCTGCGTCACGCGATCAGGACTTCCAAGATTCACTGGCTGTCTTTAAGTTAATATTGCGTTGGGCCAACGATACCACCATGGATGGCAAGAAGGAGAAAGTTTTGGCTGATTATATCGTCCACAAGGGTTTGTCATCTCGTGGTCTGCGTGACGAAATACTGGTACAGTTGTGTAATCAAGTATATCATGCCGAAGAATTACAAGCTCAACGTATCTGGCAGCTGATGGCTCAGTGTTTATCCTCATTTCAACCAGGACCTGCTTTCAGCAAATACTTGATGAAGTTCATTGTTGAAAATGCACCCAATTTAATGAAGGATTTGTTGCTGAAAAAGATACTACGAAATACCAGCAGCACTCAAGCGAATGCTTGCCGTAACTTCACTTCTTCCTGGGTAGAATGGCGGGCCATTTCACGTCTCTCCGATATCGCGGTATGCCTCACACTTCCCGATGATGCTACACAGACGGTAGCCATCGATTCGTGGACCACCTGTGAAGAGGCAGCCGCTTTAGCCATTTCTACTCTCGGCATTTCCAATCAAGGTTGGACGATCGTTTTAGATGATGGGAAACTTTTAACCGATTCGTGTGGCATGGACTATGTATTGGATTTAATATCAGAGAAAGAACTCTTTCCCGCTTTCCCAGCAGTACGTAGTGATCTGATGAAAACAGGCACGAAATTCTCGAGATCTACGTGGCCGGAAACGGATACTCTGAGTCCCAAGAGACCTCAGGTACCACCTCCTGAACCTCCGAAAATTAAAACCGTCGAGACACCCATACCGGAGCCTCACATTGAGCAGCCGGTGAGGAAGACATCGCGTGATTTACTCTCGAGAAGCTCAGCGTTAAATGAGCGTTATTTTGAGCAGGAGAAAACAAGATCGAAATCCCTCGATGATTTGTTGGCTGGTGATGATGATGGCGATCTATTGCCTGAACCGGAACCGGAGAATCTTACTAACCTCGGTCTGTCTAGAAGCCGATTAAATGAACGATATCACTCGGCAGAACGATTGGTCCCTATCAGCGGAAAGGAATCTGGGCCACGTTATCAAAAGTCACAGAAAGCTGGTCGCCGATCACATGGAGGATCACATTCTAGCAAATATATGGATAAAACAGAGTACGCTACACGTTCGTCAGCGATGTCCGATACAAGTGAAGCACCATCATTAGCTTCCCATGTACGACGAGTACGTGTGCCATCACAAGCTTCCGATGTCGATCAGTTCCTCGATGATCTTTTCAGTCCTGTACTGGACGGATCTCTGGATGAGTTATCAGATGCAAGATCGCTCGCAGCGAGTATAAGAGGAGGTGGACAGCGAAAGTATGATACTGAAGTCGAGAAGTCTTTCGACGGGGAATACTTCGAAGTCCCTTTGTTGGAAATGGATAAGGCCATTGAGGGTCTCTGCGACCCTAAGTCGTTGATCAGCAAAATTAAGGGTGGTGGCGAACAGCTGAATGAAGAAAAACCTTCGTCCAGTGTAGATGAATACATAACCGGTCTGTTTAAGCCGATTTTTATAAGCGATGCTGTCAAAACTCTTTCTGAGCAGGCGGAACTTATAGAGAACATTAAGGGCGGTGGTACGACTCATCAACCCACTACTCCAAATGCTGCTACACTTGTTACGTCACCCATTGTGAGTCCCTTGAACTCAGACAGCCTCATGCAGATGGTTAGCATACCAGCTGATGCTGATCCCAACGTGTACCAGCATCAGATGCAGCGTGCTTTTTTGCAATCTGCGATGGCTCAGAATTTGCAAATCCAACAACAACTTTTGGCTCAAAATCAAGCTCTACAAACTCTTCTCAGTCAACAGGATACAACACCAACTGGCGCCACTTCACCCCCTTTGGCTCCGATGATATCCCCTGTGCGCGGAACGACAAATTCAATCCTTCCAGCTTCAACCCCAACTACAACAGCAACAACAAACAAAGTTAATCTGAATGCACAAAATAATGTACGCAAGCAAAGCTTCAAAAATCGGTTATCGCAGTTCTCCATCGAAAATGTACCGAACCGAAAAGTTTCATCCGAGAGTGTTGGTTCATTGATACCCATACCACCTCCTCCTCCACCGCCCATGCCACCACCAGTGGAACCCAAGGATCCTTCAGAGACGAGACATTTTCTCGATCCCTACGGTCGTGCCAAAACGGTACGTATCGGAAAATGGCGTTGGCCTCCACCGCAAGATGGTCCGCAATTCGAAACCGAAGAAGATTTCTTCGCCTTCAAAATGCGTCAAAACCAACGTAAGATTACGCCGCAGTCACAATTCCACAGTAGTAATGGGTCACTGAATGGTTCAGCTGCCATTGAGTGGGAAGAATTTGAGATCGATTCATCTAAACCGCCTTCGCCGTCCATAAACATTCTACCGGCTTTGCACCAAACGCAACTGGTACGTACATCTATCAAGATAGAGACATCGATGAGTAAATCGGAGGCTCATAATGAACAAATACAACAACAGCAGCAACAACATCAAACACCACCCACGATCACAGCTAAAATATCGAAGAAAAGTTTTGAAATCGGAGCCGAGCGCCCACCCCCAGGAAGTGTTGGAAAATTGAAACTGAGCTCTGAAATGCGTCAGAGATTGGAACAAGTAACCGCCGGTCACTCTGTACGCTCGACTGTCAGTACGAAATCTGAACAGCGGGCACCTGCTAAACTGGAAGACACGCGCAAGTTGATGCTGCAGCAACAATTGAGCGGCAACTTTGGCGGTTTAGCGGCTCACAAAGATCCCTCCTCAGTGCGTACACAAGTAGAACGCATGGAGGGAAAGATGTCACCAACACCAACTTGGTCAACTATTGTGCCGCCCCCCGCACCAACGGTGCCAGCGCCACCGCCTCCTATAAGGCCACCAACAGTGGCACCTCCAGCTCCACCACCGGTGCCAAAAAGTCCTCCGGTCCATCAAGGTGGCGTAGGCGTTTCTGAACTTTTGCCAGACCACGATTATCGCGTGCATGCCGAAAAGGACGTTCCAGCTTTTATTCAACGTCAAGAGCGCGACACGTTCGGTGCACGTCAGAATTACAGCGGAGCACGTCACAACTGGAATTCTGGCACGGTTGAAATTACCAAGGAAGAATACGATACCTGGGGTCGAGCCGAAGCGGCAGAACTTGATATGGTCTACGAGACGGCATTCAAGAAAGAGGTGAGAAATGAACGCGAACGCTCGAGATCTCGTTCCCGCTCCCGCTCGCGGTCGCGCTCAAGAGATCGGGATGATTTCTCGGAATCAGTTTGGGACCGAACGGAGGTTGAGGGACCTGGTTCTAGTGGCAGCGATCGCGAGAGAGAGAAAGAACGCGAGAAACGTGAACGAATCTATGAAATTCGTCAAGTCGAGAGAGAGAAGGAGAGCAATAAAGTGTACCAGCCAGCACCGCCGAAGGTAGTTACAGCTGCTGTCCGGCGGGATACTGTAGCCATGACAGCCGCCACAAGCTTTCCGGGGAGCAAGAAGCACGCGCATACCACTGAAACCACAACAATAACGAAGAAAACATTAAGTGCCAATGCCGACTCAATTTCAGCTCCGGCATCCGTTGCCGCACCAGCCACTTTTAAGACGCATATGGCTCAGAGGTATGAAAAAGAACGCAAGCGTAAATCCTCCGCTTCCACGTTGATATCGTCACAAAGCACGCGAGCAGATGAAGAAGCTGATGTAGGCGATGAATGGCCGTTGCCTGCTGTACCGGCACCCGTGCCTGTTCCACCGTCACTTAAGAGTCCTGCTACCGCGTGCCTCACTTATAATCGAGTGCCGTGGAAACTACGCATCCGCAAAGAGGTCTTCCACCCCAGCGAACCCATCGGGCCTCCAATCGCTTTGGATCTGCTTTTTCTTCAAGTAATCGGCGATGTATTCGGCTTGACGCCCTGCATGCGTATTTCATCGCAAGAGAAGGCCGCCGCCATGAACATGCTGACCGGTCATGGGGTCAGCATTGAAACGGCGCGTAGCCGTAACGTGCGCGCGTTAGTGAAGCGGCATTTGGTCGACATGGCACGAGGATGGCCGCTGTATTTTGCTCGCCTATTCGCAGTACAAGGTGCTCCCCAGTTTCCGGATGTCACGATTTTGGGTATTTCGCACAACGGCTTGTATTTGGCGCGACGCGACGCTGATTATCTCATTGTGGTGCAATCGATGTCGTATCACGATATACAGAATGTGGTGACACTGCCACGACCAGCTGCTCTGCAACTAAACATGCGCTCTGGAGCACACCTCACTCTGCATGCCGCTCGGGCTGCGGCGATACAAACGATGGTCACAACTTTCCTGCAGGAGATACGTAAGGTGAGTGTAACTTATAGAAATCTTTACTTCCCCTCTCGATCCTCAAAACGAAAGTGCCAGCTGTGCCGCTTTGAATTACCGCGCTGGAATAACGTGCCGAAAGCCATCATAACTACGATCAATGAGCGTATTCTGTTACACAAAATCAGAAACCAGATCTCAGTTACAAATTGTTTTTCAACGTGAAGTCGTGAACGTCTCCTGTGCTTCATATGCGAACAAGTTGGTCCAAGTGCTTCGCGTTTTGGCGATCGTAAACTGGTTAGGATCGCCAAGGTGACAGAAGGCTCAGAGATTCATGCCGCAAAACAATGCCGCCGATGCTTTAATTTCGATAGTAATTGGTGTGGTAAAGCAATTCGCGCTCCCAAATCGATGGAGAAAGTTAACGTAGTTCGGCACTTCTAGTGAATGGTTACTGAAAAGAAAAAATAATTTTAATAATTTAGAAATTGTCGATATAAACAATTTTGATTTTTTTAAATAATCGGGTTTAAAACTATAAATTCTTTCAATAACTAACTTTTAAGTTAAAAAACTCAGTGTGTGGAACAAAAAACACGAAAAATTGGAAATGTACAAACAAAAAATACCTCTATTATTTATTTTCATTTCATAAAACTTTTTCCTATAAAAAAACTTTTCTTTCAAATTGAATTTTCTAAATGCATCGCTGGTCTTTTTATATCCTACACCCGAAGGGATACGGGTATATTCACTATGTTTTCCCGTTTGTAGGGCATTAAAGAAGGCGTGGTGGACATAGAAAAGTATCGGTATTCCTAAAAACAACAATTTTACTTCTTTACCGATTAATGGTCAGACAGCTAGAGAAAAGAAATCTAGATATTTTGCGAATTCCAATTTTGAAATAAATTTATCTTAAGGAAATCGTAAAATTTTCTTTTGATTGCGAAAATGAAAACAGCAATTTTATTGCTTTCGAACATAAAAAAGTAATTAATTAATTAAAAAAGTAATCAGGTTCACTCTGCATTAAACCATAAAATTGCAATTTATGGGTAGAAGTAGAAATTCGGTATTAGTAGAAAATGCAGTTGTGTACATCTGCGAGGGGGAATCAATGCCATGTTCAATCTAATTCTACCCACGCACAAGTTGCCGGTGTTGGTAGATCCAGATCGGATACAAATTGGACGATTTGGTTTATGTTCGTATTAAATGTCTTTTCGCTAAAGCGAAAATAGCTTTATATTATTTGCTAATTTATGTTTTATTATTTTATTTTATTTGACTTGATTTCCTTTGGTTTTTTTTTTATTCTTTTGTTTCGATTTCATTTGACTTGATTTCACTGAATAAAGGTGAAATATAAAATTATGAAACTTCAAATATATTTTAATAATTTCCGGTTTCATTATAAAATTATAAAAAAAATATATTTTCTAATTAAGAACTATGTATGTTTGTAAAACGATTGTAGTTTTAAGTTTAGCTATAAATTGCGAATAATTAGGAAGCTTTAAAATTTCAGTCGCAAAGGTTTTTTCTCTCTAAAGAGTCCATCCCCTCTACTATATTTGCGAAATTTAAGCTCGTAAAATGCTTATGACCCAATATTGTAGCTGCCGACTGCGAGTGTAAATACGTCGACTGCGAGTATGCGCTAAACATGGCTAACAAGTAGTCGGCACTCAATAAAGTCTGCCAAAGCAGTGGCAACGACCTCACATACGCTTCGGTACGCGTTCAGACCAGAAGCTTCTCCCCCCCGAAACTATGGCTCTCCTAATATAATTCATACGAATTCTAGCTCTCATTATAAAGTGTTGTTTTTAATGCTCAATAAATTTAATTATTGCAAAAATGAAATGTTTCTACTATGCAAGAAGAACAAAACTCTTGCATATTCGTGCAAATAAATAATCGAAGCTTAAAAAATAGTTTCTCCACTTTTTCCCCGCAAAACGGGAAAATGCAGTCCGATACCAGTGAAGAGTCCGCCACGCCAGCCCGCCAGCCCACCAGCCCACCATCCAAACGCATCCAAGCTCACTCCAGCCAACACTTCTGCTCTTTTCTCTGCTTTCATGGCAGTGGCTCTCACTCACCGCTACGACATACCACTGTGGCTGCCCTTCAGCGGCGGAGGCAGGCATTTTCAAAGGGGGGAATTCTTGGTGTTAATTTTTCTCTGCTGTTTTTTTAGTAATCGCAGTAGTTATCTTTTAAAATAAAACTAAAAAAATAACAATTTTATTACAAAGTGCTATGGCTCAGCCATTTTATTCAGTGTGATGTGCAGTATTTATATGCAAATTAAGAAAAACTCTTTTTTCATATTTTTTCTCAACGTTTCGTCTTTTTTGTCGACTTTTTCAGGTCATTTTTATTTGATACACATTTACAAAAAAGGTTACAATTTCTCCTTATAAGTTATGAATAAATCTCAAAACAGCTTACAGAGCTTATAAAAGCTTTATTATTATAAACATTTTTAATTTACACCAAACGCATTTAATTTTCAAAGGAATTAACACAAAAATTGGTCCAAGACACATTTTTCTTTTTCAATATAACTGTTGTCACATTAAATGTTAACAAGTTGAAATTGTAAATTAATTTTAAAATAAAATTAAATTTAAATTAAAAGATTTAAATCCTTATGAGGAATTTGAGCCCCCCAAAAGCCCCACCATTGCATCCGCCATTGTTACAGTCCAAGTCTGCATTCAACTAACTTGGTCATAACTGTTGCGCTTGGCCACTGGCTCAACGTAATGGTCAACTGATTACACTCCGCTTTTCATAAATTCATTCGAGAGTTACGCGTTCAAGCCAATCCACACTGGCAGCGGATGGTTGAAAAATATGTGAAAAAATGGCAAACTAAAAAGTGTTTCGGTTTTACAAAGAAGTGAATTAATTTCGTTGAAAATAACGGTAAAGAACTGGCTTAAACCCTTAAAACCAGGCCAAAAATACAAAAAAGAAACAAGTTTTGAGTGACATTAAAATACAGAGAGAAAGAAAAGTAAGAGTGTGTGATTCGAATTGCCAATTCATCAAACTTTTCAGTTCTGCGAATTAATTTGATTTCGCGAGTAATGTAATGCGTTCAAAAGTTGATTGGTGAACTTCGTCGGTCAATTGCATTCCGCGATATCGGTGAAAACCTGAAGCGCACACATTAATTAATGTACTGAACGGGGTAAATAGTCGCCGATACGAGTTTTCTTTTTTTCTTTTTTTCTTTTTTTAACGGTGGACGGAACATGTCAACATTTTATGAAAATGCGTCTCGTATTTTGGCTTTCAGACAATTCAATATGTCAGATTTTAACACGCTCGGCTGATTCTGTTTTACAATACAGCGGTTCTGACTTCCGGCAAAGAAATTAAAAACTTGTTGATTATAACATTGGGACAATTTTCGAAATCGTTCGAATTAAACAGGAAATAATGACAGTAATCACGTCATCATTACTAAAGTGTATAATAATTTATACATGTTTTAGAGGAATTCAAATAATAATATAAAAAAAAGTGCTATGAAAATTAAACATTTTAAAATAAACGCTTCCATATCGACAACAAAAACCCACAAAGAATATTTTTAACGCAATAGGTTGGATACCAAATTCAACCGATAAAGTTCGCTTGACTGAGCTATAACTAAATATTTCGTAATGCACAATTAAATCGAGTTTATTTTGACATTTAACTTCCTACAAATTTAGTTTATTTTGACATTTAACTTCCTAAAAATTAATGAAGGCATTTTGATCTTATTTGAGCTGTTTAAATCATGATTATTTGCTAGGATTTACAGAGGGCCTATTTTTAATTTTAACGTAGAATACACAAAGTAATAGTATAGCGTACGATTATCACTGCATTTTTTAAAAATTAATAAGAGGAATTAGTACTAGAAATTTGTATTTCAGCAGGTATTAATTAAACTTTATAAATTGAAAAGATTCTTCTAACAAAAGTTAATGAAAAAACTGTACGTGTCGTTTTTGCTTCACCCTAATAAATTTCTTTGCGAGAAAAGTTTTCATCAACATTGAATTTCCAATTGAATTAGACAGTCATTATTATATTTGTAATTATAATAATCGCTATCGTAATGTGTCTACAGATAGCCATTATTTATAAATATTGTATACTGTAAACTGTTGACTTATTTCGATATTTTAATGCCTTGTAACTACAAATACCAAGTATTTAAATCGACGTACCTAATACTTGTTGTACTTGGTACTTGGCACTTGGTAGTACTATAGTACTTGGTCACATTGGTATTCGTGTCAAAACACATCCATTACAAGTTCTCTAATTTACTAAATAAGTTTCCTGAATACTCTTCAATTCCACTAAACAATGTAAACACACAAAAGTATTTAAATTTTCAAAGTACTGTCTGAGATCCTTTATCTCTAAATACCGAGTTGTCAAGCACTGAATACTTTCGGTTTCTAAAATTCAGTTTTTATCAAATATCAAATATCTTGAATTGAATATCAAATATCTTGAATTGAATATCAAATATCTTGAATTGAATATCAAATATCCTGAACTGAATATCAAATATCTTGAACTGAATATCAAATATCTTGAATTGAATAGCAAATATCTTGAATTGAATATCAAATATCTTGAAATTATAAATATTTCGATATGCCTAATATTTTGCATAAATACAATCAACTTCAAATCAACTAATATTAAAAAAATAAATAAAAAACGTAAAATACTGTGAACTTAAAATACCGTAAAATTTAAAATACTGTAAATAGTAAATATTTGTATTGAAATGGACAGCATTGAAAAGCATTTACGGTATTTGAAGGTATTTATTTGCTAGGAAAGTTTTTTATTATATTTGCTAAAGACTGCCAGGAAGTGTCCGGGTATTTTAGGAATGCTTGAAAATTGTTTCCTTCAACTTGAAACTAAATTCTTCTACAGTGTGAAAAACTTAAGTTTAAAAAAAAAATGTGAATAAGTAGAAATAAAGAGAAAAATAAAACAATTTGGCACGAACCTGAACTTGAATCTGAACCTGAACAAGAAATCATAAATTAGTTATCAAAAAAAAAAGAAAAAAAAAACCATTAGCACTGATTTTCTTCAGTTATTTTTACTGCTGCAGTAGTGAGTAAAAACAAAACTTTCACTTGCTATTTATATCGCAAAACAATAAAACGAATTGCACAAAAGAAATGATACAACAACTGCAGCAGTAACTAAGCCACAATAATAAAATGTATCAGCGATATTAAATGAAGAAGTTGGTTAATTGATTAAAAATCGCGCACCATCAAAGGTCGTAGCGTGCGCGTTGGAATAAAAGCTCACTCGGCGAACGCGTTTCAATTCGAATATACTCACCCAGCATTCACACATCCGACAACAACAACTGAAAATGTCGGAAAGTGTGCGCTCTACGAAGTCATCCACGTCCTCATCGGGCATCTCAATAAAATCTCACCGTTCTAATAACACGAATAACAACAAGAATAACAGCACTAGCAACACCAAAAATCACAGCAACAACAATACCAAAAATAATAACAAAAACAGTGAATATGCAGCAATAAAAGAAGCCGCATCAACAAAAACGTTACATTTGAATTCCAACTGGAATATGGATTCTTCCATGAGTAGAGTAGAGAAACTCAGAAACAAGTTGAGAGCAGACCACCCAACAACACCAACTCCCACCATTACAACAATTACAAGCTGCAGTGCTGACATTGAAAGCCCTGCTGATTACAAAAACAACAAATATCAAGCTACCAACACAGGCTGTGTCAAATGCACTAAAAAGGGAACGAATTCAAGAAATCATATGCAATCGTCGCTCGATGCCGTGCGCAAGCTGACAGCTGTGGTAGACAACTTTGAGGATAATGATGTCATCTACACGGACTCCGATGATACTGAAGTCGCGCACATAACTGGTACCACAGCGGTACAGGTGCACAGACGTAATGATTTGGATCCATTCAATGAGAGGACGATAAGGAAGTTCAACGATCATTGTGAATCGCTAAGGCGTGAACTGGATTTCGAAGTTGCCTGGAATACGGAGGACGATATGGCAGATTTGAAATGTTGTCAGCAGCAGCAACAGCAGCAGCAGCAGCAGCAGGAAGTGAATGGTGGTGTTGAGCTGAAAAGAGAAATTGTACAACAAAATCAACAGCATCAGCGGTCCCATTTAAGCTTTCCTAGTAATCTTAAATTTGAAAATTTTAGCAGAAAAAATCACGCAACAAATAATAACAAATCTTTTGACAACAACAATTCGTTTACAAGGAATTTGTCAAACACGTTAGTGGGAAAGAATGGAGGGAGCAACGGTGAAATTGATTGTATTGAGCTGGAAGTGGAGATTAACGAAAACAATGACTGCACCAGCAATAGTAGTAGCAACAACAACAGCAACAACGACAACAACAGCAATAAAAACAAAAATAGCACTGGTATAAGAAAGAGTAACAATATCGGCGGCGGCAACAGCAACAACAGCAAAAATAATAGTAATTCCAATAAAAACAACAGCATTAACAACAACAACAACAGCAGCAACAACAACAACAACAGTACCAATAACATCAACAACAAAACTGACCTCAATGGTGACATAAGTAACACTCAGAAATCCGATAACTCTGTTGTCAATTCCTCAACAGACTTAACGGCGGATTCGCAATCAAATTCGAATTCAAGTACGGTTATCGGGAAAACGCGACGTCTCAGTGTCGCTAGCAGTGGATCAGTGGGACGTATGGAAACCATACTGGAAGAACCGCCAGCGGAAAGTAAGATTTCGGTTAAGGAGATACTGGCGCGATTCGAGACAATGCATATGACTGAGGTAAAAGAAATGGATTGCTTGATGTTCGCATTTGGTTGGTTCGAGTTTTCAAATGAAATCCTTGTAATTTTACTATATATCATTCTATAATTTTTTCCCCTACACAATTTGTACCAAAAAATACTGCGTTTTCGTAAACTTGTTTAGTAATGATATTGCAAAGTTTCTTAGAAAATTTATCTTTCCGAAATATCAATAAAATAATCTGAGAAAAATACTTAAAAGTACGTAGTAAAAGTACTGAAAAAGTAGTAACTAAATTGTGTTAAAAATCAAGTTATCTTCTGGTAAACACGTTTTTACCAAACTTGATTTTAGGTTTTATAAAAAGTTGGTTAAACTTAATATTCATGGACCGGATAGAGAATAAAAGCGTTTAAAAATCGCCTCTTGAAAAGAAAGTTGCTCTTGCTTATTGTTTGCTGTTGAAATTTAACTTTAATTTAAAATTTAAATTAAAACATTAAAAAGCGTTTCGCTTGCGCAAATTCAAATAATTTGATGAAAGAAAAGAAAACCAAGTTGTATTTATTTATATGAAGACGTTTGATGATGATCTTTATTTGACGTTTTTGTGCTTCTAACAGCGGATTCTGTAGGCAACAACGAATGTACAGAGTCTAAAATATCTTGTTTTGAAATAAGCCTTCAAGAATCAACAAAAAGGACGGTTGGAAAAACTTGTATATTTAAAAAATTGTTGGTTTAACAAGAGAGACGATTTTGCTCATGAAAGAAAGAATTCTCCGGTCCTATCATTTTAGATCTTCGCTGTTTTCAAAAGTTTAGGCTAAAACTAAATAAAATTTAATTTTTTTTGCATTTTAAATATTCTTTGATGGCAGATTGTAGCTTCATTTTGCATAAAGAAAAAAATTAAAAGTAACACTTGTGTGCACAAATCTCAGGAGAGTGAATGCGGTCATAGTTCTCGAATCATTTCTGACCAGTCAGTAATAATTTCTTCGGCTTTAATGCCATCCACTCATACGTACGTGGAACGGTTAAAGAACACCACAGAACGCATTGGTGGCCTAGTTGCCGTTGCCGCGTTTACGCTTCTTCTGCCATTGTAATTCTTGGTTTTTTGCTGCATGCATTTTCAGTAGTCACTCCACGACCCAGCTTTTAACGCTACAGTGGTGGGGTTTACTTGATCGCAATGTTGCTGATTTTCAGCATTCTCAGGAAAACATTTTCAAGACTGAGAAGAGTGGGAATATTTCAATTTGCAAACAGTGGCGTAGAAAAATAGAAAATATTTGTTCTCAGTGCAAATTTTGGTAACAATTTTATAAATTTTTTATGTGTTTGTTTAAAATTCAATTTCAATATTTAAATATTTAAATTTTTTTGTATAATGAAATTGTAAAAACGATTAATATTATTAAAAGACCTTTGAAAAAATTAAAAAACTTCTAGCGATTTCATATTGACTAACCTGAAAATTGCTTTAAAATTTTTATAAGAGTCTTATTGTCCAGAAATCAAAATAATTTAAGTTAATATATGTAATATATGAACTCTAAAAGTAATATATCATTAATCAAAATTATATAAATTAGAGAATAAAAATGAAAAAAAATATCTATTTCATTGAAAAATATGCTTGAGATAAAATAAAACTTACAATAAAATAAAAAATAAAAAAAATTATAAAAAACAAAATAATTATTTGTTTTAAATACTTCAAATTCGACTATCTAATAAAGAAGTACAAATTCTAATATTTTACTAAAATATTTTTTTAGTATTTTAATTCTTTGGATGTAGAAAGTTTCTATTGATATGTAGAAATTTGAAATCGATTTATAATAAGTTGAATTTGACTTGCGAAAAGTTACATTTTTTAGTAATAAGTTGAATTTGGTTTATAAAAACTTAAATTGGATTTGCAAAAAGTTTAATTTTTAAAGAACTAAACTTGTCTGCATAAAGTTGAATTTGTTTGTTGAATATTGAATTTGGTTGGTAAAAAGTTAAATTCGATTTATAAAAAAGGTTGAATTTCATTTGTACTTTGAAGTGAAATTATAAATAATAGAGTATAAATTATAAAGTAAGTTTCTCATTTTATTTTTTAAAAATACACGTTTTTGCACAAAATACAAAAAAAGTGCATTTTATCCTCCAACTACGCCACTGCCATAAAAAATTGGCTGACAATTTATATTGAGAGTGTTCTATCAATGAACTGTTACGTATTATTAGGGTATACGGGGCACCTTGCTGAATTAAATTCTCGCTTGTTCTTCCCCTGATAAATTCTTAGTACTAAATTAAATTTTTGTTGAAGAAAAGAATAAAAATGTATATAAATATTCTCAATTTTGTAATTTTATAAATTTGAAGTTTTCATTTTATTTATTAAGCTATAAATTGTTTTCTTTAACATACAGTCTCAGTCGAAGGGCTCAACAATATCTTCCGGTGCTCGTGCCGCTGCTCAGACTCTTAATGTCCCTATCGAGCGTTTGGAATCACGCCCGCCAGCGACGACGACAACGCCGATGACGACTCAACGTGACCCACAAACAAGTAACAATATAAACGCTGAATCAAGAAAGTCACCAACTCATCGCCGCAACAGCCGCAACGATGTTGTCGACAATCAAATGCCCTCGTCGCATCATCCAAACGAATTGGGCGCCTCTGGCAGCTCACAGTTGCCGTCCACTCATGCTAACAACCATGTGGATGACCATGCGGAGCATGTGGACGCTCATGCTTACACGAAGCAGCAGAGTTACTTACATTCTTCGCGTAAAACGTCAAGTAGCCAACGAGAGCAGTCGCAACAACAGTACCAACAACATCAACACCTTCAGCAACAGCAGCAGCAGCATCATCATCAACCAGAAAATCATCACCACAACTCCATCATTCATCATCCGGACCAACACCTCCAGTCACCGTCACATTTTGATGGTACCCACGTAGCGATGGAGGCCAGTGGTACACCGCCATCGGTCACAAAGTATTCTCTGCTGCAATTCGCGATGCAACATTTCCGAAATGAGTAAGTTTTTTTGACTTCAAATTATTGAAGTCGCGGCTTTTAATTGAAATTTTTAATTTATGTTGTTCTCTCTCATTTATGTTGTTTTTCTTCTCTCACTATTCTCATATCAGTCAAATAAACGACATCAGATCGAATTCCCGCGATTATGGCGGTGAACGCGGAGATCGCCGTGCTTCATCGAATCGCTCTTATGCTGATCTGGTGAAATGGCAAGGCAGTCCGATCCGCACGCCTCTCCTGCGCCTCCCTAATGATTTGGCTCCGTTGGCTCTGGAGTGTTTCGACTGCATCCTGCGTTACTGCGGCGACATATCGTTGGATCCCGACTTAACAGAAGTTAAATGTGTTTATACCGTGCTTATGGTGAGTACTGCTCATGGTGGCTGAAAACTGTTCACTTATATTTTATCTCTCTCTCTCTCTCCCTTCTGTGAACTGCAGCACTGTCATAAATATTTGGCTCTTCGCGATGAAGTCTATTGTCAGCTTATGAAACAAACGACAGCTAACCGCTCACCCTGCCCGGATTCGTCGCAACGTGCTTGGCGACTACTCAGTATCCTGGCTGCTTATTTTGGGTGCTCGGATGCCTTGCGTCCCTATCTAATGGAACATCTTACCTCGGCTGCTTCTGATCGCCGACGCTCATGTCACGGCACCGCTGCGGTGTGCCTGACGAACCTTCGCAAAACTGCTCGCTGTGGTGGTCGCAAGAATGTGCCGAGCGTGGAAGAGGTAACCGCTGTCTCAGCGGGACGATCGGCGCGTCGACAAATCTATCGTCTGCCTGGTGGTGCTGAGCGTGTGGTCAATACACGCTGTTCGACGGTGGTGGCTGACGTCATTACCGAATTGTGTGCTCTGCTGGGCGTAGATTCGGAAGCCGAGCAGCAAGAGTTCTCATTGTACTGCATCGTACAGGGTGACGCCTTTACTATGCCTCTGGCGGCCGATGAGTACATACTGGATGTCACCACAGAGCTTCTCAAGTCCGGACAACCGTTTTATCTGATCTTCTGTCGTTCTGTGTGGCATTATCCGCTGAAGCGAGATCCCGCCCCCACGGCTCTTTACATTGAAGTGCTTTTCAATCAGGTCGCCCCGGATTACCTCGAGGGCCTGCTGCTAGAACTGCCTGGAAATGGGGTTCCCATGCCCGAAGTGGTTCGTGACATGGCACGTATAGCTGCTCTGCTACATCGTGCAGCAGATTTGAATCATGTGCCAGCTATGAAGGAAATAAAATTCTTGCTTCCCAAGCCGGCACTGGGAATACGTGAAATTCGTCCCGCACAATGGGTCGGTTTGGTACAGTCAGCTTGGCCTCAAGTGGTGGCTCTCTCGCCGGGACAAGTCAAAGCTCAGTTTCTCAATGTACTCGCTTCTTGGCCTCTCTTTGGAAGCAGCTTCTTCGCTGTTAAACGTATCTGGGCCGAGGAGGGACCACATGTTGAAGACAGCAATCCCATGTGGCGTGATCTGATTCTGGCTCTCAACAGGCGTGGAGTTCTCTTCCTGGATCCGAATACACACGAAACGTTACAACACTGGCCCTTTATGGAAGTCATATCGACACGAAAGGTGAGTCAGACAAAACACCCTCTATTGATATTCTCTCTCTCTCTCTCTCTCTCCTCTCTCTCTCTCTCCTCTCTCTCTCTCTCTCCTCTCTCTCTCTCCCCTCTCTCTCCTCTCTTTCTCTCTTCTATCTCTCTCTCTCTCCTCTCTCTCTCTCTCTCTCCTCTCTCTCTCTCTCCTCTCTCTCTCTCTCCTATCTCTCTATCTCTCTCCTCTCTCTCTCTCTATCTCTCTCTCTATCTCTCTCCTCTCTCTCTCTCTCCTCTCTCTCTCTCTCCTATCTCTCTCTCCCCTCTCTCTCCTCTCTTTCTCTCTTCTATCTCTCTCTCTCCTCTCTCTCTCCTCTTTCTCTCTCCCTTCTCTCTCCCTCTCCTCTCTCTCTCTCCTCTCCTCTCTCTCTCTCTCTCTCCTCTCCTCTCTCTCTCTTTCCTCTCTCTCCTCTACTCTGTCTCTTTCCTCTCTTCCTATCTCTATCTCTCTCTCTCTCCTATCTCTCTCTCTCTCTCCTATCTCTCTCTCTCTCTCTCCTATCTCTCTCTCTCTCTCTCTCTCCTATCTCTCTCTCTCTCCCTTCTCTCGCCCTCTCTCTCCTCCTCTCCCCTCTCTGCCTCTGCCTCTCTCTTTCTCTTTCTTCCTCTCTCTCTCTTCCTCCCACTCTTCCTCTCTCTCTCTCTCCCTCTCTCTCTCTCTCCCTCTCTTTCTCACGGTTTCTCCCCGTCTCTCAACTCAGCATGCAAAACTTCACCTTCCAAAATTATGCTTATTTTAAACCTTGCCACGCCCATTTCAACCACTTAGGGCGGAGTTTTCCAAAATCTGTTCTGCTAAAAACTTTCCACAGACCATAAGGAACATTAAGAAAAAATTAATAAAATTCGTTGAGTAGTTCGCGAGTTCATCGAGGACATACGAACAACCATTTCATTTTATATATTATATATATGTAGATGTTTTTATCTTTATTTCGTTATTTTCACTCCTTTCCTTGTTCTCACGTAGGTTCGCTCTGAGGATGGATCCCTATTTTTGGACATGAAAGTGGGTAACTTGATGCAGCAGCGTGTAATTCGTGTACAGACCGAGCAGGCGCATGAGATATCTCGTCTGGTGCGGCAGTACATCACTATGGCGCAGATATCCCAGCGTGACAAACGTGAGCCCAATTAACGTGACACATTTTTGCTCACCCACATTTTATTATTTCTTGTATTATTAATCGAATAAATTATAGTTAAGCTTTTAAGGTTATTTAATCTTTATAAGTATAATTTTGATTGCCTAAAACTATTCCAAATTTGAAAAATACGCATAATAAAAGGCACGAATTGAAAATTCGTGTTTTTCTAGTAATCATCTTTCAGAAGAAGTTAGAATTTTTGTTTTCCAAACTTTATTTTTGTTATTCTTAATCAAAAGTATATTTATAAAACGCCATATTAAAAGAAAAAACAAAATTGTAAAATTTAATTGGCTTTTAAAATTACAAAGCAAAAAAATTTCTTAAGAATATAAATTTTGTAAAAAAAATTACTGAATTCGCTAATAAATCTTATCATGTATACCATTTTTGAATCGCTGGTTAACTAATGTGGGATGCTTTTCTAAATATCTATTGAGGTCCTATATTGCGGACACAATCTTATGAAAATAAAGTAATACTAAATTAGAAAAATTTTCCTGAGTTCTGTTTGTCACATTTTTGTCAATGGAAATATTTAAATTGGTTTAAATGTAAGTTTCTGTTCTAAAAGCGCCGGAGTAGGATGAGCTGTTGGGTTGCCCTTGCTATTCTAAAGGACAACCTATTCCACTTTTCAACACCAACAGAATTAAATTCAGCAAATATTCAAGAGCTTTAAATCTGCCATTTAGCGGAAAGTAGCCATTTTTTTGATAAATTGAAAGTTTAAATAAAAAATTTTACTTTTAAATTATTGTAGAAATAAGCGGTTAAAAATGATATTTATTGTATAAATAATATTCATAAAAGTAAATGTGACAGCAACAACTCAATCAAAATTATTAAGTAATAATAAAAAAAAATTATATTCTTTATGCACAAAACGTAAAGAAGTATTAAAATAAAGAAGAACGCAGTGGTTTGTCTTTAAAATGATTCTAAAACTACAAACAAAGATGAAAGCAACACAAAAGACACAATAAGAGAATGCACAATTCACTAATACTAATACAACGTTTCATTTACAAAATTGAAGCTATGATTTTGCTCGTTGCTTCATCTTGCGCTCTGCTGCTGCTCCACAGGCACTTTGTAGGCGTTTTGAGCCAGCAGTGACACCATTACCATCTCCGATAAAATGAGTAGGTTGATGATGGCTGCAATAAATGGTAAAGCTGATTATTTCGAAGAATTCCAAAATGATACAAACTACACTGCACTCACTCTGTTTGTAGATGGTGTGATTTATGGGATACGCTCCACCCAAAACGAGTCCATCCAGCTGATTGTCCAGCAGCAAATACTGCAGTTTACACAGCAGTAAAATCAGTTGCAAACAAAACATTTTTTTCTTTAAGTATAGAACAAGAAGAAAATTAAAAGTTTAAAACATATTTCAATTAAAAATTTTCGAAAAGCTACTGAAATTATAAAAGATGCCATTTAAAAGTAAGCATTTTAATAATTATAAATATCGGTTAATTTTAAATATGAAATTGGGGGGAAGTTCTGATGAGAATATTGCATTAAAAAAGTACCAAAGTATCCTGAAATTACTATGTATTTCGGAAATGATTTAAACTCCAAAAAGTTCCCCTGAATTACATTGCTACTCGCAAACATTAAAAAGTGCTTCTAAGAGTTTAAAATGAAAAAAATGTTCTCCACAGGGTTTTGTGAAAAACTTCTCAACGAAATACTAGGAGCTTTTTATAAAACTGAAAAGACAGATATTTATAATAATTACTTAATAAACTTTCCAAAACTCACAATGAAAATAAATGCTTGAATTTTTTCTGGAGAAGAAAAAGGCATTCCTTGTTTTGGATTATATTTTATTATACGAAGCAATTCTTATTAGGAGTTACAATGGAGTGCTTTCAGCAGTCATTGCGGGTAGATTTTTTAATTTTTTGGCATTTTAAAATTCTCTGAAAAGCTTTCTAAAAATTTTAAAAGTTTCCCTAAATAAGGTGACACCAATGAATGTTTTTGTTTTGATGTTTTATGGAGAAACGTTGAGCAAATCTTTAAATGCTTTTCGGAGTAATTTAAAGTGTTTCTTGAAGTTTTAGTAAGCTTTTTTTGAAATGCTGACAGCTTTTGGGAACCTTAAACCAAAAATTATTAGAAATCCCAAATGATCTGCTATGCTTACCATAAGAGCATAATTTGTGTGCACTTTGGCAACCATGCGGACGGTTATATTCAAACCCCAGAGGCCTACCAGGATGGAACTCACAACGAAGGGCATAAAATAGATCACGACGCTTCTATAGAGTTCCTAAAAATATTGTAGTCAATATAAGTAGCTTCTTCAGATTTCAAGTTTTGGAAATTTTCTCCAAAAGCATTTCTTCTTACCGGCTCCTTATAGTAGATGCCATTCAGCACCAACATGATGCTTCCCTGCACGAATGGCATCTGCAAAATCATGTATCTGAGAACGCATAGTTTCGTCTTCGTTGGTATGATGGCTGGCAGGCACAGGCAACAACAACAACAGGGTGGTGTGCTGACGATGACTGGCTCTCCGTCAGTTTCCTTCAAATAGCTTGCTTCAGAGTTCACGTAGCGGAAGCAAAGGCGTTGGAATACCACGGCCGAAACGGTGAAGCTCAAGTGCATGACGGTATGACAGACGAGCCAGCTCTTGGGAATGAGCAACGTGACGAAGGCAGCCAACGATATGACGGGATACACAGCGCAAAGGAATGTTGAGAGCGTGCAGAGATTCTTGGTGAGACGAGCCCGAAGCTGGGATGCCGTAGTATTGAATATGAAGATGTTCAGAATTAAAAGCAAAGCGGAGAAGAAGAAGGAAAAAGCTACAAACGGGGTGAGATCTGAAATAAAAGTAAGCTTATTAACACCTTTAGTGATGGACTAGTGAACAAGAGAAGAAAGTGAAGGAAGAGAAACAAAGCGATATAACAAAAATAAGAAGGACCTACTTAAATAGTAATCCGTAAGACTGGGATGCTCGTAGATGGATGTAGTTGTGGAGTTCATGTCGTGGGTGTGTATCGACATCTCAGCTTTCGGAAGACTAACGGCGCGTCGAGCACAAACTCCCTGAGCACAAAAAATCCACTCTTCCACAGCTTCAAAACATCTTCAGCAGACTCTGGAATAAGATTCTTTTAAAGATTACAACAGAGCAAAATCTTGATGTAATGATGTCATGATGGATGATATCACTATCGCAAAAATTGAAAAAAAAGCCGTGAAACACGACGTTTTAAAAAATATAATACAGAATCAAAAAAGTTGTCTAAAGATTAGCGAAGACTTGTAATTAGAGTAGGAATTAGATTATCAAAAAACTATTATAAGAACCTTTATTAAAGTCTGTGACATCAAGATAGAAATTGGTTTCTACCACTCTCACATTCATATGTAATTATAAATTTTTTTTGCGTTCTTCCATAGAGCGTTGCAATCTCTTTGGATTTCTATAGCTTCCCCGATAGGAAACTCCCTTGGACGGTCGGAAGACCCTTGGACGGTTATACCATGAGCCAATTGATACCTAAAGAATATTTTGGGTACTAAAGATTTCCTGCAGGGTCTCGTGAATTCCTGTAAAGTCCTTTGAACTCTTACGGAGTCCTTGTAATTTTTATACCTTTTAGTTCCTTTGAAACATTTGAAGCTGCAAAGAAATACCCACAGGCTCCCATGGAAAGAATACCCACAGGCACCCATGGAACATTTCTTGTAGGGCCTTTTTCTTCTAGAGTCTTTTGAACCACATTAGTTTCTCGGTCTCTTGTAATGACTTAGACAGATAGCTCAAGGAACTCCTAGAGTTCCTCTTATAGTCTCGAACTGTAAGTAGGATTCTCAAAGTCTCTTGAACTATAGAAAATGTTTTTTGGATCTTAGACGTAGTGCACTTTATATTTTGTTTACTATTATTAGTCCCTTTAGACACATCCACGATGGAAGTATTAGAGTTCAAAATCCTTTCCGTCAAAAAAGCTATTTTATGTAAAGAACATTTATTTTATATAAAGAAGTTTGTTTCTAAAATAAACTGTGTGAACCAGAGTCTGAAAATACCTTTTACTCAAATGGATTTTTAAATAAAAGTAAACTTTTAACTCTTATTTTTAAAAGTAAAAGTTTTCACAACTATTACTTTTAAAAATAAAAGTTAAAAGTTAAACAACTTGTGTCGGGATTTTGTTTTGGCCTGAAGAAAAAACTCACAGAGATCAGGCAAAGAAATTTTTAACCCTTTTCTTAATTTCCTTGGGATTTCCCAAAAGTAGGACCACTGCAGTGGAACAGTTTGCTGCAGTTTTTTATATGTTCAAAAGCTTCGGAGAGCGATATTTTACTTTTTTATGATGTTTACTTTTCTTATATTTTTTGAAACAACATAGCATAGCTTTTGTTGATTGCTGAAATAGAGAAAATATTAATTTCATTCACAGAACAAATTCATTGTGTGTGGGAGTAAATTTTCTGTTGCGTGTTACATTGAAAATTTTAGTACCAAAATAAATTTAACGTTTCAATTTGGAGAATTTCATTGATCGCGGCGATGAATAATAACGGACATCTTATCCTACGCTATTTGAAAGAATGTAAGGCCCCGACCACGGCATCGGCAATCATAAGCCACATCGCCACTAAAAAAGGGGTGAGTAAGAAGAAATAAAATGGCGACCCTCTTACCTTAAATTTCATAGAATCGCGTACAATTCGCAATAAAATTCTATATTTCTTCTCCCTTGCGCTCTTTTCAGGTGCAATCCAGCGATATTAACGATTTGATTAAGGAGACCCTAGATGTCGGGGTAGCACACGGATACATCGATTTTTCTGGGGGATGCTACTTTGTCGAATCTGTCAAAGCGCCGCCGAGGCCGCCGCTCGCCGACATCACCGTTAAGCATTGCAAGAAATATTAATTCGATCTATGTAATCTTTTGATCCTTAATTTGTGATCCTAAACATATCCTGGGAAAGCTGCGCGAAATTAAAAGTCGAAATGCTCAAAGATGTTGTTTTCATGAAAAGAATCTCATCTCGATCCCATTTTATCCTTTATATGCCTTTCTTTTACTTGTGGGACTTTTTATATATATTTTTTGTGTCAATTGTTAAAACCGGACGCCCTCTTTACAATTTTGTCGAAATGAAAAACTTAGACAACCAAATATTGATGTTCGTACTGGTATTCTACGCTTGGAATTCGAATTTAAAATTCGAAATAAATCAAAAACTCTTCAAATATATCAGATTTGCATTTGCGTTTATGCAGGGACTTATAGTCCATCTTATAGGTAAACTCTTAAATACAATGTTAAACAATGTTAAAATCTGTTAAATAGAAAAACACGCAAATCGGTTTTCTCCGTTCTAAAATAATCCATATTCCAGCCCTAATCTTGCTTCTTTCAGAAAAACACTACAGTGGCGAATGAGATGGAGATTTCTCAAAAGCTTACGCTACTCAGAAAACTATTTCCGACTATTGCCGAGATTCGTATACGAATCGGTCTCTCGGTCTCTAAAAATGTTAAGTTTAAGACCCATTACTGCTATCAAAAGGAGTACAGCGCCAATCAGTGGCGAAGTTTCGATACAGTGGCCATAGCCGAGTTCGCTATGAAAATCTCTTATAACTGAAAGCTGAAAACTGCATTCAATACTGTTGTTCAATACTCTGTTATAAATATTATGGGTTTCGCATTTACCACAAGTTTTACAGCGTCATTTATTAATATTATTGTGTCTGGGAAATGTATTCAACAAAACGGTGAAAAACTAATCATAATTGATCACTTCGCTGCTTAGATATGCATCTTAATTATTAATTACGCTCCTATAAAAAGTGCTGAAGATTTTTCCAGCGGAAGATTTTTAAAACATCATAAAGCCTCTGGTACGATGGATGGAGTATATAATGCCGAAAATCGTAACAAATTTGGGCACTCCGTTGCCGAGACATACGTCTCGATGTTTAAGTTTTTCAAACTTCATGTAGCCAACGTCACTCTGCATGGAATGTGCGACGTAATGTCGAAAACTGATATTTAAACTTTTGTTAATAATTATTCGATTGTTCATTTCTGTAGAAGGATACAACTATAATATATTCGTAATTATTATATAGTTATTTAATTAACATCCATTTCTAGCTATCAGAAAAGTAAAGCTAAACATTTTTAGAGAAACTCTAAAAACCACCTTGTTGCAATAATGACAACATACGTATATTTCTGCACTCTTCTAGGGCACCCCTTCGTCAAAAAATTACTTTTAAAAAGACATTACAAAAAAGTCCTAAAAATCTTAAAAATTACTTTTTCAAATAAAACTCTTTCAAATGATTTCCAAAAATAAAAGCCCTTGAAAGACTTTTATGGATGACTTTTAAAAATAAAAGTCTAAAGACTTTTTTAAATAACATAAAAACAAAAGTCTCATATAACTTTTTCAAAAGACTTTTAATTATAAAAGTCTTTAAAGACTTTTTAAATTACGTTTAAAAAAAATCTCAAATAATTGATTTAAAATAAAAGTCTTTTAAAAATAAAAGTATCAAATAACTTATATAAAGACATATATAAAAGTAAAGAAATAACTTTTATTTTAACTTTTATTTTTAAAAGTAATTTCAGAGAGTTGTTTTGAGACTTTTGTTTTTAAAAGTCTTTAGTAACTCTCAATCTACTGAAATCTTTTTATAAGTTACAAAAATTTCAAACTCTGGTATAAACCCATCTACTTGGGTTGCAATATTATTTGTACCTGGCATTAGTGGGTGAAAAAAAAAAAATTATTCTAGGTGACACCAAAAAAATCGGAGTTACCTGTGGAGGTATTGTGTTTATAAGTGCATAGTGTTCTAAAATATTTTATTAGACATAAAATCTATGAAAAACTCATTCAAAAACTTGGAACTGGCTTTCATTTTATGCTTTGAACTTCTATATAATAGATATTGCGCCCGCTACCAGAAGCCATCTTGTTATGCTGTACAACATAAGTTCTTATTGGAAGTTATTATTTGTGTTCAACAAAGCAAAATTTAATGGTTTCGGAAATATTTCGCATTCTGGAGTCTTCCCCAAGTTTTAAGAGGTTTTAGGGCTTCCATATAGAGCCGGGAAATCCTCGAGCTAAGCTCTTTGTTTTACTATAGTTGTTTTAAAAAATTCGTCAGTTCGTCTAGCCAACCGTATAACCGTTAGGTTATAGGTTAGGTTATAACGGTATGAGATGCATTTTAAGACAGTGAATTTGAGGTATTTTATTGTAGAGTTTCCAGCGATATTAGCAAATACAAAATTGAAGCGTAATGTATTCCTACAGTAAGAAAAGAATATTTTATATCTGAGCATATCGAAGGGAATGTATATAATACACAAATTCTCTTATCTGCACAGATAAGATATTACGATTACATTTTTTATACAGTAATATTAAGACGAAGTTTTATTCCGACTTGCATTATATCCCCAAAAGTGGAAATTTGTATTAAATACCATCTGTAATAATTTAAATCTTAGCACGAGTCTAAAAGTCTAAAACTACAAATCTAAATTATTTATTTTATTCCGCAATGAATTCGATTGAAATACAGCTTATATTATATTTAGATACAAAAGTACTGGATTTTGTTCCCTATTTTGTTAAGGCTTTAATTTTATAAGACACCCTACGAAATATTTTTGAATCCAAACTTTAGTAATTTTTTAATTTCTAGTAATTCTTTTAATACGCAAAACGAATGCGTTTCGGATTCGAGACTATGCTGCGATCTCGGAATATTTGTTCGAGAAAGAATTCGTTAAAGATCCGAGAACGAAGCCGAGGGCGGATGAAAGTCACACTTCGTTATCGAGTTCGTTTATGATTCGTTAACGATCCGCCAACGAGTTCGTCCTCGAATTCAATAAAAATTATTTAACGATCCGCCAACGAGTTTATTAAAGAAGTGTGACTTTCATCCACCCTCGACTTCGTTCGCGTTTCGTTAACGAATTCGAAAAAATTGGTGGAAACGAGTTTGTTACGAAGCCGAGAAATCGGACTCATTTTGGTAAAATGGTAAAAAACAAAAAAATTTTTTATCGCTTGTTTTTCTTTAGCTGTTTTTAATGGTGGTATTTTATTTTTGTCGGCAGTATTGGAATGTCATGTTTATGTCTGAAAATATGTCTTCATATTTCATGTCTAACTAAGCAGATAATTTTCTAATTCTGATTGAACTCAATATTATTTGAAACTCAACAAATTCCATTTAAACTTACTTGTCTTTTAGGAAGAGAAACAAATGAAAACTTGTATTTGCTCTGGAGTCCTGACTCGAACCCACCATACTTCGCCTGCAAACCTGATGACTACACGCTACGCTTAGCTGATCAAATCAAACGTAATTTTATTTGCTTGCAAATGCGAGTTCCAATCCCAGTCGTGACCTTTATTTTTTATTTCTTTAACTTTTTTCTTAATTTTATATTTTTTTAATGTATATAATACAAATATTTAAATTAAAATTATATTTAAAAAAAGAGTCATAAAGCTTTAAAAATTCATTAAAGTCCGCGAAACGCTGAAATAGTAAATTGGAGAAGAGTTCGCGAACTCTTCTCGAATTCACTGTTTCAGCTCTTTTCGAATTCACTGTTTCAGCTTTTCTCGAATTTATTGTTTCAGCTCTTCTCGAATTTACTGTTTCAGCTCTTCTCGAATTCACTGTTTCAGGTTTTCTCGGACTCGTTTCGGATCCGCCTTGAGCGATGCATTTTATTTAATTCTTTAATTTCATATATCCTTCTTATTATTATATTGTTAGTATTATAAAGAAAACATATATCAATTATACAGAAACTATTTAATGTAGAGAATTTTTCACAAATTTTTTTTTAATTCGGCTTTAATCTAGTCAGTAAGATATTTTCCATTGATTTAATAAAGAAATTAAAGAAAAAATTAATTAAATTTATTTTTAATGCCAAATAACAGATACAATACATATTAGTTCACGAGCAACGATAGTAATTGAAAATGTTAATGTCAACATTGTAAAACATCTCATCAGCAATCAAATAAACTATCAAAAGACTATTGACAAACTCACTGGGACTGTATATAATATTCCCCGCCCTGCTTCAATGGGGACAGGAAGTCTTGATAATGACTTAAGGAAATATTCAAAGTCTGCCTGGCCACAGGTTAAATTCCAGAAAGTTGGAAAAAGTCGAGAGTGGCCTTTCTGCGGAAACCTGGAAGGAAAGGCTGTGGTGGCTACGCACAATTGGGTACGCTGATGATGATGGTCAGCGGCAAGTTCCTTAACACCATTGCGGCCATGACACTAGTGAAGGGGTGCTCTAGCCCTGAGGGTGGTGGAGGGGTGGGGCATATAGGCACTGCACAAAATGAGATAGTTGATGACTTGGCGAAGCATGGACCAGCTTTCGAATTTCTTGGCGCGGAGCCAGAAGTTGCTCTGAGTAATGGAATGAAGTGATGGTCGGTAGGTGGATGGACTTCCCATCTGAAGAGATGGAAGGAACTGACAACCTGCAGACAGTCGAGGGCTATACTGCCCCAACCGGTTAGCGGTTCAGCGAGGTGGGTTCTTTAAGTTAAGGGGAGAAACCTAAGCTGGTTAACTGCACTTGTGACCGGACATAGCAATGTCAGATGTCACCTCAAGATGGGACCTGCTCAGAATGGCGTCTGTAGGCTGTGTTTGGAGGAGGATGAGACGGCAGTACACATGATGTGCCAATGTTCAGCATTGGCGAGCAAGAGTTGCCATCCTGGGTCGTCCCTATATATCGGAGGATCGACCATATTTTCGCTGCATCTTATCCATCATTGTTGACACTGAAGTCAGAGCAGACGATCAAGATAGACAACTTATTTGTTTTTTGACAACCGTTGCGAGTTCGATTGTAATAATTTTTTTAATCTCCCTGTTTAGGGAAATATCGGCTCCGATTGCTCCTCCTCCTCTATCGATTGCAATTTTAACTTCATCCTAACGTCCGTGGGGGCGTCCTACCCCTTCCGACCATATTTAAAATTAGTTACAAAAGTTTATTTATTGCAACCATAAAAAAAGTTTTCTCAAAAATTTCCTTTTTAACCCTCTTAAAAACTTGATCTACACTTTAATCACAAAATGATAGAAAAATTTTGTGACCGGTGGTCGAAAAAGTTAGCCATAATTTTTGTTATCTTTTTAGATCATTTCACACAAAATATATATTTCTATAAATATATTTTTCATACAAAATATATATTTCTATAGGCGAATGTTTGTTGGATCGCGACTTTCTTATTTTCAAAGATCATTTTATAATATTCGCTCGGAATTTTTGATCCTTCAAGTGATCGATATTTGCAAACAACATATTTAAATTCATCATGCGACGGAGTTTTTCAGAACCCTTTTATGTTATATTTCCTTTAACGAAACACTTGAGATTTTTTTAAAACTAAATACATTGCAAATTTTCAATATCATATATCATATGTGTTAATACCTAAATAAGTGTCATCCAAATATGTGTCAATATCAAAATATGTAAATGCACTTAAAAATTTGTATAAAGTTATGCAAACAAATGTTTATGTTTCAACGCCTTTTCATCTTTCAAACATCCAGTCAATGCAATGGCGCCACTCCTACTACGGCTGGCTCTTGCTACGTCGATCTCCTCGAACGTGTGGCTCACCAGCGCCGCATTTGGCAGATTCATCTCCAGAAACTCCTGCCGTTGTCGAATTATTCAGCGTTACGGTTTGTATGAAGAGTCTGCGGCGAGAACGCCGAGTGTGTTCGCGTACTATGTCCGTGTTTACATTATCCTCTGCGGTGGTTTTATCCTGAAAAGCCAACCAATAAATATTTTTATTGCGAATTCTGGATGAATTGCTGCTTTTAATTGCTTACTTCGGATTTCTTTTGCAAAGCAGCAGAAACTTGTTCATTCTGATCCTCCATCTTCAACAAAACGAACAATGTACTTCAAAAGTTTCCGAACACCTAAAGTATTTTTTAAGAATGAGAAAAAATCAAATTTATGTTGTGAATAAAATTATTATGATGTTTAAAGCAAGTGAGAAGTGTAATGACCTGTCTGCAATTGTAGGTGTTCAAAGTAAATTTTGTGTAAATTTTTAATAAGTTTGAAGGTTTTTAGGAGGGAAAAGTAAATATACACTTTCAAACAGCTGGTTTACTACGCAGTCAAAAATCTTGGAATAAGTTATAATATCCCAATAAACAACAGTTCGAACTCGCTCGAAATTCGTTCGAATTCGTTTCGAAGTTCGCGACAAGCTGAAATAGTGAATTCGAGAAAATTTAGCGAAACGAATACTTTACGAACTGTTTTTGCGAATTGTTCTCGAATTCACTGTTTCACCTTTTCTCGGACTCGTTTCGGATCCGCCTTGAGCAATGCATTTTATTTAATTCTTTAATTTCTTTTATCCTCTTATTTTTAGTATTATTATACAAAAAATATTTATCAATTATACAGACCATTTTATTAAATTTTATTTAATTCTTTAATTTCATATATCCTTCTTATTATTATATTGTTAGTATTATAAAGGAAACACTTATCAATTATACAGAAACTATTTAATGCAGAGAATTTTTCACAAATTTTTTTTAATTCGGCCTTGAGCGGACTTCTGAGGACGAGCAACAATTATTTTTTTATTAAATTTTAGTTTCCTTTTTAAGAACTTACTTATAATGAAATAAACAACTTTTTGCTAAAAATCGGAAAAAAAATTGTCGAAAAATTTTTTACTCGTACTAAATGGTCTGTATAAAATATTTACATTAAATATAAATATTTTTTATATAATAATACTAAAAATAAGAGGATAAATGAAATTAAAGAATTAAATAAAATTTAATAAAATGGTCTGTATAATTGATAAATATTTTTTGTATAATAATACTAAAAATAAGAGGATAAAAGAAATTAAAGAATTAAATAAAATGCATTGCTCAAGGCGGATCCGAAACGAGTCCGAGAAAAGGTGAAACAGTGAATTCGAGAACAATTCGCAAAAACAGTTCGTAAAGTATTCGTTTCGCTAAATTTTCTCGAATTCACTATTTCAGCTTGTCGCGAACTTCGAAACGAATTCGAACGAATTTCGAGCGAGTTCGAACTGTTGTTTATTGGGATATTATAACTTATTCCAAGATTTTTGACTGCGTAGTAAACCAGCTGTTTGAAAGTGTATATTTACTTTTCCCTCCTAAAAACCTTCAAACTTATTAAAAATTTACACAAAATTTACTTTGAACACCTACAATTGCAGACAGGTCATTACACTTCTCACTTGCTTTAAACATCATAATAATTTTATTCACAACATAAATTTGATTTTTTCTCATTCTTAAAAAATACTTTAGGTGTTCGGAAACTTTTGAAGTACATTGTTCGTTTTGTTGAAGATGGAGGATCAGAATGAACAAGTTTCTGCTGCTTTGCAAAAGAAATCCGAAGTAAGCAATTAAAAGCAGCAATTCATCCAGAATTCGCAATAAAAATATTTATTGGTTGGCTTTTCAGGATAAAACCACCGCAGAGGATAATGTAAACACGGACATAGTACGCGAACACACTCGGCGTTCTCGCCGCAGACTCTTCATACAAACCGTAACGCTGAATAATTCGACAACGGCAGGAGTTTCTGGAGATGAATCTGCCAAATGCGGCGCTGGTGAGCCACACGTTCGAGGAGATCGACGTAGCAAGAGCCAGCCGTAGTAGGAGTGGCGCCATTGCATTGACTGGATGTTTGAAAGATGAAAAGGCGTTGAAACATAAACATTTGTTTGCATAACTTTATACAAATTTTTAAGTGCATTTACATATTTTGATATTGACACATATTTGGATGACACTTATTTAGGTATTAACACATATGATATATGATATTGAAAATTTGCAATGTATTTAGTTTTAAAAAAATCTCAAGTGTTTCGTTAAAGGAAATATAACATAAAAGGGTTCTGAAAAACTCCGTCGCATGATGAATTTAAATATGTTGTTTGCAAATATCGATCACTTGAAGGATCAAAAATTCCGAGCGAATATTATAAAATGATCTTTGAAAATAAGAAAGTCGCGATCCAACAAACATTCGCCTATAGAAATATATATTTTGTATGAAAAATATATTTATAGAAATATATATTTTGTGTGAAATGATCTAAAAAGATAACAAAAATTATGGCTAACTTTTTCGACCACCGGTCACAAAATTTTTCTATCATTTTGTGATTAAAGTGTAGATCAAGTTTTTAAGAGGGTTAAAAAGGAAATTTTTGAGAAAACTTTTTTTATGGTTGCAATAAATAAACTTTTGTAACTAATTTTAAATATGGTCGGAAGGGGTAGGACGCCCCCAAGGACGTTAGGATGAAGTTAAAGTTGCAATCGATAGAGGAGGAGGAGCAATCGGAGCCGATATTTCCCTAAACAGGGAGATTAAAAAAATTATTGCAATCGAACTCGCAACGGTTGTCAAAAAACAAATAAGTTGTCTATCTTGATTGTCTGCTCTGACTTCAGTGTCAACAATGATGGATAAGATGCAGCGAAAATATGGTCGATCCTCCGATATATAGGGACGACCCAGGATGGCAACTCTTGCTCGCCAATGCTGTACATTGGCACATCATGTGTACTGCCGTCTCATCCGCCTCCAAACACAGCCTACAGACGCCATTCTGAGCAGGTCCCATCTTGAGGTGACATCTGACATTGCTATGTCCGGTCACAAGTGCAGTTAACCAGCTTAGGTTTCTCCCCTTAACTTAAAGAACCCACCTCGCTGAACCGCTAACCGGTTGGGGCAGTATAGCCCTCGACTGTCTGCAGGTTGTCAGTTCCTTCCATCTCTTCAGATGGGAAATTTCCATCCACCTACCGACCATCACTTCATTCCATTACTCAGAGCAACTTTTGGCTCCGCGCCAAGAAATTCGACAGCTGGTCCATGCTTCTCCAAGTCATCAACTATCTCATTTTGTTCAGTGCCTATATGCCAAAGGCTGCTGTCGTCCGCAAACGTATAGATGGGGTTATGGGTCAACGACAGAAGGACGGAACCCTGCGGAACTACAGCGTTAATGGAGTACTCGTCGGAAGCAAAGCCATCTATCACAACACGAATAGAACGACCACTGAGAAAACTCGAAATCCATCGAGTGAAGGCATTACCGACTTCATAGGCATCAAGTTTCGAAACAAGTGCTGTATGCCACACCCGAACAAATGTCTTGGAGATTTTTGGAGAGGATTTTTGGAGAGAATTTTTGGAGAGAACTTTTTTAACAATGAGAAAAGTAAACATTTTTGCTTATTTTTCTTTTATAAAATAATAAGAAAGTACATCCATGAAATAATCAAAATAATATAAATTTAAATTTTAAAAAATTTAAGTAAAATGTAAGATTAAAACAATATATGTAATCTTTTTAAAATACATATAAACTATTAAAGTCATTAAGAGAAAAAATTACCGTTTTGTAAATTACTAAGCCAACATCGCTACCAGAGAGATCATTATTGCATTGTAATCTGTTGCTCTTCAAATTAAGAATCTTCCTCAGACTATCAAGAGTGTTAAAATTTGTGTCAAACAGATAAGGAAGCATACTGAAGATAAGTATTTACGCACAATGAAGTGGAGTGAAAGTAAATAAAGCAGCCACGAACTGCAAATAGTGACTAGAAACAGAATAACAGATTTTATTTTATAATTTTCGTTTTCACTGTGGAAATCGGAGATCAGCAAACCAGAAAAATGTTTGTTAACTAGTAAATTTTCCTAGTATTTTCTAAATCTGAAATTTATCATTTAATTTCCAAATAATTTTTCTAAGCCTTAAAACAAAATTGTGAGTAGAGCGTAACGAATATTTTGTCTTCCTCTTGTTTTTCATTAAAAAAAAAAACCTGACTTGTACGCTGAGCGTCGTCAGTCCTCAAGAAGTGAAAGTAATATTAACACTTTCGAGGTGCAACATTTTTCAGCTCAGATAATATAATACTTCCCATCCTGATCAGTACAGTACTGTTGTAATCTGTGGGTACAACACCGGTTAGCAGACATATTGTGGCTCTTTTTTGTGGCTTGTTTTTTCCAGCACATGATTTTGGCCAGCTTAACATTTTCGATGCAGTGAACATGTTCAGCAAAAAATGTTCGTTATGTAACAGTACCGCGTACATTGTTGTCTGATTACGCGTTTTTAACCGGTTTTCAAGCTGACACACCGAGTAGTCGAGGGAAAATGGACCAGTAAACAGCCTTGAACCGAAGTTTTTTTCAGAAGAAGCTGAATTTTCAGATGAGGCTAATTCTGTAAACATTTAGTAATTGCTTTCATTTAAAATAATTTGTAAATTGTACAATAATTCGATTTGTAATGCATAGTATAAAAATAATGTCAAATTTGGCAAAAATTGAAACATATTGCAAGATCTTGCAACACTAATTGAAAGATGAAAAGTCACAAATCGAACGTGCTTTTTGCAAGGTTTCGAGAGTGAGTAAGGTTTCAGTAGCTTCAATAATTCGGGTTAAAAAACAATGTTTATTTTGATTTACTTATAATAAGTTATAATATTTTTAATTTACTTATAATAAGTAAAATATAATAATATTTGGAGCCAAAATATTGATAGAAATCTGTTTATTTATACAAATTTATGATATTATTATTATAATTAAATGTATTTAGAAATGACTTTATATCAATTTATAACTTTTTTTTTGTTTTGTTTGTTTTTAATTTATGCTTAAATAAATTTTGTTCTATCTTTTAAAGCAAGTATTGAGAAAGGAACATTTTTCACCTGAGTTTGTTATATTTCAGCACGTTTTCTTCATAAATCTTGAATTTGCAAATTTTAATTTTAATCCTTTTTGCAAGTATAACTTTTGATGAGAAAAACAGTTTCTGTATTTTTTTTAAAGGTTTTATGTAAAGCCTGAGAATAGTTGGCGCTACACATGTGCACACTAAAGGTGTGTAAAGTGCTGATCGTGCATCTTTTTCCTTTTTTTTTTCATTAATAATTCGTTTAGTTTTGCATAAATTAACATATGTTACAGTTGCATGTACACAAGTTCATATGTAGATATTTCTTCACGTAGTTTTGCAATTTCTTGTGGTTTTGAATGAGTAGATTTATTAATGTTGTTTGTTGTTTTGTCGCTTATTGCTTGTTTCGTCTTACGAAACAGAAATAATTCAATGAAAATTAGATTTCAAAGCTCAAAGTGTGATTTTAAATTCTTTTAATTTTTGTTCACTATTCGTTTTTGTTTCAGCTCACATAATTTCAACTTACATTTTTAAAAAGAACTTTTCCTCAATTCTCTCCAACTTTTCGCTTGAAACTTTGTTAAAACTCGTTGACTTTAATTGCAAACTTTTAAATTCCACACCAACTGCGGTTAGCAGTATTTCTTTTTATTCCAGCTCTCTAGCTGCAGCTGAAATCTACGCGCGTTTATGTCTCGCCAACTGATGTTCGAATACTGCTGCGATCGTTGGGTTCCGCAGAAATTTTTGGCTTTTGCGAGTTGGTGTGCTACAGAGACGGTCGAGTAGACGAACGTCGGTCGTCGTGGTTGCAGTATCTTGCGGTTTTTTTCTAGTTTTTCACTCGAAAGCTTTACTGCAATATTATTTATTAATAGCGTGTAATTACGGTTTTTTGTCTTTGGCATGATTAAATAAGTTCATGCTAAGTTGGTTTGCATAATACTTTTTATTAATTTTTTTTTAATACTAGATCATCACTTATTTATTTATTTATTCAAAGAAAGAAACAGTTTTATAAATTGTTAGCTAGCTTAAAATTTAATGAAAACTATTAGGAAGGCTGTCAGGTCAGGCCAGTGTGTAAATACCCTACACCCGAAAAGTTAAAACTATCCTAGAAAGCACTTCAAGATTTTAAAATACTTTACAAACGTTTAAGTGGGTGTGGCTCTCTCAGTTTTGGAGAAATTATTGATATTTTGATGAAAGTAGGCGGGCTATTAACCGATTTCGGCCATTGGCAATATCAAATTGCTCTAACTAATAACGAATATTTGTGCCACATTTTATCGCAATATCTGTTTCCGTTTTCCCGCAATCGCGTTTGCACCGGGCAGGCAGACAGACAGACGGACGGACGGATAGAGCTAAATCGATTCGGGAGGTAACGCTGAGCAAGAATATGTACCTTCCAATATCCATCTTGTCTCCTCGCGTTACAAACGTCAGAACAAAGTGAATATTCCGTCTCACTTCGGGTGTAGGATATAAATATTGTAAAGCTTCTATTTTGTAAATTTTGCTTCTCAGTTTTTAAAAGTTTTCTATAAAAGTTCGAGGTACCATTAATTGACTCTTAGTTATTAACTCTTAGTTATTAATTAGCTTTACAAACCTTAAAATACTTTGTCTAAAGTTTAAAATTTAAAAATTAAAAAAAGTTAATGTTAAAATTAAAGGAATTATATTTATCTATAAAGGAAAATTAAAAAAAAAATAGTATCTTGTGATTTTAAATATTTTTACAGATAATTTTAAAGAGATATTTAAATAAACTAAAAGTCTTAATAAAAGATGAACAGAGAAATACAGAATGGAAAATATAATACTGCATATAATTATTTATCGTTTCACAAGAATTTTTCTGCATTTAAAAGATACGATGCAATCACAAGAAATCAATTAGAAGAATAACATTGTGATCAAAACAATTACAACTAATTGATTGCGATGACGAATTTATACTTCCTCTTATTTTAATAGCGTTATATACGCATGTATGTTGACATATTTCATTGCCTTCTGGAGTGTGACGTACATATAAACCGCAACGTAACGTTGTGTAACGTATAAACAGTAAAATGTAAGGTAAAATTTCTTTGGCTTAAATGTTAAAATTTCCATGACTTTTGGCTTTATTGCGTGTTTTATAATATACTTCTAATGTGTTTGTTTTGTTAACATTAATAAAAAATGTATTAACATTAATAAAATCATTTAATACAAAAATTTTGTTTTGTTTTGTTAATATTAATAATTTCTGTGGAAGAACGGATGTTTTTTTTTTCCTTTATCCTTCTAAAACTTCTGTAAATTTAAATATATAGTGCTGTAAGTTAAATATATAAATATAAACTTAATGTAAAATAAACCTTTATTTCTAAATAAACAAGAGATTTACCACTTGAATTTTTAAGCAGCTTACCAACTTCCGCGAACTCTATATAGTGGCAAAACTCCACATAGTCATCTACATGAGCCTCTAAAATTGTCTTTTGCGTCTCTTGTAGAAAATCTGATCTTATCTGTGTTATTTCAACTTATCCGTTGTATCTGTGTTTCTATTATTTCTGTATTATCTTCTCTGACTCGTATTTCTCAACAATGAAATTCAAAAAAGCAGTGAGAAATAGCCAAATAACACGAGCTGGCTTGGCTCGAAATCAGATTTCAGAATATTTGAGAGGACCTTGTATATGATTAGGTTTTTTCTTTATGTTCTTGTGACTTCTTTGATCTACGTTCACACCAGTGGCTATTATGGATGAGCTGCTTTCTGCATTCTGCGCGAAATGTATTCACATTGCATTAAAATTCATGAATTGCTTCCTGACATTTTTATTTCCGTTCACTTTTAATTCCGAGCAAACATAAACAGTTTCTGTCTCGTTTCATCTGTTCTCATGATGTAATAATTTTTGCAGTTCAAATTGTCTTTAGACCCCAAACTTTATTTTACATTTTATATTTTTTCACATTATTCTCCTAAATTTTACTTTTTTACTTTTACTTTACGTATTTAATTCTATGATTTCATGTTAATTTTTTTACATTGTTTTTTAATCTTTCGTTTTATTTCCTTCATTTTGGTTTTTTTGTTTAGAAAGGTGTTGCCAAAATTTGTAATGGGATTATTAGTGATTTTACAATAATTTAAATAAAATAAAAATGAATGTTCTCACTTTTTCTAAAGCTTTTTCCGAAGTTTATTATTAGCTTTTTTGCCAATGTTGCAGTTTTCGTTGTATTGTTGACGTTTTTTTAATGTCCTACTTTATTGTTGGCTTTTGCTATTCCCGTTTTTTTTACTAATTTGAATTATATACTGATCATTTTATTTTAGTTTCATTCAGAAAGAATTTGCTGAATGGCAGATGATATGTTTTGTGAAACGTAACCGCTGAAGAGGAGAGAATTGAATTTAAATTCAATGAATTTTAATTTCATTTTGTACATTCATTAACTTAAATTTCATTTAAATTTCAAGTGTCAGATCAATTGGGCGAATCGAAAGCAAATGCAATAAAAATAAAGAAAACAACAAACTTATAGACTTTTCTTTCTGTGATTCGTTGTGTTGCCAACGCTTCCACGTTTGTGGTCAAGGGTAACACAGTGTTTTTGTTCTAGTTGACCGTGAATTAAGCAAGAGGGGACAAGTCATTGGCATCATCTAAATTCCAATACCAATAAATACCTCGAAACTAGTGAATATCTGAAAATGGTAACTGAAGGAAAGAATATTCATATACAGAACTTTGTGTTGGGTTTCTTGCTTACATACTGCGATGAATTTCACCATTTTAATCAGAACTTTAGAATTCATCGCAGTGTATGCGAGAAGAGATGTCAGAGTGAGAGGAGTGCAGTGATTTTTAGATAAAAAAGGATTTCTTGGATAATAAAACATACTTTGCACTCTTCGGAAATCCTAATACAATTTTGTTCCTTGCAAGTTCGTTAAATTGACCCCTGAAAAAATTTTATTATCGTTTAAAATCTCACTTAAACCTTCATTATTTCTAAATATAAACGTGTGTCTTCTTCCCAAACCGTTTGCTGCATGGTGAAGTGATTTTGATTTAACCGTCTTCACATTAATTTAATCTGCTAATACTTGCTTTCTCCAATGAAAGTTATTTCCTGAAGTATTTCGAACTTACTTTGAATCCAATAACTTAAATTCATTAAATTGAATGCCTTTAATTACGTTTCTGAAGTATGTGAGCACATTTCAGCTGCAGCGGAATTTTAAGCTGTGTAGAAAAATTTGTTAAGAGGGATTTCGATTCAGGAATACTTAAATTTGCTTTTGCTTTGTTATGCAGAAAACTCGTATTGCTGATAGTGCATTCAAATTAATTGCAGTTAATTGAGTGCACAAGAATCGAATAACTTTTTTAATTAAATGCGAGATGTTGGTGTGGGAGGCCAAGAAGTTTTACAACACTTTTTCTTCTTGGTTCTTTGTTAGTTTTTTGCTTGAGAAACTTACTTCTTGTCTACAAAATATTTTTTCGTGGTTTCAAATGTAAACAATGTAATTTATACATTTCTATTTTGTATTTTCTATTTTGTATACAAATTTCCAGCGAAGGTACTTTTTTCCGAATATAACTGCAATATTAAATTTTCCAAACCTTCGGAATTTTTAAAAATTCCAAAGAAATCACCACCAAAAAAAAGGTCCAAATAGTTTTTTTCATTTTGAATTTCTTATTTAGATTTTCTTTGAATTTTCATGAAAACAGACCACTTTAACATTTCATAACAAATAATGACGGCATGACATTCTCACTTTTGAATAATTGGTAAAAATAAAACAGTAAAACACAACAAATGGCTTCGCATCCTTCGAGACATAAAGTGTGCGCGCTAAAGAATGTCCTGACGCTCGCTCCTTGCAGATGATGAAGTGCGTCAATAAACTTCTGCCAAGCGAAATTTTGCTTGTTTCTCTTTCAATTTTTTAGCTTTCTTCCTGGCAGTCTTTCATCTTAACACATGTTGACAGCGGAAGATTTTTGCAATGCGTGGAGTACAGCATGAGTGCCGGATGGGGCGGGAGACATGGGAGGGACAATAAGCAACAAACATTTCTTTGGGACTTTTTTCAAATAACTTTACTTCGCTTGGTTGTGTGATGTATTTCTTCATAGCTTCGTCCCTTCACTCCCGTTCTTCTCTTGCTCATGCTTTCCCAACATCTCCGTATGTGTCAACGCAGGTATTGTTGCATGCATACGCAAACAATGTATATATGTATGTACGTATCCGTATGCTGGTATGCGCTAAAAAGGTGCATGAGTGTGAGGAAACCAAAACTTCTTCGATATTCACGTGAAAGTTTTTCCTATAGGAAGCCAAAGGCGTACCCACAGCTTCTGTTGGTAGAAGTAAACATATAAATCGACAAACATTCGGATTTTCTACATTATAAAGGCTTTCTGGATTTCACAAACTAATTTTAGAATGAAACCAAAAAGTCTTGAGTGTCCGAAGTGTGTTTTGAGTGTGTTTGTAGTGATAGTTTATTCAAAGTGAAATTTGTGATGACAGATAAAAAAAGAGGGACAACTTTATCCATACTAAAAAGCCTTTTAAATCAAAATGAAAATTAAATATAAGCTTTAATCAAGCTTATTATAGCTTTCCGCCATAGAAAATCATCTTTGATTTGAGTTAAAGATTCTGTTTCAGATTCAGATTCTTCGGATTCTGTTTCAGATTTGGCCGCGGATTCAGCTAAGAATTTACATTCAATTCGGCTTTGACTAAAATTTCAATTTCTGTTTTAAATGTGATTTAAGTTAGTTTTAAAATTTCAAAGTTTGTTTTAAAAAGTTTATAACTTATTTCATTAGAGTGTACAATGAAATTGGTTTAATTTTTACATTTAAATTACAACTTAGCTTTCATTTCAGCCCGGTTTATTTTTAGATTCAGGTTTAGCTTCAAAATCATTTTAACTCATTCATTTTAACTCCAAAAATCATCAGTTTCAAAATACATTTCAGCTCCACTTTCGAAATTATCGGCATCGATAATTTACTTAGTTTTTTGTTTCAGCGTTGATATCAGACGAAGTTTGAGCTTTAGCTTTTGTTAACTTAGCTTAGTTAACTTCGTCTAAAGTTTCAGTCTATAAACCTTCTTAAAGCTTCTGCGGGTTCAGCCTAAGTTCGACTTTTGTTTAAGTTCGGAACTTACTTAAGGTAGAACTTAGTTTTAAACTTAATTTCAGTTAAAACTTTTAAATTAAAACTGGTAAGAAAGTTCTCTTTGGCCAGGTCAAAGTCCTACACTCGCAAAAACTTTTGAAGTTATCTCAGAAAGCACTTAAAGGTACTGAGAAAGCACTTTTTTGCAAATAGTGTATTTTGGTGTTGTTGCTACATGTTACGCATAAAAATTGAGTCTTAATATCTCATACAGTTTATGAGATATTCATATTTTTAAATAAGTGTTCAATAATTGCAGCGTCAAAATAAACATTCCATTATCTACATTTATTGCAATATTTATTACGCAAAGTAATGATTGCATTGCACTGAAATCCTTACGTTTAATATAAAATTCTTCACGCACGTTCCCACGTACTCAGAGTTACATTTCCCTACAAAATTACAAACAAAATGATGAAATTGCAAAATATTTTTTTTATGCCATCAAATCACGTTAATAAAACGTGTCGAGGGTGTCCTCTCACTGCTTCCTTTCAATGCGAGTCACGTGTGAACATTCTAACGTTCGAAACATTCGAAGTGATACGAATACTCGTATATCGTTATTTTATCTCGTACAGATCACGATTTAGCTCTGAAAATTTCAAAATATGAAACTTCGCAGACGGTTCAATAAGTTCGATGTACCATCCCTCGTTTGTCGGATGAGAACTCATAAAATTGCAATCAGCCGAGTAGGGTGGGAATATGAAGGAACAATATTAAGGTATCCTTCTGCAGAGCGTAAACGTGATGTTTCTTTATATTTATTTGTGTCATTTAAGACTACCTAACCGTTGATTTTCAATTACATACAATAGTAAATTGATTTTGCTGTATTTTATGACTTCTTCATTCTCTCCATTAGTTTTTATTTTTTGCTGATAAGCAAAAAATGCAGATTTGAAGGAAATCTTACGTCAAATAAACTATTCAGTTTCATTTGCGAAAACGAAGAAACCACTCAATAATAAACTCATTATAAGGTTTGTAATCACAAAGTTATCAATGATAGTAACAGAATGGAAGGAGCTCCACTCCCTCTTTCCTTCAAGTGAAAGACGTGAAGCAAATGCTCACGTGTAGACTCATTTATAAGAATCGTATGAGGAAAGAAAGGACATGCGCAATATCGAGGCACTTTTACTCGGAATTGCTGAAGTGAAATGGTAGAGAGAATTGAGTACTTTCTTACCACAACTAATTTTAGAGAAACGTTCATGCCACATGTTGCTACAAAAACTTCGCTTAAAACTTATCCAGGTACAAGGAAAGGGAATAAAATCTGCATGCAGGAACAACTAACGAGAACAAGGAACAATAACTGGGGTAAAGAATACGAAGCAGGGCGTAGAACAGGAAAAGAGCAATGGAAAATAAATACAGAGCAATATTATATTTCTATTAATTTTTTATTTTGAGTAAATTTATTTTTTTAAGCAAATTTCAACAATCTACGTTGATTTTGCTCAATACACTAAGCTAATTTTGTACACAGTAATAATACACAGCTAATTTTGATAGTTTTGGGTTTCTGCGAAACGTAAATGTTATAATATTTTTATATAAAAAAGAAAACTTAAAAATTCATGCAAGAATTTATTTATGGAAACCTGAGTGACCGGCCTTAAAAGCAACTTTTTAATGTTTAATTTTGTGTGATTTATAAAAGTTTCAAGTTTTGTTACAATTTTTGCTCTCCACAGCCATGTCTAGCGGAAGGACTTCGAAAGCACTTTCGCTTAACTTCGAAGCAATTTAGGAGTCAAGCTAAATAAGCAGGAAACTGACACTGACAGAAAGCTACTGACACATAAGTACAACGCCAACGATAGCTAAGATGAACGAAGCGCGTTGAGAGCGTATGACACAAAATTAACTTCGACACTGAACACATTTTAAAATGTAACAGAAACCCGAAGTGGAGCACAGAAGCACGGAAGTTCGTTATTTTTTAGGTGAGAGAAAAGAGGAGAGTAAAATATAATCTTCTAACGTTTTGAGAGGTCAGTCTTGAAGACCTCAAATAGTTTTGAAATGTTGATGTTTTCTTTTTACAGCTAGATTTTATTTCGTTTAAAATTTCATTTCTACTTGATACAACGATATATTTTAATAAGATATCTTTAATAATATATCATGATATTCACATGTCTCGACTACACAGAATAAATAAATCTTGCACGAATAATTTTAGGGGATTCAGACTCATTGCAAGTTGTGGCGGATGAAGCAACCGGAGGAGTGTTGTGTATAGGACGAGCTGAATTCGTAACAGTTTGAAATCATAACAATTTGAGTCATAGCAATTCCAAGTTGAAGGTTAATTTTAGCTACTTACGATGAGATATCATGGCGCCATCATATTTGAGTAAAACCAACAGGGAAATCTTAGTTTTTAAGACGTACAAATCGTTCTAACGCAAAAGTGGCGACGATACTGTAGAAATAATAAAATGGAAAAAGAGGATGGAAATAATACAGACCATTAAATTGATCTGGAACTTCCCCAGGTTAGGGCTTCCCCGAATTAAATTCAAGATTTGTTTTTATTGATTAAATTTTTGTTTTTGTTGATTAAATGTTTTCAAGATTTTTTCCCCATATATATTATTGAAATTTGTGTTGTTATTTTTATGATTTTCTGCGTTATAGTAATAATTAACAATAATAATCTGACAATTTAATCTGACAAATTTTGACAATAGCTCCTCCTCAGCTAGTACCAACAATACTTGGTCTCCAAATCCCTCCAAAGAAGCTCCAAAACAAATCCTTTGTCAGGATGGAGCCACCTTTCATCTGCTTATCAAATGCCTAAGAAGGAAAAGAGTTCATGCTTCCGTTGTGGATCTATTCAATATGTCTTAAGAAACTAATAACACCATCGCTAAATACGGGGTAGCTTCGATGAATTCTGACTATGAAGGAATACATAGGGGTAGAGGATGGCGAATTTAGAGTAGAACTTTCCGAAATTAACGTGTTGAGTGTCTGTTTTCCGGTTGAGTTAAGTGGAGGAAATATTTTTAATGACTTCCTGGACTGGCAGTCCAGCACGTTTCGCTCAGCCCTCAATTGTTCGAAATAATTACTCAGCAATACAACTTATTCTACGGGTTATTAAGGCATTGGAAATTTTACGATAAATTAAATTTATATGGTCGTATATTAATTTCACGGAACTGCGGCACACACTTTCAATTTTGTGTTATCAGTATAACTTCTGTGTAGTCGAGGCATGTGAATATTTTTGCAATAAATTATGTGTTTTTAGTCCATATTATAAAAACATTATTCAGTGTTCCGTTCCCTCCCGTTTACAGCTACAGATTGCTCAGAATCGTGATAAAAATATTGTTCTCCCAGAAGTCAGTTCTAAAATACTAAAAAATTTATCCAATAGCAAAATATTAGGTGGCAGCCAGTCTGATCAGCTCTCTTAGGTCCCAAACCGACCCATTTTGTTGCCCATGGACGAGAAAGTCCTTTGTATACCAGTTATTCGCCTATGTCAAACCACTTCGACGAAGTTACGAAGATGGGCAACCTTAGAAAACTTACATTCCCCAGTTAGTCTTTCTAGTATGTTCTGGGCACCGAAGGGCAATGCGTTTTTCCCTTAAACTAAAACTTATGTACCTGTGATCAGAGAAGGACTGTACCTCCAACACCTTCCAGTCACCGATCATATCCGAGAGGAAGTTTGAAGTCAAAGTAACATCCAAATCTTCCTAACTAGTGATAAATGTAGGCTCAAAGCCCTTATAGCATATTGTTAGATTAACGCTAAGTACGAAATCTAGAAGTAACTCATCTCTTCCGTTGATGTCTGTGATTTTTTACACAGAGTCGAGACAGATAGTCGAGAGAAAAATATCAAATTTTGAGAAAAATAACTTATTAAAATTTAAACAATTTTCAAATTTCTTGCATAACGTAATCACTGAAAATATTTCTGGTTAATAATTAAATATAATAACCACAAATTGAATCAATTCAATTTCATGCACAAAGCCAGACGTTTCAATTGATGAAAATAATCTGTGTCCTCTTTGTTTTAATTAGATACTTCAGTTGGTATTTCCCTAACTGCGTCTTTAAAATTAATACGTTAACGAGAACAAGAAATTTAAATTTTGCTTTCACGAAACTCATTAAGGTTTTCAGAATTTTCTTGAGGCAAGCGATAACCTCCAAATACACGCTTGCAAAATTAACTGTATGTTTTGAGCTGAAATGCTTTTAATAAAAATAATACGAAGTCAACTGAATTACATGATTTCATTTTCTGCAAAAATCACCCCGCCCTCTGATCAGCATGGGACGGTATTATTATTTCGGCTCCCCTTTCTCAAAGCGTTTAAGATTAAGTCAGGCATTGAAAGTGAAGTGAAATATGAGTGCTTAAATAAAATAAAGTAAAATAATTATTTTTTTAATAATTCTTTTCTAAATCTTGAATTTTAAAATGTTCCCAAATCCTTTAGATGACTTTTATCCTTTTTTAGAGCTTATACTACAATGTCTTTCTTTAAAATTTAATTTAAAGGTTTCCTTTGGTTTTTTTTTAATTTAAAAATCCGTGTTAAATTTGTAATTAGTTTGCAATTTCGTTTATGTTTATGTTTTTGTTATTTTGTATATTTTTATTATTTATGTTCGTTTATGTTTAGAGGACGTTCTTTACCTATATGCGACTCTTAATGTGATTGTGTTACGACTGCACAAATAATATTGTTTTTTATATTGCCTAATTATTTTTTACGATTTTATTTATTAGAAGTTAAAGAGGAATTTGCAGAAGTAAAACAAGGGACAACATACAGGATGGGTATACAATTGTATAGGCCGTTGACATATTTTACCCTGGAGTAGAAACCTCAATATCTCGTGCGGTTTATAAGATGGACAGACAGACAGACGGACGGATAGGGCTAAATCGATTCAGGAGGTGACGCTGAGCAAGAATATATATGTACTTTTTAATATCTATCTCGACTCTTCTGCGTTACAAACGGAAGAACAAAGTAATCCTACCTCCCTTCGGGTGTAGGGTATAAAAATGTTTTATTTGGCTTTATATTAAAGAAAATTGAAATGAAAATTCACAGGTGAAACTGAAATGTTCACATCAATATGAAAAAAATTGTCTTCGTGGTTACGAACATGGAACGCAATATAATTTAATTGAAATGTGAAGTGAATGTATTTTCTGTGCAATCTCATAATTTAAATTGACTGTCGAATTAAAATACGTCCTTGAATGACGGTGGTGTTCAAACTGACGTGATGTGGTCAGATGTTGGGGTGATTTTATTAGATTTAAATTGAATTGAATCAAGATTTCAAGTATGAAATTGAAAATTGAAAGCTTATCCAATATTTTACGGGATTTTCTTTGTTTCACCTTTCAATTCTCTAAAATATTCTTAAATATTCTTGTTGCAGAAATTTCTTTGCTTTTTAATTAACTAAAGTTAAAATTAATTCATTTCATTAAAAAATGGTTGAACAAAGTTTGACAGGTGTTAATTATTTCTTGTCAAAAAATATTTCTCTTGGTCTTCTCATTTTCCTTTTTTTTCATTTTAATTTAGTTACTTTTTAATGTCAGGTCCATTTTAATATTTAGCTTATTTGCGGGCTTATGTTACAGGTTTATCAATAATTCATTTCCCATCACAATAAATGCAGCAATCCATCAATAATTTATTTCTTCACAACAATAGATTCCTACTAATTCAATCCCTATGTTTGACATCCCACAAATCTCACATTACAATCCTCACACCACATCCCACAACTGTCCCAACGCATCTCATAACTGTCACAATGCGTCTCACATAAAAAAGTGTTCAGTCTGACAAAAAATTTTTCACGAGAAGGGAAGTTGAAAGATTAATCGAGAATGGAAAGATAGACATAAGACAATTTTTTTCTCCTAACTATGATAGTCAGCAAAAAAATGTCACTTTTTATAGCTTTCTCGAATGCACTCTTCACCCGATATTCTGTTATTTGATTAAGTATGCATGAAGAAGGATGGACCTTTTTCTATTGGTCATTTAATTCCCTTCTGAGACTCGTCCCTACATGCATATCTGACCCTATTAGTGATAGTGGTGCTGTATGGTCGACAGATATTGATTAAAGTACAATATGTCATTGTGTTCTTATGTAAATAGATGCTAATATGCCCAAAAGTAAGGAGTATCCATACAAAAAAGTCTAATGTGAAACGAAAAATTGATGTTACTAATTACAATAGAATTTTTTTTGTTCTGTTATTAAAGATAATAGAGAAACTTTATAAAACAAGTTAGCTAGAAAAGACGCATTTCAATGATATCTGCAAATTTGATACGATTTGATGCGATTCTGAGTTACGAACATTATGCAAGTGCAAAAAATAAGAAGATAGGGGAGCATAAGAGAAAGAAGAGGAAAGGAAGAGAATTGCGAGAAGAGAAGAGAAGGGAATTGAAGATTTATTTTTCAACTTGTAGTTTTTTTTTCAACGTTACGATCTTTTGAATTAGATGTGTAAGATAGAAAATTTTTTATATATACGTTTATGTGTAAATTAACACTTTAGAAAAATGAATAACTCGAAACCTAAACAATTCTTAAACGATATCTAAAAAAGTCAAGCTTTACATATGTGCGTGTTATTTTATGTACTTCGAATTTATTAAATATATTTCAGACTAATTCCGACTTTTTAGGGATTAATATATTTAAGTTATTTAGTAAACCTCAATTGCCTAATTTATGAATTCCTATAGAAAATTATGTAAAAAAAGGCCGCACAGCATTTAGAAGCTTGAAAAAGAAATATTAATGAGAAATAATTAAATGTTATAATTTTACAAAACAAGTTTTATTCGTCTTGAAATGTGATTCATCGCATAGAGACAATTTAAATGACCACCTTCAACGAGTTTAACCTCGGAAATTTGGGATTGCTTCGTGATTTGATAGACTTATAGCTCCGTAATACTCAAACTCAAAGCACAAATAAGTATCAGATTCATAAGAAGACTAAAGACATTTTTAAGGTCAATAATAAGGTTAAATGAAGGACATCTTGACGGTGTTTTGTACTCAGGCCGTAGCTTGTTATGACTTCCACTGGCCAAACTGTCTGCTCTATTTTGGTCTTCTTCTGCAAGTAATTTCATAACGCTGAAACAAAAGAAGAACAGTAATTTAATTGGAAATAAAGATTTGCATATGCAAATACACGCGTTGAGCAGCAACATCTGCCTCAGTGCAGTCAGGTTTGTTTTGCGCTGAACTGAATCCGACAATGATTTCGAGATTTTTTATTGAGTGTGAATTCAGACTGCCCAATTTTCGCCCACAAGTATCAAGTTGATCCTTAAAAAATCTATGGATGTATTTTGATTTTGCTTATTTATTCTTCCAAATTACGATTCTGTTTACTATATTTGTTAGCTTTCGGGTTTCCCCGAATTCGCGGGTGATGAATGCTTTCGTTCATTACACTCCAGTGATTGGCAATTCAGTGCGTTGGGAGATGCGTTGGACGAAACTTATTTATATTTTGTTAATAGGCAAGACAGAGCGTTTTCTCATTCGTGTTGTGTGTTAATTATACGAATTTTTGTTCACAAGTTCACCCAAACTTATACAGGACGAGTATCTACTGTCTGTCCGCTTGAGTTCTGTGGAACTCAATTAATTAATTAAAGGCTGTGCTTGGCACATTTGTTTCCTATGCAAAAAGTTATTTGTAACAACTAATTCGATTTTTAACAACGTAATTCGAACTAGCAAGCACTTTAATTGTTTGAACATATGAATGAAACTGAAATGAAATAAACGTTTTTGAACTTTTTTTTTTATGTTCTTCAGTTGCCTTAGGGCGGTTAACCCATCTGTTACCGCCTTCGCACCACACGTGTTCTCCATTCAGGTGCTGGTTAGAACTTTATATTTCACGCCTTTATTCCGTATTTCGCACCTTGGACCAGATCATGGTAGTTGTGTCCATGGTTGCCACAGACCGAATCATGCTCTACCTGTCCATGTTCACTCAATTGCTGGACAAACTCGCTTCGACAACACATGACAAGAGCTACCCATGTTGCGAGTATCCTGCGATTGTAAGGAGCGTCTGTTTAATTAAATTTTTAGCATGAACCGGTGAATTTGAACACGACAGACATGCAGACAAAAGCGTGCGAATTGAAGGCAAGGAGAGACGAGAAGTCTTGAAAATAATATGGAATTAAATTAAACTGGTGCTGGCTTTTAATTATTTAGTTAACTTTAAGGATAACAAAATGTGCAACTTGCGAACGAAAGAGGAAAAGGATTGTTTGAAGCAAGAAGCCTTCAAGTTGTTTATTTATAAGGTTTTAAGTTTTTCTGCAGTCAGGGTGGTGTGAAGAGAGTGATGGAGACTGGGAGAGGGAGAGAGTGAGGGGTTTTCAATAAAAAGCATTACTTACCGTAGGAAAACTTAAGTTGAAAAATAAATTGTATGGTGTCATGAAGCTTCTAAAAACTAGAACAAACGAACAAACAATAAACTACAATATCTGCGTATCTAAGCAAGAGTAGATGTTTACTTTATTTATTCCTCTTTATTAGATGTGTTTTTTATGGTCTGTTAGAATATTTGTTTGGGAACAAAATTCCCTGATTAATAACTCACTCAAAATTGTAAAACTAATTTTAAAATAAATTGAAAAATTGGTTAAATCGAATTACGGGAGTAAATAAAAAAAATAGTTTGCTTTGTTTTAATAGAGAAAACGTGTTTTTTAATTTCATTTGTTTGTTTGTTTTTTCAGTATCCACAAAAAATGTGTAAAATGTATTATTATATTTTGTTGGATGGCGTAAAAAACACAATTATAAAAGAGCTTCTTATTCGATATGTTTGTGTTTTATTCCAAGTTCAAATTCGATTTACGAAATTTGAAATAAAAGGGAAATTTTACTATTTAATGTAACTCTTAAGTACTTTTGAATTACGATTCTTTAACCTACACACAACCTTTTAAATTAAGTACACAGTACACGCAGTTCTTTTGCAGAAACAACACATCCGATTATATGGAAAAAAAGCGTGTAAATCTGTAAAATCGTTCTTATTATATTCTACAGATGCAACCGCAATAAAGCGTGAGAGCTGAATACCGAATACCAACAGGAAACTGTGCTCACAATAGCGGTATGTTTACTTCTATTAACGGTTGATTGGTTGCTTCTATTCGTGAATTATTTTCTCCACCCTCCGCACAGAAAGCGTGCTAAATTGGAGGCGCCACCAATGCGGCTGCGGTATCATAACTTCGACTTGGTGTCGAATTCCCTGAATAACAATACTGTGCTTGGTTATAAAAGCAAGGATCTTATCGACTGGAAAACCAAAACAGTACAACTGACTGAAACAACGTCAAAAAGCGAGCATAAAAACTATTGCCAACATATTTGTTGGGGAACCTCGAATCGATTTCGATGATTTTCATGATTACCCAGCAGTTCGATGCTATAGCAAGTGTTGCCGAGCAAGTGTTTGCGTGCTTCTTTTCAATTTTTTCTATTCCCTTAATTGCATTAAACTATTTAAAGAAATTATGATGGCTTTGGTTCGATATCGGGAGAAACGTAGTATTCAAGAAAAGCATAAGAAAATCAAATTAATGTCTCAAGACAATTACCAAATGTCTGTTTATCCACGAAGACTGAGAGTTGCTTTGTATTAACGAAAGATGCCATTACCAAATAAACTCCTTACATACAGAATGTGTGGAAGAATGCTATATATACATTCGTATGTATGTCAATAAAATAAAAACTATTAACGTCTTGTTGTTGCCACAAAAAATGCTACGATTAAGAAAATACAAAAAGTTTCTTTGTTTTTATGCGAAAAACGGAGTTATTTTCGTTTGAAATTTCAACACCACTCTTGTTTGTCTCAGAATTGTGGTTACGAACAAAATATATCCTGCTTTCAGAGTTTGCAAAGCTACATGCAAATGTAACTCGTGACAATTTGTATCTTTTCCTGGAATAAGTAATAGTTTTCAAAATTTAAAAAATTTTTTTAATAAATGAAACAAATTCAAGCGAGAAGTATGAATTTAAAAATGTCTACATTTGCTTCTATTTCACTAATTTATTTCCCTGATGATTATAAAATATCTTTCTGGAGTTCAAACAAATTGTTGCCAAAAAGTTTTAATGACGTGACTTGGCCTGCTTTACTGTAGCAAGATTGAAGAATTTTGTATACGAAAATAAACAATCTGCTCAGTGCCTGCAGAAACATACTGTAACTCCAATGAAACAACTTCATCCTGCTCTGTCAGCAATGACATTTTCTCAAATTGCAATGTTAGCAGCCTTGGAACTTCCTCAGAAAAAGCAAATAACAAGTAATAACAACTACTGTTGGCCGATTGTTGGCCGTTATGCTTAAGTAAATTTTGGAATTGCTTAGATTTAGCAGAAAACTGTAAGAAAACTGTCCAGGCCAAAATCTGAATACCCTACACTCGCAGAGTTAAAAACTTACGTAGAAAACACTTCAAGGCTTACGTGAAATCCCTTGTAATCATTTAAGTGGGAGAGCCATGGCCATTTTTGGGGAAATCATGCTAATATCGTAATAAAGTTTCGTTTTAATATTACCGGAAACAAAATATACTCGTAGAAGAAAAAGACGAAGAACAGTAGTGAGTATTTCCTCCGCAATTTAGGGTTTATAAATGGGTGGAACATGCCTACTTTTATACAGTACAACTAATAACTGCTCAGATATAAAAAGTTCTGCTTTTACTATACGAATACATGAAGCATCAAATTTTAATGTAATGTTGCTCCATGTTGCGGATTAAAATTTCTTCTTAGTAGTTTGTAGCGTTTATGAGATATTTATATTTTTAAAAAGTGTACATTTGATATGAAAAGTGTGTGTGGTTATTAACCGATTTCGCCTATTTTCAATAAACTGTCTCTACATAACAAAGAATATTTGTGACAAATTTTATCGCAATATCTCTTTCATTTCTCCCGTAATCGTGATTTCAAGAGACAGGCGGGTAGACAGGGATAAATTGACTCAGGAGGTGACGCTGAGCAAAAATATATATACTATTCTATATTATATCTATCTTGTCTCCTTCTCTGCGTCACAAACAGAAAAACAAAGTGAAATTACCCTCTCCCTTTCGGTGAACGGTATAAAAATACACTTTAACTAATAGCGGCAACGGTTTAATAATAATAATTACGATATAATTATAGTTTGTTATAGTGTATAATATAATTATAATTATACTGCAATTTATGACAAATTATGTTGTTATGGATGATAAGTAAGACTCTGGAAAAAATGTAATAAAATGTTAGAAGTTCAACCAACTTCGCAGGTGTACAAACAAAGAACTTCAGTAAAATTTCAGAAGAAAATTATAATTATATACGTATAAATAGCATAAATAAGGAGAGTAACAACGTAAAAGCTAATTAATCTTGCGTTCACTTCATGAGCTAAATTTAGGCGAGGCTTTAATACCCTCAAACAATCCTCTGATGTTTCTCCACTCCTCAAAAATTCTCTGCGATTCTGTTTTGGAAAATGTTTTCCATCTTTAAGGGTTCGTCATTTCGCAAACACCCCTATTTTTCTCTGAATACAAAACTCCCCTATTTTTCTCCTCATTTCAGGCAGGTCCTGCAATTCTCAATATTTTATTTAATATTTAGGTTCTCACATTCAATATTTAGGTCCTGACAGTTCAGGTCCTTACAAACTAAATATTTTACTTTTAATAGAGTTCGTGGACTTACGTTGTCGCTATCGACATGCACTTGATAATATGCCCTCTGGGACTTCACACCGCCCACTATCACACTTGCAATGAGACTCAAATTTTAAAAATTTCATTTTTGAGTTTCATATCGAGATTAATGAAATATTTGTTTTAACTGTTTAACTGATGCTATCGCGTTTGATTTAAAGAGCAACGATTCGACAATTTCGACAATGGACATTTCTGGAACCCCGCCCCACATCGTGGTCCGAGATATGGATAGATAGCAATCTAACTAAACAAAAAGAAATAAGAAAAATGTGTCAGAGTAAATAAAGTGAAAATGTAGTAGTTACGAAATTATATACTGGAGGGTTTTTAACGTAGTTTACTTAGGAAATCCCATTAATTGTGAAAAAATTCTGGGAGTTCTTTAAGAAAGAAATATTTTATTTACTTCTAGAGGAATTATGACTTATCTTAACTCACACTATCTTCGGTAAAATGTCCATTAAAACTGTATTTAGAATTTAATTAGAGAACAAATCGGAATTAACTGCGGGGTCATACATTGTTAAAAGTACTTTAAAGAGTAAAAATCGTCATTAATCGTTGTAATAGTCACAACAAGTGAGCCAAAAATAGTAATTTTTATGCTCGACGTTCATCAAATTCGATAAAATTTGATATATTCAGTTATTAATTGATATTTTGCCGCTGATATTTTGGCTGGCACATAAACTCTGGGATTTCATGGTTTTGAGACTGAGAGCCCTAATGAGTACGTAGTCATTTCTAGGAAGTATTCACAGTAATACACTTTCACACAACACTTTCGCTCTCTGAAGTTTTCGTAAAGTTTCAAGTTCCGGTGTTGCTTTTACTTTATTCTAAAAGGATTTTTTGCGTACACATTAATTAAGTGTGACAAGATACCTCCGCTGTAGCGTCTCCTCTGCAGCTGGTTGCCTTCATGCACTCCAAAGTTTTGCTTATTCGTGCATATGGTATGCCTGTCAGCAAGGAATATCAGTTTTAAAATTAGGTGTCAAATAACATTTCTCAAGGACTCTTTCGTGGTTCTAATTTAAAAAGTTTTCTTTTATTCTCATATGCAATTTTATTTTGATGATGAAATTCCAATTTAATGTTGAGTGATGAAGGTATAATTAATTGCGAAGTTCACTTTCGAATTTAAGATGTGAAGCTATTTTTTATTAGTTGGTTTATTTCCTTCTAAATATGTGTGTGTTTTTTTAATTATATATATTTATAGATTTAGTTTCAAGAATTTCGGCATCATTGCATTTCTAGTAATGGAATTAATTATTAAATTGTTTAAAAAATATTTATATAATTTTTATTTATTTTTGTTGTATTTCGTTATTATTCTTTAGATTCATTTTTATTGCTATTGAAATTTTTACAGATTAGAGTCCTTTCTAACATCACTTGAATGCATTTACCTGACCATTAGCTATAATTATAATTAAAGTAGTTTCGAAGTGTTTAATTACATCTACTTGATTAACCTTTTGAAAAGTACTTAACGTACTGCATCTCCTCCCACTGAGAGCTCTCACATTAGACTCCCAATTACAACATAATCTCGTGGTAATAACATTTACAAAGTTTTAACCATTAACATTGGCCGAGAGTTGGTGAAAGTTGACTACAGCAGCGATATGAGGCTACAAATCCTCTTCCTACTGCTGAATGGCACTTCTGTTCTAATGTATTTCGCTGTTGTAAGGAGCGAACGAGGATAAAAGCTGGAAAAGGATCCTTAAAATATTACAAAAACAAATCGTCTCCATGAAGGAATCACTCATGGTTATCAAAACAAAGTTATTAAAACTTTCCGTGTATGTTCACTTTTTTCAAAGTGAACCAAAGTTGGTTTAACTAATCAGCGTTACCTGTTGTTTTAACAAACTCTAAAGCTATTATGTAATAATTGTAATGGTGGAGAAAAGCGCAACAATTAAAAATATGGACGCACCTGTAGCTCAAGCATTTTCATAAACTTTTATTGAAAATATGTGCACACTTATATATAAATTAAGTACAATATTAAGTTTTAATCTTTCTTATCCTTCTTTATAGTTTATATTTCTATTAGATAAAATCTGTCTGTTTATGTGAAAAAGAATTCTATGTAATATCACAACTAAGATTTGATAATGCTGGATAACATCTGGAATCCTTGCAAGAACCTTTAACTTGTGTATTTTCCACATACATTGTATACAGTCATTCCAAGTCAAACTCGAGCACCATAATGAGAAAATTCCTTTTGCAAAAATATTATAACCAAACTAAATTAGAAGAACATTCGGAATGGTTTTGTTAATAGTGTTTTTACTGCACTCTTAAAAGCAAAACAGAAAACATAAGTTTATCCATTTTTAAAAGAAAATTTAGCCAGAAAATCCAAATTAGGAGGAAAATTTCGCGTAAGCCGAACTCGGTTACATGGCGACCATACGCGAAATAATGTTAGCACTGTGTAAGAATTACAGCCAACTTCATGGAAGCCAATTTCCTTATTTCATGGGATTCCCCAATATTCTTATTTTTATATGTATTCTCGAAAAAATCTTTACTGTAAGCAAAATGTCAAGACAAGAAGGTCAAAGAAGTACTGAGCTTTGATAATAAAGATTGATAATAAGTATGGGGAAGATGGAAAGTCTGCACGAGAGATATCGAAGATGGTCAACAGAAGTTATTCTACTCTCCATGACATCCATAAAACGCTTTAAAACCAGCACACAAGTGAAAAATAAATCCAAATCTTAATGGAAGAAAAGCCAGACAAAACCTTACGTAAGTCAGTCAAACCATAAGTTTTAATTTTGCGAAGGAACGTGAGAACAAGCTTTTTTATTTCTAGAAACTGTTATTTACCGATGAAAGGAAATTCAACATTTCCGCGTGAGATGGTAAGTCCTACGTCTGGAAAAATCAAGTGGGGAGTTACATTTGAAGAACGCAAAACCCACTGTCAAGCGTGATGGCAGCTCAGTAATGGTCGGGGGTTCGTTTTCAGCTGCTGGTCCAGGATCTCTCCATTTTATTGATGGGAGAATGGATCAAAACGTGTACTCGATAAACTTTCACTTAACAAACACTGGACATTTTGTCAGGACAATAATCCAAAGCACAAATCCTAAAAAGTGTATAATAAACGCTGTATAATTTTACTAGGCGTAGCAGTTATTGTGCGACCATTGTTACCATCAAAAAACAAAAGCAGTAACTTAACTGAGTAACTGAAAAAATTATAATTTCGCCCCTCCCTTCGGGTGTAGGGTATAAAAGCAACAACAACAACAACAACAACAACAAAACATACTAAATTAACAAACAACCCCACTGTAAACGAACAACCTGACCGTGTAATTCAATTATAAGTGGTGTCGTGGGTGTTTTGTTGGGTCAGTAAGCCAAAGCAAACACATTTTTAACCGCAACAGTATTTATCGCATGCTGCAGTGCCTGAAGGATGCCGCCAGGAACAAGGTCAGGGCGTGATGTGCTGCAAAGTGAATGTTTAAGCGGATGTCGGTGGACCTTTACGCTGCTGACGTTAAGGTTGAGGACAACAGATGCAGCGAGAGTGCGTCTCAAAATGCAGGCAGATCATCAATCAATTAAAAGGAGGTAAAAAGGCTGGAAAGAAAAAAGAAGCTAAAGCAGAAAAAATGAGCATACGTTGTCCTTATTTATGGCTTCTCTGGATTCTTGTCACGTTTAAAATGACGTTATGGATGGATGGATGGTTGCTTCGGACAGTTAAATTGGCAGTTTATTAATTTTAAAGCTGTAGCAAAACCACTAGAGGATAAAATAAGAACATAAATCTACATAGCTGCACTCAAACGATGCATACACGCACAACTACACACACATTCATCTGCCCTTTTTCAATACTGATCAAAATACCCCGACATTGTAGAGTAGATAATTAACTTGTTCTAATGGTGCCACCTACTATTTCACTAAAAAAGAACTAGTTGTAAAAGTTAGTAGGAAAGTTAGGAGAAGCACAAAATGGACATGGACATCAAAAATCTTTTTTGACGACCATCGAAAGTAAGCAGTCATCAAAACCAAAAATTAACTACAGGGAAAGATTACTTGAGAATTTGATTTTCCATTTGAAAATGCGAAAACATCAAATGAAAATGGGATTTTCCATTTGAAAATGAGAGTAGGTCAATTGAAAGTAAGAATTTTTCATTTGGAAATTATATTAGATCAATTCGAAATGAGAATTTTCATTTGAAAATGAGAATAGATCACTTAAAAATCTGTTTTTCTTTGAAAGCTATGGAAACTGACGATATTTATGCCTTCTAAAAACTTTGCTTGCCATTTTGGGAGGCATCTGGCGCGATGTTTAATATTATGTGGTGTAAGTTGATATGGTGTTGATGTCGAGATTGTAAATATACTCGTAAAAAATCTGAAAAAAAGTAAAAAAATATAGAGCACTAGTAACTAGAAACAAAAATATTTTGTTACCGCTGTGTTATCTTAATTCGTTTTTCTGCTATCGTGATTTTAGTGGACAGACAGAAAGATGGGCATGGATGGTGATCTCGTAGTCGGTTTTCGTCTCGACTAATCATATGAATCAAGGACTAAATTGTATGGAATCCATATGAAGCAGGAAGTGATGTAATTTGCACTTTTACATTTTATCCCAATTATTACGGCGTACATAACGTAAAGATTTCAGTTTCATACGAACTGAAAATAAAAAAGCAGGAAAAACACAAATTGTGCGTGTGCATATTTTACCTCAGAATGTGTTACAAAATGAGCACGGAAATAACATGCGAGGAGAAAATATGTACTCAAATCCTTCCATTCCTTCCGGCAAAAATGCAATCGTCCGTGCTACAGCACATATCATGGAATCTCGCAAACATGTCACGCTTGATGTAGTTAATCTGAACGTATTACATGCAAAGCTTGCAATGGCAACTCTTCTGTCTGAGTAATTCATCAATCAAGCAACCAGCTAGTAAAGTAAAAAGTGGGACGACAGAAATAGGACACTCGTAAAAATGTTTCAATCATCCTCAGCGTTCTGACGCTGCAAATCATCAGAACCATGTGTGGGAAAACCGATCAGATGTTTGAATGTTGATTTATTCATACAGCAAAATAAAAACTTAATTCCATGTAAGAATTTTAACTGCGCTAATAACACAAGTTGCTTTCGGGCTTAGTGAAACTAACTTATATTTATTGTGTTTCATAATCACAGATTAGATTTAAGATCATTCATAATCACAGTAGATTTAAGATTCATTCATTTAGACTAAAAAATTCATTGCTCCTATTTTATTGTTATTTCTTGTTCTTTTGTATTCCTAGACTTTTAATAGCAAAATTTTAATATAACAAAAATTATCACTATTTACTTGAAATTATCCTTAAAACATCCTAAAATCGTATTGTATTAAACACCAGGAAGTGTACCAAAAACATGTTGCACATGACAATTAAATATGACCACAACTTTACCACTCATTCAAATATTTATGGAGTGGAACAAATCCACATATTATAAAGTTCTATTAAAATTCATGAATTTAAAAAATGCTCAAAATTACTCCTTCTTGTAAAGCGACTACTTAACCCACTCTTAAAAATAAACACATTTATAAATAATGTTTCTGTGCCAGTCGGTAGATCAAGCGTGCTTTTGTTGACCATTTTCCGAAGCATTGCAGTTTTCAATTAAAAAAATATATTTCTTTTTCATTTTAATGAAAATTCTAGCAATAAAATCGATGTGTTTTTTCATTAATAAGTGTAATTATAACTGCAATTAACGATTAATGAATTGAAGTGAAAAGATTTAAAATGAAAATAAATCAGCAAGGATTTCAAGGATATCTCAGCAACTACGTGGTGGCGATAAGTGTTTTCGGTTGAGAATATTTATGTATTTTGAACCCTGTTAACATTTTAGTCATGAGCGAAATGGCATACGTTAACTCTTAATGATGAATGCCACAGAGCTATCTTGAATTAAATTTGGAAATTTTTTATAGGCTTTTATGTGGTGGGCTACACTTGTGGTAAAAGAGTGCCTTGATTTCGATTTTCGTCTTGAATTCGAGAAAAACCAATTTCGATTATCGCCTCGAATATGCAACGAGTAAGATGCTGCATCGATTTCCATTGTCTTCCCGCGTGAAAATGTCCTGAACTTGACTACCGTCTCGACAAAGAACCATTGCGATTTTTGTGCCGTCCTAAAAAACGTCTCCATACCGATTATAGTCTTGAAGTGAAGAGCAGGATGGAGCCGATAATGACAATTTTTACTTTCCGTATGCATGACTAGCCACAATTTAAACAATCACTTCAAAAAAACTTCGCTTTTCCGTAATAAACTACCAAAATCGAGTTTTCATTACAGTTTTTGAATTGCACGTTTGATGCGCCGAATTGCAAGTTGATGTGCCAAATTTAAGTTGATGCGACGAACAATTGCGCCAATTCAAATGCGAAATTGAACGAATCTTAAACGAAACCGGAGGGAATTCGTGCAAATCGGAATGAAGTCAGTGGTGTGAAGGACTGGTTGACACATACAGACAGGAAGACAGAAAGACTTGGTAATGAACAAATGGTTGAAAAATACAGACAGATGGATGGGCATATCCTGAAATTTACAGAAACCTGATTATATTTATTGAAATTATCTGATAGCTGTTACGATGGATCTAAAAGCTATTCTGATTCATCTAATAGCTGTTTGAATTTATTTCAAAGCTGTTGTGATTGATCAGATGACTGTTATGATGGATCAGTTCGCTGTTGTAATGAATCAGGTAGACGTTTCAACTTTCATGATAGCTAATATAATTGATCTGATAGCTGGTATAAAAAGCATGAACGAAATTAAATCAGACGTGTCAACACTAGATTGAATATTGATTTGTAATTCAAAATTTGTTATGCAATTCATGGAAAAAACTGCGACTTAAGCAATAGTATTTTAAATTGTTTTTGCTTATATAATATTTTGCTTTCTTTTGTATTATTTTATTTTTAATTTATTTTCTTCTATTTGTCTTTTATTTTACTTGTATTTTGTTGTATTTTATATCTTTCATTTTATTTTGTTTTTATTTTATTTGATTACCCTACGCTACCCCATACCCATCTGCACCTCTGACCTCTTCATTGGACCAACAGTAATTTAAATGCTCACTTAAGCATTTAAATGCTTAAACTTTAAATTAAATTTAAATGCTCACTTTTTTCAGGCCTCTTAGCTGGAAAATCATCTTCAGCTGAAAAAAAATTTTCCATGTCAATCGGTATCGTTATGAAGAATTTTAATCATTTTTATTTTATTGAATCTCCTATTTATTTTAAAGAGGACATGACTTTTTTGCCTTGATTACGATTTAAAGTTTAAATTTTAAACGCAGTCAGAGTGATTGAGAGGATGCTGAAAGAAGTGATAGGAGAGAGAGAGAGAGAGAGAGAGGAAAAGGGAATTTTCCGAGAACAAATAATGAAATTGCAAAAGCCGACGTGTTTCCATTGAAAATGGAGAAGAGCGACTTTAATATAATAAACATTAATTGATTTCAAAGGAAGTCCGCAACTGTAGAAAAACAAATAGAATCACTGAAGAAATGACTCCAAGTTTTTACTGGTCTATTTATTTTTGAATTTATTTCTTTTTCTTTTCGTAAAAACTGAACATTTTAATGATAAAATAATAAAAATAATAATAGAAAGTTGTGCTCTCGGACGAAATCCAACTGTTAAGCGCTCATTGCGCTTTCATCATCATTTGCAAAAATGATGATTTATTGTAAAGTCATCATTTACTGCCTGCAGAACATTTCTGACTGTTGAAAAGCATGAAATGTTTTGAAAGGGAGGAACCGGCTTCTCTGCCGATTGTACGAAGCGTTGTTGTTATGTCGGTTTTGTTTTTGGCTGAAATACACGTGTAGTAATTTTCATGCAACATTAACCAATTCTGGACACACCTTCCGAAGGCCATAAAGACCCACACACACACACACACGGGTGCACGCGAATACAAAGAACTACGACCAAACATACACACACACAATCTTCAAATACAAACGCGTTCTGTTTGATTTTTAAATCCACGCTTCAGTGATTAAAATTTATACAGACGACTTGAACTCAAGTGTTAAGATATCCGTTTTATTTGGTTGTCGGATAAACGCCGAAGAAAATTGATTTCGCTTCAGTGAAATTTGTCTTTTTTCCAGAAAAATTAACTTTATCTTCGTTATGAAAATTTTATCTTCGTTATGATAACAAAAGAATTATATTTAAAAAAAGTCTGAGCTTTTCTTTTAATTTCAATGATTAGTTATTGAACGCGGTTAATTATCTCGTATTGAAAAAATTAGTAATAAGTAAGTAATTTGAAAATAAGAAAAAGAATTTAATTATAAATCCCTGCAGGATTAATTACTAAAATAATCATAATTTTATAAAAAAAAAATATTTAAAAAATGCGAAAAATTAAAAAATAAAATCCAAAAATTTCAAATCAAAAAATACTAAAAACGTATAGAAGTGGAATAGAAAAAAAAAGAAGAAATTGAGTAAAGTCTTTGCTAAGGAAAAAAAATTATCACATTTGTTTTCTCTCTTTAGTGAGTTTATTCAGGACGCACCTGAACAAACTTCGTCTGGATCATGGCTGACCTTTTCAACGCCTTCCTAAAGCATAAATAAAATGTTTTCTTCTCCCATTTCTTCTTCAAGTGCTTCACCATCATTTGATCAGACACATTAAAAGGTCCTTTTAAAAATGGCATCTAAAGAGGACAAATACAAGGGAAGGAAGGAGAAATAGCAGGACATCATACTTAGTTTCATTGAATTTCTTGAATTCTATCTAATCTCTGTTTAGTCGGCGTGCCTTTAATAATTAAAGTTTAATTCGACGAGGACAAACATGGCGATTCTTTACGAAGAAACATTTAAATCCGTCTGAGATGAGTGAGTTGGGGGGTCTGAGATGAGAGAGTTAAGGATTCGCTCTTGTCGCACGGAGAGGTAATCGATTAATATCGCTCTTAAGAAAAGAAGCGCCCTACAAACCTGTCAAAGAAGTCAAGAGAGTGGCATGGGGCGATTATAAGAAAGGAAAGAAACAGAAAGGAATGAAAGAAAAGTTTGTGTATACGGGAGAGAAAGTGAAGCTCTTTAAAGGTCTTATAAAAAAACTTGGCGAAAATCCCTTTAGTGAAGCTCAACAAAATCCAAGTTGTCACATTTTTATACTAAAGAGAGTGGGACTGAAAGCAAAAGTTATTTTATCACTCAAACAGAGTGATCACTGAAAGAGAGCGATCACTCCAAGAGAGCTGTGGCAGAGTATAAATATCTTTAGTCTAATTCTTCCATTCAAATACAAAGAAATGATATCAGAAAAACAATTAGAAAAGCAGGAAAGAATAAATTCGTTAGCTCGAAGGAGAAGTTCTTTGGTTGTAAGTTGACGAACGTTTTCATTATATTAATATTTACGCTCTCTGATCCGAGCGTTCGAATTAATGTTCATCATACGATCAGTAGCTCCGAATTAAATTCGATAGTTAAACATTTCTAAAGCAAGGTTTTTATTTTTAAAACTGCTGTGCATTTTTTGTGGGAAACTAGCTTCCCTTAAACTCGTATAAAATGCAAATAGTGACTTAAATTCCTTTACAATCGCCGGAAAAAGGAAGCCGTTTAAAAAGCACTCGAACACTCTGCCGAAACCGAGTGAAGTCATGCAGAACAAGTGGTTGTGTGTCAACATGTTGCCGGAATGAAGTAGAAAACATCTTTGAGTGAAATTGTTAGTGAACAAAATGAACTCGAATTCACACGGAGACTCAAAAATACGAATAACACACATTGAGTGCAGCACAAAGTTAGCTCAAAGCAAGAGTGAGTTTTTCTTTGGTTGCAGAAGGCGATGGTTTCCACAGTGTTAAAGTTCTGCGAGTAAATTCAGTCAGCTTTCGTATCCTCACAGGGTTGGTTGTCCAGTGCCGCGAAACAAATGCGTGTGAAAAGCAAAACAAGTGGTGTAAATTTTATCAGCAATAAATTTAAACTTAAAAATAGATAATAAAACTCAAATTGAGCAATTTGTTCTGGATTTTTATGATCAGAGAATAAGTGTTGATGTACTCGTGTAATAAAACTTAAAAATTGTAAATTTAAAATTACTGATTGACTTAAAAAAAATGCAAATTTGAATAAAGTGTAATAAATAATTAAATAAAGTAAAGTGTAATTTGAATAAAGTGTAACTTTTAAAGAGATTTAATAAAACCGGATAAGCCACTAGAAACGAACTACTTAAACTACTTGTAAGTTCAGTGTATTTGAGTACCATTTCTAAATTCAGTTTAAGCATTCCTATTTTAAGACTTACAGCGAATACTTTATTAATACTCGCTTCAAGCTTCTTCACAACTTCTTTTAAATTTCTTGTTCTTCTTTTAGATATGCAGACAAATTAAATGATGCCCTCGAATTATCTCTTTAATAAAATTAAAAAGAAGAATGCAATAAAATCAATAAATGCATTAAAAATAGAGGAAAGCATAATTAAAAAAATAATTTTTATTATAAATATTTTCGCACGCACTGTACGTTGATTTCAAATAATTATTTAGAACATTTGAAAAACTGAAAGTGTATACAGAATTTTCTAAAAACCCATTGGGACTTTTTTTTTAGAATTGAATTTTTTTTTAGAATTGAAGAATAAAAATTAAAATTAAATTGAAACCATAGAATATTTCAAATATTCTGAAGCATGTTTGGAAATTTATAAAAGCAGGTAAATTATATTTCTAAAGTTTAAAGATAATCAAATCAAATATCCTAAAATCAAATTAACAATGTTTAAAATGTTTCTGAAACAGAAGCAGTTTTCAAAATACATTAAAGGTAACACATTTTATTTTTTAAATAAAAATTCAATTTTCATTTTATTATTTTTTTTACTTTTATTTTTCATTTTTATGGAAAGAGTTTGAGTCAAGACTTTGCGAGATTTTGGTAAATAAAGTGAGCTTCTGATCATACTTGCAAAATACATAAAATTTATCTGATGAATTTTATTTTCAACTTACTAAAATTGATCAAATAATTTGAAAGTTATAATTTTGTAAGATGAAAAAAAAAAGAAAATTACTCTGTGACGACTTCCCCCTTCTAAGTTCTTTTAGTTTCTTTTGATTTTTATAAGAAAATTAAAATTTAATTTAATTAATTTTTCTTTTTTATTTTTTTTTTCTTTGTTTTATATTTAATTTGAATAAAATATTTATGCAATGCTACAAATGCCAAATTTCACATTCCGAACAAGTATATTCTGACTTACATGTTTTAATTTTTATTTTCATTTTCCCTTTTTTATATTAATTTCTTTTGTGTTTTTTATGTTTTCGTAGACTTTGTGCGGGTATATTTCATGAAAAATAAAACCTATTTGATAAGTTTTATATTCCATTGGCGAAATTCGTATTTCGTTAGCTTCCTTTAATTCATTTTTTAACAGCAGCCACGTTTTTTTATATCAAATATTTACGCTTTATAGCAAAGATGTAAAACTGCGGGAACTTGTCCTCACTAAAAGGAAATAATTAAGTCCATGGAAATTAAACTGGCACGAAACCCTCAAAAATTATTAGAAAGTTTAAAAACAAATTGTTCCAATCAACAAAGATTACACAGATTTGATGAATAAAAGAGTTTACTTCTTTTAGTTTCTTTTGGTTGTAAAACAGTTACTTTTGTATTAATTTAACTCTTCCCCTTTCATTCAATTGTCATTTTTTTATTCTATTCTTCATAACATTCTTTTCCCCTGACATTCCCCCGTTTTTCCCCTTGCCCCGTTTTAATTAGCATTCTGTTGACTTCGCAGTAGCATGGTGTGGATGCAACCACTCTTCATGTTGCGCGTTCAAGTGGTAAACCATTCACGGCTGACTGCATTTCACTGTGCGAGTGTTTCGAGTGCAAGGACCTCATATCAGAGGTCAGCCAGGACTGAAGGGCTCACAGCACACAGGATTCCTATTACTTTCTGTTCCGTCGTCCTGTGTGCTTAGTAAAGGTCCGCTCCAAGTGAGTGATAAAATTATACACTTCTTTGTAACTGTTAGTGTCCTTGCCAGCGAGAAGGTTGCGCTTCCTTTGTTATGCTTTTTTTCCTCGCTTCTTTTAAATACACATCGTTGCCGAGTGATGGCGAGTCGTATTGCAGCCATCTGCATTGTTGTGAGAAGAATGCACGCCATAGCATTCAGTTCAACACTCCTCTGATGACACTTTCCTGGCTTTGTTGGATTCCTTCCGAACGTCTGCCCATTGGGTGCGGGTGGCTGTTTATTAAGTTATGCATCCCGGTTCTGCGATTTCCATTGAGTACAAAATCAATGGTTCTCATGAGTCAACCGAACAGTGAATGGGAAGCTACTTGTAAAGGATTTTTTAATTAAATAGTTGAGATTCTATTAGCGACATGGCGAACCATAAGAATAATTAATTTTCCAACTTATTGTGATGATTATTATTACTCTTACTAGCATTATTACTACTAGTATTCTCATTATTTTCGTTACCGTAAAAACTTTTTATTTATTTTTTATTTTCTTTTTGCTCATTTTATTGCTCTGCTTCATCTCACCCGCATCACCATTTCACACATCGTTTTTTCTGAACTCTCATGTGTCCCTGAGAAATCTTTACGTGATGGGATGAATACAAATTTTAAATTTTGCGCAGAAAATGTTTTTAATATTTATTTTGCGCGTCTACAAGTGTCATGAGAATTTATGGCTGCCCCAGGATTTGAAAAACCAAATATTCGTACTTCGGCAGACTCCACACATTGTGATAGAGGAGCGTTAAACTCGGCGTTCGGCGCGCAGGTTTTCTAATCGGCGTGTGTTGAATAGTTATGGGTACCCTAGACTCTAACTTTGTGCGCGATGTTTTGTTTTTGTGTTCCATATAATGCACTGTCGTCTGCTTTATAACATGTATTTCATGAAAAAAAACGAAATTTCGAACTTTAAACTTCAGATTCAGAGAAAATCTGATGCGAAAGGAATTTAACGAATCTTATATAGAATAAGCGTAAACATATTGGGACCTATTAATTTTATGTGCGTTGGAAGGATGCACGAAAAGCAGCTGACTGCAAAACTTCTCCTATAAAAATTTTAGTTTTGTTTTTCTCGTTTTTCGTTGCAATTTTCCGACAAAAAATATCACAACCCTGATCACGGCTAAATGCAAATCCATACAACTCATCACCTTTAAGTTTTCTCGCGATGCCCAAAAATATGCTACACCATGAAATTCAACGTGAACAGTTTCCTTTATCAGTCCAACATTCCTTTATCAGTCCAACATTCGCAAGGATGCCGCTTATTTTCGCGAAATGTTTAATTTACTAATGCAATTTAGAAATTATATTTCGCCCCAGCTTATATACGATGGTTTTAGGTGGAAAACAATAATTCTTGGCCGACATCGAATCATCGCTGTGCTTTGTTGCTAGGTATGAAATTGATTTCATATTCTGTTTAAAACTGTTTACAGTGGAACTTACTAATTTGAATTTCATAAATCCTTTCTAAATAATTACCCATAAAACAGCGAGAATAACAAAGTTATAGATATTTTTCAATTTCTGCCACTTTTCGATTTGTGAAATAATAAGAATTCAAAACATTTGATTGAAATATTGTTTCTGATATACGAGTATTAAATACGTGTTAAAATACCTAAAATTTCAAAATTAAACTTTGGCCATAAAGCGTATTTTTACAGAGTCCCCAAACTTATAACGAGTAGGTAACTCGTTAGTTAGCAGTTGCGCTACCAAGACGGCACAGGTACCCGAAAATCTTGCTCCGAGACTAACGAATTGTAACTAAAAATTTTGACAAATGGAGATTCGTAATTGACAAGCTATTCTGAAATCGTTATACTTAAATATTGATATTCGTTGTACTTGATAAACAAGACTTCGATTGTAATCGAAAATCGTGTGTGTATTTATTATACTCATAATCGTTATACTCGTTTTGGATGACTTAAGTACTTGAATATGAGTACTTGAATGTAGAAACTACTAAAATACGAGTATTTAAATTTCTATACTGTTCATAAATAAAAAAGGGGTATTTTTAAAATTCAAGATTATATTTTTAAAATTCAGTGCGATAAAATTTTCAACAGTGATTCATTCTAGGCTGCCCCCATTTGTAGAAGGACTCGAAAAAGCTTGTTGGAAGCAAGAATGTTTCATCTGTACATTGTAACAAGCTCTGGCAACGATTCCACAAGTTCAGTGTTGAAGTGGCTTTCTTTTCTAAATTTATCTCCGAAACACATGGCATCTGAAATGTAAACCATGCTCGAAATTACTGCAAAGGCTCTGTTGTGTAATGGCGAACATGGCTTACCTGAATCTCGAGCCCGATTTTCGTACTTGTGTCTCGGTACGTACTTGCAAGGCCTAATAACGGCATAACAATAAAAGAGGCAGTTCTGGCTGATTGTCCTCTTCTCGCCACCCACCCACATCTATTCTTGCGTCCGAAGGACATTCATGGATACATCCTTCCTCTGGCAAAACAAAGAGCATACAAGTGGCTTGCCTTCTGAGTAATTTCCTCCAGCTCCAGCTCCCGCCCCTCCCCCCCCACCACCACCACCTACCACCGTCAGCTTCGTTGCCATCACCAGCGGATTTTATTATTTCTCATATTTGTTGCAATTAAGCTCGAGTGATTTGCATAAAAGCGCTCACCTTAGAGGCTTCGCACAATGGCACCACCAGCCACGATGGCCTTGGATGAAAAGTCCTTTTAAGGCGCGAAGCAGGCGAGCGACATCTGTTGGCCCATTTTGAAAATGGCTTTGTTAGGAAGCCACACACGCCACATGCTCCCTCGACAGTGGGTGACCAACGAAAAGGCAGCCGTAATGTAACGATAGATAGAAATACACGATGTGCAGATAAAATAAAATTAACTAAATTTATTTCATGTGTATGTACAACACTTGTGTATCTGTGAAGTTTCTATGTGGATGTAGTTGTGAACTTAATGGATATTTCGGTTTTCTTTATTTTATTTTCATTCGACTGAAGAGTCATGCGGGCAGTATGTTGTGTACCGTATGACAAAGTTGAATAGTAAGATATTAAGTTACTCGGAGAAACATTGACATACACATTTTAACAAACATCTACACACTCGAGGATCCATTCAACCTTTTCCAATATCCAACCCTTGGTAGACACATCGCACTATTCTTAGATACCCCACACCATTCGTAGACACATCAGTCCATCTGCGGATATTTTCTTAAAGCTTTACTTGTACAGAGGAGCACAAAACATTGTGGTCAAAATTCTTATGAACGGAGTCGATTTGTGTACTGAAAACCATCTCCAGGTGACCACATTAACACCTCGCATCCTCCCTCAGTTATGGCTTCCCAGTCATTTCGAATCCCCGCTGTGTATGGAAACCTTAGCGAATACAAGTCCTTCAAGGTGCCTCTGCTTTGAGAGCGAAATTATAGAAGTATTCAACAATTAGGAACAGAATGTTGCTTTTCATTGTTTTCTTAATAAAATTATTTTTTATAAATTCGTTTAATTAAGAATAAAGCCAAAATAAAATAAAATTCCATAGCATTTATATCATTATTTACTAAATCCAATTGTTATTATGTTTATTACATTATTATTATGTGTTATAAGCATCGCTGCGAGCGAAATACTCAAACTTGGTTAGTAGAAAATACTTTAACTACGCATGGAATTTAATTTCATGGTCAAGCCCTGTAGGACTTTTATTAATCGGGTTAGCAGGACTTTATCGGCATGTTTTTAATTATCTAATAATTACTCCCCGTTTATATTTTATTATGCGCACAAATGTCGAGAATATAAATTAAAATTGAAAATGTTCATAAATCCACCCATTAGCTCTAAATTAAAAAGGACCGCCTACGGGCAAGGAAATTGCTTTTGTATAATAATACCTGCAGCTTAGACGTACCAACAGACAACAAAAAATGTGAGATTTAATTTAGAACTTGATTCGAGCTCAGTTTTTCAGAGAGGAATTATTCGCAACAAGAGAAGTGTTGTTCAAAATTAATAGTTTTTCTATTAACTACGAAGTAGCTTAACAGTTCTTACTAAAAATTTCGCTTTCTTATTCTTATTTACAATTTGTGATTTCTTTTTGTGAATTTTCTAACGTTAAGAGAAAACTCATAAAATTTTAATGCTTAAATAATTTTAAAGAATAAATATCTTCCTTCCAAGATATATTTCATTCCTTTCCATTGAATTTCGAATTTGTGATATTTATTTAAATGATAAGTGAACAATCAAATCAAATCAACAATTGACTTCCGGTGCAAGTTAAGTTTATTTAATTCAATTGCTGATTATAAAAAGTTCCATGCTTATTGAGATTTTTAAAATTTAGACATTAGATTTTGTAGAGATAACATTTTTCATCAAAACAACATAACAAAGAATTTCCCCACAATTTTGTCCCACAATCCAATCAAATATTTTGTGTAACTTCTGTAACTTTCCATTTATTATACCCTACACCCGAAGGGTTTTTTCTTCCATTTGTAACGCAGATAAGGAGACGAGATAGATATAGAAAAGTATATATATTCTTGCTCAGCGTCACCTGAATCGACCTGAAGCCCTGTCCGTCCGTCTGTCTGTCTATCTGTTTGTCTGTTTCAATTACGATTATGGAAGAACGAAAGGAGTTATCACGGTGAAATTTGGCACAAATATTCTTTGTTATGTAGAGCAGTTTGGTATTGAAAATTGGCAGTATCGGTTAACAACCACGCCTACTTTACATACGGTAGTTAAAGAAACTACTTTACATACGTGCCACCCCCACTCACATCAAAGTTGGCAATATCTCATGAAAAGTATAAGATATTGAAACGAAATTTTACGATATCACGATGTATCCGAAAGTATTAGCAATCTGCTTGCCAAAAATGGGCAAGTGCCACACCCACTCATACAAAAGTTATCAATATCTTGTAAACGGTATAAGATATTAACACCTAATTGTATCACGAGGTATATACAGATATTACCAATTTGTATACCAAAAATGGGCATGGTCCGCCCACTTATACAAAAGTTGTCAATATCCCATAAACGGTTCAAAATATTAATACAAGATTCTATCCAGCAGTATCTTGAGACATTACAAAAATATTTGCCAAAAATGGGCGTGGTCCTTATACAAAAGTTGTTAGGTGGCGAAATTATAATTTTTTTAATTACTCGGGTGTAGACTTGGGTATTTAGACTTCGGTCAGTTCGAAGACAGCACTTTTACTTGTTTCTGAATGAATATACATTATTTAGTTGGGGTTTTTTCTGAAGAAAATTCTTCAAGATTTATTTTCACGTTCACATCAGCCCTATAGGGCTATTATATCCTGAGATATAGGGACTCAGAATTGAGCTTTTATGTACTGCAACGCAGTACAACTCGAATAAAAGGTTTTTTTGCGTTTTCTTACTAGTTTAGAATAATTTTGGTAAGGGTAAGTAATTTTTTAGGAGTTTTAATTTATACATAACACCTTTCTAAACTTGAATATTTATATTTATGCAGAAATCGCAGAAATTTTTTGCCGAGAGCAAAGACTTGAATTTTCTGTTTTATTATTTTCCACTTATAAAAAGGGCATCGAAATATATTATAGGAGTACTTTTGCGGAAGAATGAACCGTTTGTGTACACTTCAGTAGCCTTTGAACGTTTCTTTACACTGGTTTTGGAAACTGAAACAGAAACTTTGTCGGAAAAAGCTTTTAAACTAGAAGGCAAGAGAATAAAGATAGTTGAAGGTCTAGAAAAAAATTTAACAGGACAGAGAGTTCTTCTATTATTTTCTAAACTCTCTTTAGAGTTTCTATATTTTAGTTGCTTTTCGCATTAGTAAAATTTAAGAGACAATTACTGCAATAGAAAGCAAGTCGAACAAATATTGCGAACAAGAAAAAGAAGTTGAGATTATAAGAGAACACCAAGGAAAGTGTTTGAATATTTCATATTTTTCAAACAGTAACCAGCGAGCTTAAGTTCTCCTGGGTTTTCTCGAAACTTGCATCCACCAACTTCAGCACAGACTTTATTATACATTATTAACTTTACGTAGCACTTCGGAGGACGACAGGAACACAACGCAAAAGTGTGTGCGTGTCACTTCTACATGTGTACACTGACCACGTTGCGAGGATGCGTTCGTAACTAATGTTGAAAGTATTTCCGATTACAAAAGGTTATTAAAAAACTCTTCGAGCAAAATGCTTCTAGAATTTTCGTTTCAATATATTGCTGTTTATTTAAGTTTGGCTTATTCCGTCACAATTTTCAGAATTCTCTGATTTCGGGGAATTTTTCCTGATTACATAAATCTCAAATTGCAATTTAGGACTTTTTGAGCATTAATACGTTTCAAATAACTTTACTCTTACATGAATCTAAAAAACATTTCATTTTTTATTTTAGGTATTTTATCGAGAAAATTCGAATTTGTTTACAGTATTCTCCAAATCAGTATCAAAAAATTTTATTTTCGACTTTTTAAGCATAATTTTGAGAAAATTGTTTTAGAAAGACAATAATTCGAAAGCGAAAACATAGATTTGATATTAGAAATACTCATACTGATTCCATACTTTAAGCAAATGGGTATGAGTACGTGACTAGTTTAATTTTTTTGAACTGAGTCATCGCACGACTTTGCATCGAAAGGAGCAAAGAAAAACTAAACGCTATCCTTTCCGCACAAATTGCGTGCTTAAAAAAATGCATCAACATTTTCGAGAGTGTTGCAGCCACCTCGACAACAACGACAGCAAACCGAAACAAAAACAGCAGCAACATTAACACCGGTATCACCATCGGCATCCGCACCCGCATCACCAACCACAAACCAGCCAACTAAAATTGCAATTAAGTTGTTTGTGTTTCGTGACCAATTTTTGGTAGCAGATGACAAAGTTGAAGAAGCTAAAACCGCGTACACGTAAAATGATAAAAAAAACTTGTTTGGCTTTTAGATATTTAAGAGAATCGGGGTTTGTAGAAAATTTCCGTGATATATGACGTTTTTTAGTGATGAAACTGCACTGAAAATTATTATATATCACAAAGACTAGTTTCTCCGAAATTCCCCTAAGTCCACAGAGCGTATTTTTTAAATTACAATTTGCTAAATTTTGTTTGGTTAACTAAACAGAATCAGATAGATTATTTAATCGAAAATACTGAATTGAAATCTTTCTGAAGGCCCTCCGAAGTGATTAATTTTGGAGATCTGAAGAAGAAGAAGCTTAAATGAAAAAACCCACTACTTGGCAAATCATTCGAAACTGTGCAATCATTCACGGCCCTTCGTTGGTGAATAGATTCATTATTTGCTTTGGATTACCGGTTAGTTGCTCTAATTTAAACTCGTTGAAGTTTAAAATTCAGGAAAATCGCGAATTTTGGGTTACGTTTTCTACTCATCCATGCATTTTTCGTGATTTACCGAAGTTATTTTACCGGCTTTCGTGGTTGCAAAATCTCGCAAATTAATAGGCATTTAAATTGTTTGAGAAATGGCATTCGCAATATTATTGTGCAAGTAAAAAGGGATTTTTATATGCACGTACTTACAAGTGTGCCAAAAGCTTCATAAACCGCCCCCATTTCGGAAGCTGCTTGTAAAAACAGAAAACTGCACTCTGTGGTTTTCCCAGCGCGGAATACGAGATAAAAACATACGCATGAATACGAGAACACATTGCGCACAGCAATAGCACAAGTATAAGCAACACCAGCAACAACAAAAAGCAGGAAAGCAATGCAAAGTATTTTTGTTTGTGTTGAACGAAAATAATATCGGATGCACACTGCATTGACCATTTTCAGCAAAATTGATGCAATGCACACTTCTTTTTTGTTATTATGAAAATATTTTTTTCTTTTAGCGATCAATACTCGCTACATTAACTCGCTTTTGCTACTCGTATTTGCCTTCACTCGCGTTTGCATCCGTTTCTGTGAAGTTGTATTTTGGTTTGTGTTTCACAATTATCGCATATATATATATATTTTTGTATCACTTATTGGGGATTTAAATGCAATCGAACCAAAGCAAATCGTTTGCTGTGTGCAGATTACGAACCCACCGGGGTACCAATACCCAAAATTACCCTCGACTTAACGATATTTTGATATGATTAATTTTCACGATCGGAATATTCACAGAGCAAATTTTTGATAGTGAATTCTTGCACCGATTTGGTCAGAATTTTTCGTAAATTAAAAGACTTAAGTAGGGATTGCAGCTTCCAGAAAGAGGCGATTTAGATATGGAAAAGTATATATTTTCATTCAGCGACACCGTAATAATTTTTTAAATATCCATCCGATTCGACCAAAGATCACGCCTACTTTTCATATAATGCAGATGTGAATATTTGATTAAAACATCATAAAAACCATTTTATTGAGATTTAATATCCAAATTAAATAGTAAAGCATTACATGCTTTTCTTATTAAGATAAGAAACTCTACCAAAAATTGGCGAAGTCGTGAATTTTAAACAAATTGAAGTTAACTCCCTTTCTTGTTATTATATTATTAGAAATAAAGGAAATTTCATAAGCGTGTGAAATCTGTGATTAGAAAATACAAAAGTTTCGTAAGAAGTAAAGAAAAAAGTACGAAACTTTCGGGTGGAGTGGCACACTGATTGGCTTGCACACGAAGGAATTAAAAAATTAAAAGCGAAATTTTAAATATATTTTGAAAAAAAATAGGAAATACATATCTTAAATCATAAAAATGTAAATTGAAAGAAGTATTTTTTATCCGTGTTTTTAAATTTGAAATCCAGCTACAGCGGGGCTTTAGAAATGGGAAATAATTAAATGTAATAGTATTGCATTTTGAAACCTTTCAGTCTTTCATAATTCACAAACAACATGCGGATCAGTAATTTATCCAATATAATTTTTTCGCTATCAGTGTCCTTATCAGTATTTGTATTTACATTAAATTGCGCAACCGGCAGCACAGGAAGGGCATTCTAAAAGTGCGGCAACGTTCAGCACATGCGAGCGATAATCGCAAGTAATGGGTTTCATGTTTGAAATGCATCAATAATAACCAAGGCAAAATTGAATAATTGCAACGACCTTGAATGTTACAGAAATTCAAATGCACCAGCTTCACCAACGCCTTCGAGAACCTCCTCCACCCTTCAGTGCGACGCTTTTGAAAATTGCATTTTAAATGCATCCGTGCAACACGCAGTAAAATGTTTATACGCCTCATTATTAGTCACGTAAAGATGTTTTTAATTTCTAAAATTCTAAGTAGTTTTGCGAAGCTTTTTGGGCAATAAATTTTTATTTCACAAAGTGAAAAGGCATGAAGGAATATAAATCTTAGGAATATAAATCATCCCGACAGCGTGAAGTAATAAGGACGCTTTGTATACCACCCACAGCGAGAGCTGGACGAGATTCAAACTTCACCTTGCTCCCAAAACTTTGCGACTACCAATCTGACGAAGCAACAGGAAAACTTATTGCTTTGGTATAACTGGTAAAATACTCGTGCGATATATATCGGAATCTTTATTTATTCTTAATTTTTTAGGTTTTTGTAAAAATTGCCTTTTGAAAAATTTAATTTTTCCAATAATTTAATATATTCGTAAATCTGAATCAACGTACTTTCTGAATTATGTATAATTTTTCAAAAAAATAAAGATTTTAAAATCAAATTTGATTTTAAAATCAAAGTTTTAATTCCACATTTTCGACACCATTCACATTTTGAGTAACCGAGACAAATATTAGTTTCTTTGAGTTCATCAGGCTTTTTAAAAAAATTCAGAAACTGTACTTTTTTGTTCTTTTCTTTTTGCTTTCATCTCTTTTTCTTCTTTCTTTTCCTTTTGTTTTTCTCCTTTTTATTTCTTCTCCTCTCTTTCCTTTCCTCTTTTCTCTTCCTTTTCTCTTTTTCTACTTCTTTCTTTTCTCTTCATTTTTTTTCTTCTTTCGTTTCTTTACTTCTTGTTTTTCCTTTTTTCTTTTTGCGTTTTTCTTTTCTTCTCTTCATTCTTTTTCTTCCTCCGCTTTTTTCTTCTCTTCACTGTTCATTTCTTTCCTTTTTAATTTTTTCTGCTTTTTTTCTTCTCTTTACCTTTCTGTTTTTGTATTTCTTTTCTGTTTTCTTCTCCTTTCTTTTCCTCTACCTTTTTGCTTCATATTAATTTTTAGTTTCTTTTTACTGTTTGTTTCTTTTCTCTAATTCTTTTTCCTTTCCTTTCTCTTTTCTTTCCCTTTTCCTTCATATTTGATTATTATTTTCCTTTCTTTCCCTTTCCTTTTTTCCCTTTTAATTTTTTTCCTTCCTCTACTTTTCTCGTTTCTTTCTTTTTTCTTCATATTTGATTTTTATTTAATTTTCTTTTGTTTTGTTTTCTCTTTTTTCTTTTTTCTAGTTCTCTTTCCTTATCTCTCCTTTCATTTTATTTCTTTTCTTCTTTTCCTTCATCACTTTTGTTATTTTCTCTTTCCTTTCAAAACTTCAAGAGAAGTGACACTCAATAAATTTTAATTATTTTGGCTGTTTTACTTTTAACTAATTAATTTCGACCATTGTTTCCTTCGAAAACGATTTCTAACCTTGAATTAAAAACAGCGGGTGTGAAATTAATACCATTAGTTATCAGGATCTAGTGTTGTCGCCAGAAAAACTATATTTCGGAGGCAAGAAACTATTCTATTTTGAGTCGATACACTTTCCGTGTCCTCACTTCGACCTCTGCACTTCACATTTTCAGAGTTGCTATTGTCTCTTGAGAGTCTAAAACAATTTTTATCCATTATACATTTTCAGAGTTTCTTTGTCTCTTGAGAATCTAAAACAATTTCACGGCTAATTAAATATAATTAACGAAGAAGCCAACTGTGGTGTATGTTGTCACAAGTGCAGACTAGTTTCAAATTGCGTGCCTGTCTGTGGTTTAAAGAAGCAATAAACTCGCCTCTGCGCATGTCAGTGGCAACGTTGTTGATAAGTAGCATCTAATTAACGCTGTTTTGGGTACGAAAACTAAATAAAATTTGAGTATGGATTACAAGGGGCGGCACAAGTGGCCCGACGGGACGTAGCGTGGGGAGCGTAGTTAAGTGTGAAGTCGTTTCAATTAAAAGATTCAGTTTAGCTTGTCATCGGAGGCTTAAGACTTCACTTTAGCTGATGTGGGTTCCTAATGTTTTAAGTAAAATTATAATCTCGCATTTCAGATCCATTTTAAGCTGTCAACATTAAGAGTTGACTTAAACTCGGGTGGGTTCTTAGGGTCCTTTAAGTTTTCTCTCCCAAAACACGCTCCTAAAATATTATTACGAATCTTTATAAATAAAACTTCACATTAGTGACGAACAGATGCAAATTATTTTCAGATTTGAAATATATTCCAATACTTTTTTTCGAGCACTTCGACACGAATAATTTTATTTGTGCAAGACTAAAAATTTTAAGCTTAAAGTGATTGTTCTGAAAAGGTACTGAAGGTGCTGAGTCAAAGGAGGTAATAGGACACCCTGCTGATTAATCATGAGATATCATTATTCATTATTCACGTTATTCATTATTAATTTTTCATTATTCACGTTATCCATCATCAATCATTTTTCATTATTCATTACAAATTCAAAGTTTTATTTGGCGTACTTGAAAATGAACACTTGTTTTCGAATACTTAAATATAAACACTAATACTTGAATGCTTATATCGTATGCTTGACTTCAAAAAGTTTTATTAAAACACTTAAGAAATACACATCTGCATAATCGAATTGTATTCGAATGTAAGACTTTATTTCAATATCTTGATTAAAGAATACTTTGGGGATATTCATTTCCGCTCTCACACATGAATAGGAGTCTGTAAGTTAGAGGTACGACTGGGAATGTGTGAATTAATCATTCATGCACTTACTCGCGAGTGTGTACATACATTAAGGGTAGTTATGGGAACGCACGTTTGTATGCTTTTAAACCCTGATGTTCAAGTACAGAATACAAATGGAATGTGTGTACTCAATTTAGTTATCACATACATATCACTAACATTTGTTATGCTGACCAAGAAAGCATGGAATTGGAATGAGGAATGACAAAAAAAAAATTTGTCCTAGAACATATTTCTGCTGTATTCTGTATTAAACGAATGTCTGTGCGTGTATTCTGGTAGTCTTGTTTGTGTGTATGTATCCAATAGCTTTTGTGTTTGAAATCTAATATTTCGATTAAATATGTTCTGCGTTATCATATTTCTGTTTGCCTTATGATTTTAATGGCTTTGAGTTTAACATCAAAAATAGAATCCATAAAATGCTCCATCAAACATCTGAATTTCGCCTGAAATTGTTTTTCTTTATCTTACTTCGGTTATCTTTATTTCGATCAGATTTGAATTTTCTTTTTTTTAATCTTCCGAATGTCGGTGTAGATTATCAGATGAATCATAATGTGAGGTTAGAGTTCGCTTTGAAGGCAGAAAACCACCCTTTTTTCTCCTCGATTGCTTTCGCATTTAATGTGGATTTATAGTTTTCATCACTTGAATTATTTTTCGCAAGTAAATGTATTATTTCAGTATTGAAAGAATTTTTAAACAAGACCTATATACTTGCTTGAATAAAAAAACTTCCCTAGGAATCTGTGGAATGGGTTCCTCCTCCCTAATTCAGCGAGCAATTTAAGATCTGCCGCCTAAAAGTAGGCAAAAATAGTGAGGTTGTTGACATTCTTTCAGGTCATTATTATGTGTTTGGTTTTTCATTCCGAGCCCTGTCCTTTTGCTCATTCATCTTCCCATTCGTCTTTTGACCTTCCTTTCCAATTCTTATACTCTTCTTTGTTACTCACCCAGCATTTAGCGCTGTAAAAAACCCTCTGCATCAGCAATTCTCAACTAATTATCCGTGCCACATCAATGAGTTGATAAACTTTCTATCGCAAACCAAACGTACGCCGAATCATTACAATTTTCGTTGTTCTTATTATATTTAATAACTTAAACTATTTAAGTCAAAGTTTTGAAAGTTTTGTCTTTTTATATAAAGCTATTGTTAGACGATCGCTTTATTACTGCCTTTTTCTTTACAAAAGTTGTCTGTACTTTTTATGGCACTGCCAACTTCAAATATCTTAGAACTATTGACACCTATATAAAATATTGTAACACTATATTAAAAATTTCTTTTCTCATGTAAAAATTAAAAATTATAAAAACGTATTCATTGAATTCTTTACGACTCCTTATAATTAGGCATTTATAAAATTTAATTGAAAAAAGGGAGAAAATTAAAATAATTGGAAATTTTTATAGATAATGTAGAATTTTTTTCCCGGCTATTTTATCAGAAAGGAGATTTTTCAATACGAATTTGTTTTGGCTTTAACTATAGACAAAAAACCAAAAATTTATATAAAATGAACGTGACTAAAAAAAAGTATAAGTTATAAAAATCCGAAGTTCACAAGTACAAAGATGTCAACTCTACACCAATTTTTATAAAACTCTTCTCTAGTATTCCGAACTTTAAAGTTCGAAAAAAGTGACATGCAAACTAATATTTGCTTTGCGATCCATTAGAAATATGCTGCGGTCCACTGGTTGGAAATCACTGTGAAAAGTAACTGAGTGCCTTTTCAACTTCTATTTTATGGTTTGAGGATGCGGGTGCATTATGCGCTTTTATGTTTGTGTTTATATTCTTCATTTGAAGGTTTTGTTGTCCTTTTCCAACACAATGCTTTGAAAATATTTTCTTTGCCTGCGTGAAATGCACACATGCTGTTCAGACGAAGGAAGCCTCCTGGAAGCCTAAAGTAGTTCAAGGTTCGCATATTTTTTTCTACAGTTTTTTGCTTCCACATTCTTTTTTATAGTAGTTACCTGAATTTAAAGCACGAAAGAGAAAATTATAAATTCGTATAACTTTTTTTCTAAGAATTCATTTAGAAATCCTTCTGAGAATTATTTTTAAAGTGCTTAAATAAAACGAAATAATTAAGTTAAATACTTAAATTAATGATTAAGTTAGTTAATTATTAGAGAAAAACGGAAAATTAAATTAAGTTTTAAATAAGTGAAACAAGAATCAAAGAAGTCTAATTAATTCTTAAAGAAGTCTAATTCTCTTTTTGTTTATATTCTCAATAACCAAAAGGGAAGAAATTTTCACCCTGTCTTCGTAAGGAATGACTTTATTTTCAAGAAACTGTCTGCTGCTCATTCGTTTTCTACTCCTCATTGGTTCGCATTTAATGTTAGTATATGAATCATTTAAATCTTAAGTTGCTGCTCACAGCTATACATTTTAGCCCAGCAGGAACATTAATTTTCATTTTCTTTCAAGCCTCAGTGAATCAAAGTTATCCTGATGAGGTATTCAGCCAGCGTGATATCGTCGATATCGGTGTTTCCCAACCAGAATCAACTTTTCTATATTTTTCTATATGGTTTTTTTATGAGAACTATGTAAAAATTTTGTACTGATATTTTCTTTTATTTTTTCTCATCGAAACAAAGCAAGTATACAATAAAAGCTATATAAAAATATTGCATAAAAATAACAAATGTCAATTAAAAAACTAATTATTCAGAGGGATAATAATAATACAACGAAGTTATTGTTGAGAATCCTTTTGACAACTACTGAATGATAACAAATAATATATGTAAAATTAAAAATATTTTGTTCCGCGACATGTAATTATTTGAGAAACACTGCAGCAAAGACCTGTAAACCCAAGCTGTACAAAAACTGTTCGCGAAACTTTCAACAACTTGGAATATTATTTTATTCTAAGTGCGGAGATACAGAATAGCCGTGCCAACCGGCATGCACACCACCCGTTGGGCTATCGCCAAACAAAGGATAAACTCTCGCACGGTATATGCTGGACTCGCAAACCAATGCGGCTACGTGCGAAACCCTACTCTCAACCTAAAATAAAGTAGGACTAATCGAAGTAGATGACCTCATTCTGAGTCCTTTTTTCCCCTCGCCTATATGCCCACTCACCCATATGAGCGTAACCCGTCCTGCCTTCCATAAGCGAACCATCATACTTACGCTCCTCTTGCATTCATCACATCCCAAAATACTCTGTCAGTAAGTATATACTGAGATACTCAGTCGCAGCATGTTATCCACCCAATTAACTATAATAAGATTGACCCCACGGGCAACCAGGGCTCGTCGCAATCTACAGAAGCTTATTCTGACAAAAGCACCCATAAAAATGGTCATAGATATACCTCTAACTCTGGCCCTTTTTTACGACTCTTACAATCGCGGGTAAGGCCGTGTCCTTAGATCCACCACCTATATAGGCGTGTTGGCATCTAGATCCGGAGGACTACTCACCAGCGTCGTACCTTCCAGATAGTCATTCAACACCCGTTCCATGGTATCAAGCGAGAAGTATATGAGACTGACCGGTCTAAAAGACTTCGCCACAGTGTAGTCTTTCCTTCCAGGTTTCGGCAGAAAAACCACTCTGGATTCTCTCTACCTCTAAGGACCATAACATGTGGCCAGGCAGGCAATGAATATTTTCCTCAGTCTCATTTTGGAAAGTTTTTGTCTCCATTGAAGCAGAATTGGAAATATTTCATCCAGTCCCGATGATTTAAATAGAGAAAAAATATTAATAGCATCTTATTCCATCCATAGTTACAGTCCTCTCCGTTTTAGATCCTCTCTGCTAGTGATTCCGAAATGAAATAAAAAAGGAACCTACATCGTCTCCTATCGTTACAAATGTCAGGTGCGGAACACACAAGTCATAAATGAGCATAGCTTGCATATCATTTCTCACCAGTATGCATGTCTTCCTCCTGCCATCTACCTGAGGGTAAAACAGAGTGGCACCTTGTGCAGATAGTCCCTTAATCTTGTTATGAAGAATCTAGGTTATTAGCGTTATATCTAGCCTTCCTCCTCCACAAAACAGCGCAACATCATTGTTGACGCCATCCCGCCATTATGGAGGCTCAGCTGATATACCCTCAGGTTTGTCCGGCGCGGGCCCACCTCCCTTCCAACAATCGCTTGGTGGAAATGACCATCGACCCCGCACGGAGGCGGTATGTTCACAGTCCATCCTTCTGGAATCTGGACAGTCGCCTACTCGAGTCCGCAGTTCAGTTTCCTTCTTGTAAGCTCGATGGCAACCGCTTCATCCTTCGAGCACTAGACCGTCAGCATGGCGTCAGGCGTGCCTGCTTCGCCAAACTTCTCTACGCGATTTACTCCCATTGGGAAGTATCCTTCACGCAGGAGTTATGCCTTTGCAGCCTTCTGAGGTGCTGCAAAAATTTGATTTAAACGCATTCAAATGGGTGACCTGCATGAGTCCTTCCAATGTCAGATCTGTGACCTACCATAAGAACTCCTCTCTCTACTTTTGGATTTTCCACTTATGGGATGGCTTTGCACGCCACTTCCGAACTTGATAACTTGTGCTCGGTCGTGTTTCTATTGACTTCAGTTGGTTAGCCTTACTCGCAGCCACCGATGTGGGCCGCTCACTCAGCCTACCAAATCCTTCTTTCCGAAACTTCGCTTTTTTTCACCTTTGAGATTCTTGACCGAATTTTCCCCCTCCGAAGTCGTTTTCTCCTACGACAGTCCACTGAATTGATTTTGTAATTTGCTCATGACCTCTTTGCCTTCCTGCGCTCCCTTTCTCGCGTTTGTTTTGCCTGCTAAATAGAATAGAATAGCTCAGCTTCAGAAGGAGCTTTACAGTCTGACTTGTAGCCGCTCCGACTAACCATGGTCCATCGATACCCCAGCCTCACCCACCTGTCCTACCGGAATATTCCACCAGCTGAGGCTGTCCGGAGAGTCCGCTCCGTTCAAGGACGGGGCTATTTTTAAAGTCTACGTCCCCCGAAATATCGTTTTTTTTAATCCTTTAGAAGATTAACCCTTGCTAAAAGTCACTTGTAAAATTATTGCGATGTCAAACAAAACGTGTGAAGTTAAGAATTTCTTATAAAAAATTTTAACTTTAATTTTACTTGTGAATTTCCACAAAATTTATAACGATGACTTCATGGGTCGGTAGACATGCCTGTGTCATGTTCTCTATTCATGACTCTTTTAAGTATTTTACTTTAATCCGATTTCCTCACTAGCGTATATTTACGGCAAACATATATAATTCCCTGTTTAATCAAGTGTTAAAAAGATGCGTTGTTTATCACATCATGAACATCATAATGCATCATGATGGTTGCAGAAGATCAAGGCCAACCAAATATCTTTGTTCAAATTGAGAGGAGGTTAAAATCAGCATAAATAAATAAAATTCAGTGGCATGAGTCCTTACACCTGGATGAACTCTTATTTGACGTCCACTTTCCGAGAAGCTGCATACTCATTAATAGAGGTTAAATTTAGGGGAAGTTTTATAGAAGAAGGCAATACAATTTATTATTATTATAAAGGCAGATTTGTTGGTGGGGGGGGGGGGGGGTAACGCTACGCCAAGTTGTAGCATTTTGAGATGTAGTAATGGATTTTTTTATTAATCGATGAAGTCATAAGTATTTTGCATTTATTCTGCATAAAAAAAGGGTTAAAGTTATTGAGGATATGATCATTATTAAGAGAGGAATGCAATAGAAAGTGTTTTTTCTATTTTAAACACCAAAATTAGTATCTTTATAAACTTTATAATATTCACTTAAATATGTAAATATTGAAATATTATAACGTTAATATCAGAAGAAATCCTTAAAGAGTCAGTTTTATTTTTATTGCAATTTTTTTCTAGCAAATTTTTGTATTTTCAAAGCTTTCTGGGATAGTTTTTACCTTCCTTCTTATGTACATTTTCTTTCTAGGTTTTGTATTGTAGTAAAAATCGATTTTCCACCTTGCTATTATTCTATACTAGTTTCATTACTTCTTTTTCCCTATGTTATTAATTTTCTGTCATGAAGTTCGCTTAAATATATTATACTTCTTTGTGGAATTCCCAACGGGGTATTTCTGGTCTTAGCTTTACACAACACAACCAGCAGGTTACATACGAGTCCACATAAATGTCTCTTGTGAATGCGTATAAGACAGAAAATTCTTCTCTTTGCATTAAATATAAATATACAGAAATCTGAGATGACACATATGACTACAGTATAGAAGAAATCAACTGAAACATAATCTCGGCTTTAACTCTGAAAATGTGATATAAAAGAAGTAATTAATACTTTATATTGCTACGGTTTTTGCAATTTAGAAGAGTACTATTTCCCCCGAAAGAATCCGATTCGAATTATTAAACTCCACTTACACAAAACACTTTCATAAATTTAATCCAATTATGCACACCCTTGAGATTTTTACTTGGTCAGTCAGTAATGGTGCCTTTCAGCTTCATCGTTTCTCCAATATTTTGTCCATAAACTTACCCTACGTCTGGTCAAAAATTAAACCGCAAAATAAACCGAATCGCCAGAGGAAATTTTTGTGTTTTGTGGTTCGAAAGACTAGCAAACTATTTTCATGAGGACAGGAAATTAGCTTCCGTTCAATTCATTTTCCCTCCTTCTCACATTCAGCATGGTCACCATCAACTTTGCGAGATAAGCCTAACCGGTTAGTATTTAAAATAACAAATTTTGGTGAGATTAAACCAACCATTTGTAATAAAAATTAAAGGGCCTTTTTAGTACACTTTAAAAGTTAAAAATAACTAATAACTATATTAAGTCCTGCACTTTCATGCTGGTGCACCATCAGAACGTGAAATGAAGACAAATTCTCAGATTTCCTTGGGAAAATGTGTAGTTTCTAGACTTCCCTTCTATCTTCTGTTTGTTTTATCCTTCCTTACTATTTTTTAATCTTTTAAATTCTCGAGTTATTTTTACCTCCCCAGCGTGATTTTCAACCAGCCCGTCAATTTTCAATCAGTTCATTTGTTAACCAGTCCACCACCAATCGGTCTTTTTCCATTTCTCCTGTCAGTTATAAACTTGCTTAGCAGCTTATTTACAAAATAGACCATTTTTCAACTCACTTTTCTAAGAGATTTACCTGCCAAAAAGTTACACATACAACTACTTCAAATTTAACCAGTTTACCTGCCAGTTTTACCTTAACCACCCGCCGGTTTTCCAACCAGTCCTTTTGTGTCCACCTGGGAATAAGTTTACCTGTAAAGTAGACCATTTAGCAACGACTTCACCTACCAGTCAATCTGTCAATCAGTCTACCAAGCAGTCCTAGGTGAAACAAACCTACTAACACTGGCCTTGCTGCCAACTAGTCCATCCGATAAAGCGTTAAATGCCAAAGACTGCCAACCTCTCAACTAGTTTCCTTCTTAACCAATACACCTGCCAACCCATGTCTACTATAAACGAGGCCACCCACCACCCATCCAACGGCCACGAGAGGCATTTCCGCTTATGCTGGAAAGATAAGAATGTCGAATCCTTACAAATGCTAGGTTGAGCATACTTCTCCTCTTCCCCTCCACTCCCACCCCATCTACAGCATCCTTGAGGATGCAAGCCGCAGCAATTGCAACAATGAAATTTTAAAACAGCTTTACCTGGAGTTGCTTTCAGCAAGGTATCCTTGTTTTCCTCTTGGTATTTTGTTTTTTTTTTCCCCAATATATATTTCCCATATATATTTGTATTTGAAACCGATTATGAAACCTTCTTAAAACTATCGGCACGTTTTTCCCATGAAAGAAATAAAAAGAAAATTATTGAATGTATATTTCAAGGAATTCATTAGCTTATCTGTAAGGTTATCTTGGATATTTTTGCACCAACACATGAAATCGTTACGTGAAGCAAAAATTTTAAAATGATTAGTAATTGATAATATACATTATATGATAATCTAAAATATAAATTCTCTGAGGATAAATAAATCCTTTCAAATTAAAAGTATTTCTTCTTCTAAGTATTTTTCATTTCTATTATTCCTTCTTTATCTCTTAAATTGTCTCGTTTTTAATTTTTTTAATGTTCATCCTGGTTGTCTTCATCCGCTAAAGCATTGATTTTAAAACGTTTTCATTAGGCCGCTTTCTTGTCTGCCACTTATTATCTGATGAGCTAGCGACTTTAAACTTTAAACATGCCTCAAAACGGGATGAAAAAGCAATATTAGGTATAAACTGGCCACCGACGCCCACTATGAGGCAGGAAATTTTGAAATGGAAATTTGCACCTAAAAACACATGCAAATTTGTGATTGTGAATTTTTAGTAGCATTTAAAATACTTTTACAAGTATCTTCATAGCTATACAAATGCACAATCAGAAATTTTCAAGAATATCAACTAAGTGTTAAGAATCTGTAGAAAAGACTATCTATGGTGTTAGGAATCTGTAGGAAGCTAGGAAAAAGTATTTCCAACTTTTTAGTCCGTTTTAAAAACGTGGTATTTAAAAATTTATTTTAATATAAATAATTATTTCATATCAAACTGAAATGGATACACAAATTATATTGAACTTTTTAACCTACCAAAAGAACAGTCTATTTAAAACTCTTTCTTTTTAATTATTTTCATGCTTTCTAATCTTTCCCATTATTTGTTAATTTTCATTAATTTGCACTTCCACAGCTTTAACTCAAAATCATCAATTAAAGCCAGAATTGTTTTCATCGGTCGTCATTTGTCATCACTCCATCTCCCCTTATCAGAAACATAAACAACCACGCAACCACGATTCATGGATTCTCCATGACTGCTAATTTTCCAGTTTCGGTTTTGCGAATTCCGTGTTAAGAGCACAAAAGCAACGAACCAACCTCAACGTCGAAAGTGAAGAAACACATAACAATTCACGGCTCAACATATCAACGCGGAACCGAGTAGGGAGAGGCATTTATATAGCCATTTGTCGCAGACTAAAGAAAATCCAAAAAAACCCTGTACTACCTGTTAACCATAAGCCACAACGTTGCCTCTCTAATACGCCGCAAGCTAGCAACGTTGATATCGGCTGCAGGATTACACGAAAACTTATAATTTCGACAAACCTGTGACCGCAGAATGTACATATGTTGCAACAATTCTGGGGTGGATGATAGTTATTGCTTCCTAAAAGCTTCGGTCACCATGGCTGACGTACATTTGGGCCAATCAGTCTGCAAAGATTTATGGTAGTAATTAATTGTGTTTCGTGTGGTCCTAATTGATGTTCCGACTAATTAGTACGCTCATATGTTGTGATGTGACATTTGTTTGTTTGTTAAGGGTAGATTTAGGAAAACTGCAAAGATTTTAATAAAACTTTTACCATTCAATGAACATAAACTGGTATAATTATTTATATCATTAGTGGTATAAAATGCTTAGTTGATACAATGCTTTAGTGTTTAATGGGAAGGGTGAATGCAAGAAGATAAAATTCGACATAACTTTCGAATTGATGGGAGATTAATTCGTTTTAAATTGAATACAGCTTTTACGGTTCGTCGGTTTTTTACTTTGAGAATATTTTAGGCATCAGCTAAGACCAACAACCCCTTAAGATCATTTAAAATAAAAGTTTTGCTAAATACGGTAACAGAAAATGTGTGGTTTAAGAGACACATGGCCCCAAATTTATGAGGATTGTGTCGCGACAGAAAAACGCAGAATATCCCAAATTTTCTCACTCTTAGTATACTTATACCACTTTTTAATACATTTGTAAAAGTAATATAGGTAACCATTAATATCTGGGAGAATTCGAAGTCAAAAAAAGGTATTTTTTTTATTTTGATAGTTTCGCCCACTGTAAACTGTCAGCGCGATTCGCTCAGTCGCGTTGCCACAACAATTGGGCAAAAGTGGGTTCAATAACATTTAATTTGATTTACTTGGCTGTGTACGTACACAATATGAAGTTACGAAGTTGGTTTTATGACCGAGAAGATGCTTAAAAGTAAAGCAAGGCTAGAAAACTAAAGTCAAGCGAGGCTAGAATATCGCATTTTAATTTCTATTTTTATTTTTGTAGATTTTTTACAGGCGACTTAGACTGTAAAGACTTACATTAAACTCAAGTATTTTTGATCTTGATCATTAGTTCATACCTCAATTTCAATGCATTCGAACGTCAAAGTTTCGTCGACAAGTTTCTCGTACGATAAGCCAAACTTTTGATATTGCAATTCAAGGTATGAACTTCAATTAATGAAGTTTGAAATTAGTTCGCACGAAAAACTGCAAACTGAAGGCAGTTTGATGTACCGAACTATTTGTTTTCAAATACGAAACCTTAAGATTAGAATTGATAGGCAAAGGTTAATTGAAGCGAAAACCTCGAACCAAAGTTATCATTTACCTTTCAAATCGAATTAATGAAAAACATAGAAAAATATTATATAAAAAAAATATATTAAAGATTTTACATAAAAAATATTATATAAAAAAATCTTCTAGAAAAATATTATATAAAGGGTGTACTCGTAACCGAAATTTACAACATTAAATATTTCTTTTCACATGTATAAAATATTTAAATACTCGTACCACTGAACAATTTTTAATAAAACTACACACTACATAATTTTAATTTTAGTTTTTAACTACATTACATAATTAATAAAACTTAAATCGGAATTGCTCGAGGGTATAACAAGTCAAAACCTACTGAACCAATTTATATAAATCGTTTTTTCTTTAATTACCATATAACTTTTTTATTGCTTTTTATATAGCAAACTTATTTATGATTTCAAGCTCATTTTTAACTTCTTTCCTTGCATTTATTTTAAAAACAACTTCTTAAGTTATTTACTACTCGTAGTTTGAACTTTTATAAATAAAAAACAAAGTCCAAAAAGTAACTTCATTTGAAAAAAGTGAGTAAAGCAACAGCTAGTGTCAAAAGTTTTACACGACGTTGTTAATTGTGGGTAGACAAGGGTGAGAAGGGTAATCAAGCTTCCTAAAGCCATGAGGATTTGATAAGGTTTTTTGTGACAAGCAAACTCTTCCCTTCTCCTTCGATAAAACTTTTGCAATTTAAAAGTAGCCGAGTCTGTAAGCGTTTTGTTAAATGGATTTTTTTATGTGGTTGAGGGTGAATATCAAAAAAGATTTCATATCCGTTCTCGAGCAAATATCCTCAACTTTTGGAAAATTATATATAATAAAAAGAAAGAACCAGTACTACGCTACACTTTCTGGTCCTCTCTTAGTGAGTGGATAACAGAGCAAAAAATATGTTTTAACTCAAGTGTCAACTGGCACACAAACTTTAATTATAGCGAATGCACAATGGAGGGGAATGCCACCGGAGGGGAATGCCAATGGAGGTGAACCTTTTTGGTGCTTTTATCCTACCTAAATTTTCCTATCCCAACTAAAATTTTCATCACTGAGGTTTTTGTTACTATAAAAGCTTAATGAAAGTTTTGATACAAATCTTTATCGCTCCGTAAAAATCTAATGGTTTTTCCCTCTTCCCAAATGTAAATAATAAATAAAACAAACACAGAAACCTATAAAAGCGACACAAAATCCTGGAGTAAAATTTGGACGAACTCCCCAACGCTTTTGAAACAAAATACATTCCTTTTTCCGGACCCTTTCGTCCGCGAGCAGTCAGTTTATACTGCAACCAAACTGCTTGCCTTAAAACGGAAGTCGTTAAAATTGTTATGGTTGTTGAGCAAAAGCAATAAATTTCAAATGAAATGAGGTGCGGCTTTGTACGAATAGTTACAATATGGTTGCTGGATCAAAGGGGAACTTTGGTAAATGGAAACACTTGTTTCAGAAGAAGGGAAAATATCATATTCCAATTTGCTTCGCAGGAATGAGAACATCTGGAAATACAATCGATTATCTTATGTTTCTTCTAGTAATGTGAGCCTTTTAACTCATTTGGGCTATTTAATTCAGTGTAATAGCAAAATCCTGTTCGAATATACATATAATTACGAGCATTTTTGAATTTCAAAATTGGAAAATTTGGCATTTTGAAAATTGGAATTTTCTTTTTTTTTAAAATATCTTTTTTTCTTTTTTTGTAAAAAATACTACAAAAAGAAAGTTATAGCGACAAAATTAAAACATAAAACATGAAAAGAAAAGAAAAATACAATTAAATAAAATGTAAGATAGCGAAATAATGTAAAATAAAACTAAATCAAAATAACTACAATAAAATAAGAAAAAAATCAATAAAATAAAATACAATAATATCAAATAATTGAAAAAATCAGAAAATAATAAAATTAAAATAAATTTAAAAAGTAAAATAATTCAAAATAAAATTAAATCAAATAATATAAAATGAGTAAAACTAAAGTACAATCAAGTAATCTAAAATAAATTTAAATGAAATGAAATTAATAAAATAAATTACATACAACACAATTAAAGTAAATTAAATAAAACAAAAAAGAAAAGAGAACAAAACAAAACGAAGTAGTTCTCACTTTAATAAGATTTTTTTAACGACCACTTCATATGGATGCATTAAATAGTTATTTTGAAGTGTTCAGTCCAAGCCACCAATATCACATCTCATGGTACTTCAAATTATTATCGTCAATGTTCTGCTTTCTATGCAGTCTTAATGACAGATATTGCAGACGCAGCATAGAAATATATGAATGCCGGATCATTGCTAGCAAGACTTTGTAAGGAACAGAGTATAAAATTTTGTAAGTCCGAAATAACCTTTTTAGAAACGGTCAGAATATGTTTTATAAAATTATTATTTAACTACCAAGTCAAAAATTCCTTGCCTTAAATACTTTCAATTCTGTAGGGAATCTCGAATCTCCCGTCTGCCGCTGCGTCTTCGTCGTAAAGTAAAATATTGAGTGCTCTATGCTCCAGGCTTCCTTCATTTTACATTAATTAGCATTTATACGGCAACACTTAATTAAATATTAAGTAATAATTAGCTCGCCACAAAAACATCCGCCATACGCATGATCAACCTGAAACGGGTAAGTGGGCACGAGTACGAAACACCCTGTAACTCCACTTACAGTCACACGAACAACGTCTATAATTACCACAACTTAGATTGCAGCAATAATGAGATTCCTGCAAGTGCACGAATGACACGACTCGACGTCAGCATTGGGGTGGCAATCACGCCCCCTTTTCCATCCTATTCGGGTTGTCGCTCACTGCTACCAACTGACGCCTAACGAAGGCTCAGAGTAGAACAGAAGGCAAAATGATGGATTTTCCTTCCACCGAAATGGAAAGCTTGTTTGCAACATACCGGAAATGAAAAGCGAAATTGATAAAGCAGCTTCGGGTCGGAAGACCGAAATACGAATCAACTGGTGAAGCATAATTTTCACTTCAAGTACAGAATTCCTAATACTCATTTGGTTGATGTGGCTTTTTGCAATATTATACATATAATATATTTTGCATAAGTATACAGAAGTATTAAGCAGTAACATTTAAAAAATTCGGTTTGCTGTTGCTGCACGTTGAGGTAGAAAGTGGCGCGTAATGCAGATATTCATTCAAACCGACCAACAATACCATCTTCCTCGAGTTTGAGTCATCGAATACTACAGAGAATGTCAAAGCCCAGATCCAGAATAAAGAAGTCATTCCCCCAAGACCAACAATGTTTGATATTCGCAGGTATCCAAAAGATATCCACTCCTCACCTAGCTTCTTCATCTTCGTGGAGGTATATTTGAGCCCTCCTTGCGTATCTCGATACGAAAATATAACTGTGCCAAGATAATTTGTCACAAATGTTTCGCTCGTCGTCATCTAAAAGCTACCAATTGCCGCCAGAAGTGTGGAGACACCAACAATCTCCGACCCAAGAAGTTGAAGTCGTTTGGAGTGCGGAGAGCAGTATTTCTCGCTTTGCTTATTAAAGAAAACCCAACGTCGGAGCAGCACCAAATAAAGAAAATAAATTTGCACTAACATTAAGTAAATTGCTAGAAATATTCACTCTACATTACGAGTGGTGCAGAGCTATTACATAATTGGGCATAATTAGTCCTATGGGCTTTCCACAAATAGAGAGCTATGTCATAAATCTCGAGGAGGGTTATACGATACATCTGGAAAAAGTTGATAGCTCGGAGCATTGAACTTTTCAAAAAAGTTCAATGAAAGTTAATAATGAAAAGATTTTGATGTGGTTTTCTGTGCTTTAGTGTTGCACAGAATTCGCAGTAAATTTTCACTTCTCACTTAATTTCTGAAAATTTCAACACAAGACGGCGCTTAAAGCATCTTGACTCTCAACCTTAGAATTATTTTGAAGAAAGATGCTTTTTGTGCCAATCATGAAATTTCATCATACTTTTTATGCAAAGAACTCACACTATGCTCAAATCCATCACCCTTTATATCACGCCAAACTTACAAAATTACCGTCATATTTTTGCCTTTGACGTTTTCCTTGAAAGCCGAAGGGAACACATTTTTAATATCGAACATCTAATTTTTTGTCCCTGGACATCGTCAAATTTAAGTAACGAATAACGAATTTATGTTCCTCAAACGAAGCCGTCAACGAAATCGACAGTCGATCAGATAATTGAGTTTGAAGGATTTACGCATAAAGTCCATAGCTTACAATCACGTTTCTGATATAACTTAATTTTAAGATTTTAATTTATTCAACCATAAAAAAGATAGCTTTTTAACGAAGTTCGCTGTTTTTACTTGAATGATTTTAACAGAGTGCTTGGAATCAAGAACTATAAGAATATTAAATAGTAAAATCTGTTTTTCCCCTTAGGCAGTCATATTATTTTTTCAAATCTTTGATGTGATATTAAAGGGTTCTTAAGGGATTAAGATTGAAAATCAGATATTATTTTATTAATTATATATAATTAAGAAAATATAAATATCAAAATATTAAATAGTAAAATCGATTTTTTTTTCGTTAAGCAGTCATATGTAATTCAAATGTTTGATGAGATGTTGGAGGGGTCTTAAAGGTTAAGAATGAAAACCAGATTTATAAAAATTATTAATAGATATAAAACAAAAGAAGGGTGTCTAAATTGGTCTGTATATCTTTCAGCGTCAACGATAAATGTCAACCACCAAGTGAAGCGCTATCACACATCAGAAGGAGAATGATACAAAAGTAAGAACGTGTTCAGAGAGAAAGGGGTTGAGAAGTAGGAGGTATTCGCAATACGAGGACGTGGTATTCATAACACGTACATGTGTGAGGCTAGCAGCCAGTATGCAGCTTAATCACAGTTTGGGCGAATTCAACATTCTTACAGCATCTTCGGTGACGCTCACCTGCCCCAGTTGGTCCGATGGGGCCAACTGCAGCAAGGGCAATGCAACAGCGATGCCAGATAATCTACTCGAAATGGAATTCGAAATGGAAGGTGAAAATTGGCCACTCGAGCGTGTCGTCTCCACAGTAGTGCCAGTTTTCTTTGGTATCATTGGATTGGCCGGATTGCTTGGCAATGCATTGGTTATCTTGGGTGAGTTACATGCTTATTTGCACGTATTATAGCAATAAATTGAATTACCTTGGAAGGATTGGGAGGTGGTGGAGAGAAGGCTGCCCATCTGCCCAAAGAAACTGCAAAAGACAGCATAATCTTGAAGTACTATACTTGATGTTCCTTTCCAATTTAAGATAAAAAGATTTCCACCTGAGCGAAGGACTACAATGTAGAATTCTTCTAGTTATGTAATCCCCTCGTTTTACTCGTAGTGTTGTTTCTAGTTGTATTATATGTTTTCCGAAAGCTGTTACTTTTAATTGCTTTAAAATGTCTCTACTAAGCTCAGTGATTGCCTGTTCATGTCAGCATGAGCTCTGATCCCGTACTGGAAAGAGTTGGTAGGTTAGAACGAAGAACAATTTATCGTCATGTTAAAATTAATGTCAAAATATTTATTCTTTCATCTTCTGTTTAAGAATTTTTACTCCTTCATAGATTTTCAGAGCTTCTTCCTTACTTGACTGTTTTTTGTTATTTCAGAATTTCTGTATGCTGTGGTTTTAGATTTCAAAGTTTTATTCCTTGTTGAAAACTGCATGGCCTTTCTTATGTTTTTTGCTTGAATTATTCCTTTAACTTTTTGGTAATATTATCGTACTTGTTGCCGGTAAAGTTTGTGAAGAAAGTTTTTATACAACACAAAAGCATTTTATCGACAAACTCATGCATAAAGCTGTAATACTTCAGGTGTTAAAACTTTGTTTTTTCTTTGCAGTTGTCGTTGCCAATCAACAAATGCGCTCCACCACCAACCTGCTTATTATCAATCTTGCCGTCTCGGATATTCTCTTCGTTATTTTCTGCGTCCCGTTCACCGCTACTGACTACGTACTGCCCGAATGGCCCTTCGGTAAATTATGGTGCAAATTCGTGCAGTACATGATTGTGGTGACATGTCACTGCAGCGTTTACACTCTGGTGCTGATGTCATTCGATCGCTTTCTCGCGGTGGTGCATCCAGTGACAAGCATGTCTCTGCGGACCGAACGCAATGCGATGTTGTAAGTTTGCGCGAGCGACGGAGGATGCTTCGAATGACATTCTGCGGTGACATGTGTTTATTTTTTCAGAGCAATATTTCTGGCGTGGGTTCTGATAATAAGTACAGCCATTCCGGTGGCGTTGGCGCATTCGGTGAGAATCTATCAGTTTCGCGGCAACAACTACACAGCCTGCGTTTTCTCGTCCAATGAAGAGGTGTGGAGTTTGGTAGCTTTTCAGGTAAGGATTGTGATTGTTGTTGTGCAGTGTATCCGTCTGGATTAATTTACGGGACATTTTTATAGAAAAGCAATGAACATGTAATACCGTTGAATTTTCTTGTGTTTCCTTGGAACAATTTAATTTTTTGTCTTCTTTTTAACCAAAAGGGAAACTTTAACTATAGTAAAACAAACTTGATTGAAAAATTAATTGCAATAGTTTATTTTTCACTTTATTCAAATAAGTTTATTGAGCAGAAAAAACTTTAGACACCCTCCAAAAATACTTTCTGGTTACGCCACTGATTTCACACCCGACAACGCCTAACATCAACAAGGACCCGTTTAAAATTAGATTCACAACAGACGCTGGCTGCCACGTTGCCTCCCACATCCAAAACCTAACAACAACGGAAACTGGACATGGTTACCACCTGTGGACTCGTACATGACAAGTGAAGTGCAGCGATTAATTTATTGTTTTGTGTAGCAAACGCAATTAAATTATTGCGAGGGGTTGTATGTTGAGTTATTTGCTGAGTCTAATAATTTGACTCAATTACTGAAGGAACCAACGCACTTTCCCTGCGTTGATGGACAAAACTAAAATATTCTGGATCTTTTTCTAACTTCACATCACAGCAAGTATGGTGTGAATGTGTTTGCACCTCTTGGTAATTCGGACCACGGTACCATTTCTGCTACCTTCCCATATTCTAGTCTTTAATCCACTCACCAGGACCGCCTATTCCAACTCTCCTCAAGGATGATCAGATCTTTACTCACTCTGTTGATAAGGCAAACTTTTTAGCCAAAACGTTTGCTAAAAACTGCTCTCTTCCTGAGAGTAGTCAACCACTACCCGTGATGGATAGTGTGTCTCAAGAGTGCTTGAAAATCTCAACGTCAATAAATCCTCGGGACTGGATGACATTTCAGCCCACGTGTCGAGAAAGTGCGCCTCAACACTGGCCAGCCCATTGCAAAATCTCTTTACTTTATCATATATTTCAGGAGTTTTTCCTATTTCCTGGAAGATTGCCAATGTGCAGCCAGTTCCCAAGAAAGGTGAGGCTACGAATCCTGCTATTACCGGCCCATAGCAATCTGTTTAATACTCTCCAAAGTAATGGAGAGCGTTACAAATTTTAACTTGATGAGGTATCTGGAGAACAACCAATTGGTCAGTGATCGCCAGTACGGTTTCCGTGCTCACCGCTCCACAGGCCATTTGATGGCGTTCCTCACTGAGCGGTGGAACAGTTGTGTTTACCAATTCGGTGAGAGTAAGGTTGTTGGTTTGGATATCTCCAAGGCATTTGACCGAGTGTGGCATAAAGCATTCGTATCTAAACTGGCTGCTTATGGTGTCGGTAATACATTCACTCGATGGATATCGGGTTTCCTCAGCGGCCGTTTGTTTTCGAGTAATGGAGTTTTTTAATTACGCCCCGCACATCCAAAATTCGAGTTTGTTTCCCGAGGTCTGACTTCCTAAAATTTCGTTTATGTGAAAGATGTCACGCCTTTTTATCCAATTCCGCCCATAATTTTCGAGAAAACTTATAATACCAATCTATGTTTAGGCACTAAATTTCGTGGATGTATCGTACATAGTTTTCGAGTTGGCGTTTTCAAATCTTGCCACGCACATTTTTAGTTGTCAGGGACAGAATATCGAAAATCCTTTAAAATTAAACTCCGCCTTGTCCTAAAGTATATGTGCAAAATTTTGTGTCATTCAGCTTTATTTATAAGATATGAGTAGATAATTACATTAATCGCCTTTTCGCAATCAAAACTTCACTGTGGCCTCTTCATTGATGGAAATTTTTGTAATTCTAACAAATCTTATTGCAATGGTCATGGGCCACGTAGTAACAAACAGTCAAAAGCTTTTAATTATAAAGTAAATTGTTGGGAATTTGTGTGCATCGTAGGCGGAGGGATAAACGGTAGTAAAAAAACTATTTCTAGAAATTTAATACATTTTTTTTGCTTACACCATAGCATTAGAGTAACAGAGGACACCAAATGTAATTAAAAAACTGATAGAAAGGTGTGATATCTTAATAATTAAGCATCCTTGCCTTATGAGTCTCCTCAGAACACGATACGAGTGAGGTACCCTGCTGTTGACTAGCAAAGTCCTTGAAAGCGGTGTGTAATAAACAGGTTTCAATGAAAGAGAATGAAATATGACATTTTTTAAGAATACTAAAGAAGGTGAACTTTTCCAGATCCTTTTTATTATTAAAGTTATATGGGTGTACCAAATAAAATTTTTTTTTGATAAAAATCTTTCAGAAGAGATCAGTTTTTATATTTTATTTCAAGTGAAAGTGCTAACAAGTCATTAACGTTATTAGGGTATTTTCTAATCCTTAATAATAAATTTTTCTCCATCCATTATTACTAGTAGCATAATAATGACATTAGTAAAAAATTTTGTGCTTCAAAACGATTTAAAATACACAAAAAAAACGCAAAAATAAACTGACTGAAGAATCAAAAGATAAAAAATGCATACTGATTAAAAATATCTTCGAGCAAATACTCTTATTTAGAAATTACATATTTGAAACTTTCAGCAACCGAGCTCTGATTTTAATTGAAGATTTTAATTTTTAATATGGACTGAAATACCATACAAAATAATAAAACAAAATAAATTTCTAATAAATTATATTATTTTGTTTACGAAATCTGGTCCACGCCTGAAATCTGTACAAATCTTGGTATTTTCTGTAATCGAAATAAAATCTCAAAAACAAATTGCTGGAAGGATATACGACTTTTCTTTAGAATTTTTTTACAAAACAGTTCTTGCAATTTATATTCCATTCAAAGTATTCTTCACTTAATCAACGCATTCATAGTTCAACCAATTCATTTAGAGTTCAATCAGTTCATTCATAGTTTAGTTTATCAGGCAATCATAGTTTCTTGCAATTTCTCTTCTTTTTAGGTTTCATTTCTGCTGTCCTCGTATGTGGTACCATTGACCCTCATTTGCTTCCTTTATATGGGGATGTTGGTGCGCTTGTGGAAGAGTGCACCAGGTTGTAAGCCATCGGCAGAATCAAGGTAATTGAAAGAATTCTGTTAAGTTGGTTTTTTATTAAGGATTTACTTGATAGTTGTGTCTGTTGTTTATATATGTTTGTATATATATATATACTATATATATATACATATATCAGTAATTTGAAAATAAAATTAAAATTTGAAATTTTTTTACCGGAGCTGTATAAAATAAATTACAAGTACAAATACCATTACGAATACCTAGTACTCGTATATAAAAAATAAACCTCAAGTACATAGTATTTTTTAATTAATAATAGTAAATACTTCAAATCAAAGCTTGAAACTTTAATAACTTATATAAAAAAAGTCAGTGGAATAAGAGTTATTAAGGACTTTTAAAAATAAAAGTTTAAAATGAAAGTTATTTTTAATTTTTATTTTTAAAAATCTTTTGAAAGAGTTATTTGAGACTTTTATTCTTAAAAGTTGTTTAAAACAGTCTTTAGCGAATTTTATTTTAAAAATTTTCGATAAAAGTCTTTTAAGGACTTTTACTTTTAGAAGTCATTTGAAAGAGTTATTCTGAGACTTATTTAAAAAAAATCATTTTTAAGAGTTATTTAGGACTTTTTATATTCACTTTGTTCTTCCGTTTGTAACGCAGAGAAGGAGACGAGATAGATATAGAAAAGTATATATATTCTTTCTCACCGTCACCTCCTGAATCGATTTAGCCCTGTCCGTCCGTCTGTCTGTCTGTCTGTTGAAATCACGATTACGAGAAAACGAAAAGAGATATCGCGATCAAATTTGGCACAAATATTCTTTGTTATGTAGGGCTGTTTGAAAATGGGCGAGATTGGTAAACAGCCACGCCTACTTTACATACGGAATGTAAAGGCACCTCGTTTGCTGCCCACTTTTGATAATCTGGACAGTCTCTCTGATTCGATTTCTAAAATCCTGGAATCGTATCCGAACATTGAAATTGTTGTTGCTAGTGATTTCAATGTTCATAATTCCAATTGGCTACGTCATTCGAGTCACAGAACAGCCGTGGGTTTGTATGTTGAGTTATTAGCTGAGTCTAATAATTTAACTCAATTAGTGAAGGAACCGACGCACTTTCCCTGCGTTGATGGACAAAACACAAAATATTCTGGACCTTTTTCTAACTTCACATCACAGCAAGTATGATGTAAATGTTCTTGCAACTCTTGGTAATTCGGACCACGCTACAATTTCTGCTATCTTCCCATATTCTAGTCTTCAATCCACTCACCAGCAGCTCCACTCACCAGCAATGCGATCTTCGCTGAAACGATCACATTTTTGACGTGTCGAAAGAAGCATCCAAGTGCTTAGGCTTTCTTAAGCGGTGTAAGAAATACTTCACTCCAACCGATCTTCGTTGTATCTACACCACCTATATCCGTCCGAAAATGGAGTACAATTCGTATATGTTCGGGAGCTTCGCGAACATATCTTTAGCTTCTAGACCGTGTCCAGTGTCGTGCGTTAAAACTTATAGGCGACAGTAGGGTATCCAGCTCTATTGAAACCTTGGAGCGTCGTCCTGATGTAGGGTGTGTACCATTATTGTACCGTTACTTTCATGGTAAATGTTCATCTGAAGTAGCCAGCCTTTTATGTTACGATTCCGTTCCAACGAACCACGCATTATCGTGAGAATTCGTTTTTCGGTCGCGTCATTAGATTGCGAAATAATCTCCGGACGCATGTCTTCCCGCCCACTTACAGCGTCGAAATCTTTAAGCGAGGTGTAAACCCTCTTTCCCCCTTCCCACTAACCCGTCATCCCTTCGGAACCAACAAATACTTTGCATGGATAGGTGGCATCCCTGAGCTTGTTTTCATCTGCCATAAAAAAAAGACAGTAACTGACGTATTAGAATACACACACAAATTTGTATCTGCTTTTCCTTTTAAGGACTCTATCTTTATAAGGATAATAAGGATATTTTTAACTGAGACCAGTAATATAATACAAATTTGTCGTCATTAATAATTTAATATTAAATAATTGTAAATGTTAACCTTGTATATTATTTTCTCAAGTTTTTTTCCCCAATAACAGAAATCCTCACAAGGTTGACATAATGAAATTAATACTAAGAATTTAAAACTAACGCAACAATTGAAAAAACCATAAATTTTTACAATACTTGAATTCTCATTCGTAACCACAAGATGCCAAATATTGCTGAAGTGGCAGCACATTAAGTGTCAAGCAACCATTTTTATTCGAATTTCTATTTACAGTACATTTCCTTATATACTTCTTTATTCACTTACAGAAAAGGAAAACGCCGAGTTACTCGAATGGTCGTCGTTGTTGTACTGGCCTTCGCCATATGCTGGCTTCCAATTCATGTAAGTATAAACAAGAGATAAAAAACAATTGAATTCTTACTTTACTCTAAGGGACTTTGAAAGCGAACGTTGCCTATCTAGGGGTAGAAATAATGAAATTTGAAACCTTTTGTTCTGACATCAGCCGTCGCATGTAGCACATTTAATGGCGTGAGGCACATATTTTATTTTTAAGAGACATGTGTAAACAATTTTTGCCTTATATTCTACATGGAGATGAGCTCTGTCGAAATATTTGCACTACATTAAATTTTACATTTTTGTTGATTTTAATGTTTTGTTGTTGATTCAAAAATATTCCGAAATAAATTAAACCCTCTTTACAAATTTAAATTTCCAGAAAATTAGCTAAGCCATTAATATCATTGAATTTAAGGATTGTAGGAAAATTAACTTTCAGTGACTTGGAAATTATATTCGACACTATTCGCGGGCACTTTCATAACGATACTTAAGTTCCCTTTGTTTTAGCTTCTTTAACTATAACAAGGACATGCTTCAGTTTACTGTTGTGAATTTAAAAGGTTTGCAAATAAGTAGAGAAAAGTTTGCAAGAAAAATACGCAATATACGAAATGGCTTAATACTTTTCACTTTAATTAAGTTTTTCACTTAATAATTCACTCTAATTAATATAAAAAGCGCTCTACCAAGAGATAAACTCAACATTTTTGTTATTACAGGTGATTTTGGTTCTGAAAGCATTGGAACTGTATGGCAGCTCACATATAACAGTTATTATTCAAATTATAGCACATGTATTGGCCTATACGAACTCCTGCATAAATCCCATTTTATATGCTTTCCTCTCGGACAATTTCCGCAAGGCTTTCCGAAAGGTATATGTAAATAACTTCTGAGCATCAAATGCTTTGCAGTCTAAATAAAATATTCCTTATTTCTTGCAGATTGTTTGGTGCGGTAATCCGCCACCTTTAACGCAAGCGAACCAAGTAACCAAGACCACCAGGACCACTGGCAATGGGACATCTAATGCAGATATGCTATAAATACTCGACGTATTAATTGATGATGTTAAGAATAGTGCTAAAATTTGTATTTCATAATAATGAATATGTGAACTCAGATATTATAGAAAATTAATTAATCTCATTCTATTTATACTTCTAAGTTACAGAATTTTTTATTTAATGTTGGTGTATATCAAACGTATTATTTAGTCTTATAAATGATTTTGTATTTAAATGCTTTAATTTTATAGTCATTCTTGCATAATAATTTACAATTTCAATACGAGTGTAATAGTTCTGTTTTGAAATATGCCTATTTTACTTCAGATTTTCTTTATTTTTTTTCTTAAAATATTTCATAAAACTATCTCAAAGTAATGGATATATACTTTGAAGAATATTTCCTAACTTCTATGAGAGAAATTTGTAAATGAAAAGCTTGTGATTAAATTCAGTATAGTAAATCCGTTGCCTATTGATTTATAGTTTGTTACAACTTAAAATCAAGTTTCTTTATGCGAATCTTCACAACTATGATGGTAATACTTATTTCTTCAGTTTATTTTAATACGAAATAACCGAATTCATAAGCTCGCTATGTCTTCAACATCTGGTAGATCATAACGTCCCAAACAAAATATTTTATTATAAATATTTATATGTTTCATATATTTTATTACTTCGCAACAGACCTCCATTTTTTACATTCCATAACATGGTTTAACATGCATGATGTATCATCATTCAAAACAGAAATTATCTTTAGATTTCTTAAACATAATATGTATGTATATTTTTTACATTTTTATTTATCCATACCAAGATATTCGTTTGAAATGAGAAAATTAGTGATATACTGGTATTTTATTATTTTCACACTTTTGTCGTATTAATAAATTCGAAAAGTACGTTATTTTAGGGACTGTAGCACATTTAGCAACCTAAAATTACCACTGTAAAACCATTAAGGATTTATTAAAAAATATTTAGGCGTCATGTTCTAGAATCTAGAATCTAGATACACAAATATAGTAACTTTTGTTGGTTACTCAGAGATTTTTCTCGGAATTTTCTTTTAGAAGAATGAGAGAAGCCTTCCTGAAAATGAAAACTGAAATGAAACTGAAAATTGGAATTGGCTGGAATTATTTTTTTTTTTTTGGTAATTATTTCACAGCACTGTTAAAAAAAAATCGAAAGAGATTCGTAATATACTTCGTAAAATTCATTATTCATTAAGGTGTATAAAGTCAGTTATACAGATCGTATAAAAATTTTAATGGTGATTTTCGAAAAACTTTCGAAAATCCTAAATCCTAAAAAAACGTACTATAAAATAAATTTTATGAAGAACAAGCTACAGCAGGCTATAATATATATTGGAGCGCACAAAAAACTTACTCTAAAATTTGTACAAGCGGTTGAAGTCAACTTATGTTTGTGTATAATTACATTTGCATAAGTATTTTGTACATAATGTAGATAGCAATACGTTTGTAAGCAATTTTACAAATCAAGATATGTGTAAAATATAAAATAAAATAAATATAAATATTAACATACTAAACCTAATTATAAACAAATGTAAATAGATAAAAAACATGACATGTAAGAAAATTAGTCGTATTTCTGTTTTGTTAATAGTAATATTACTGTAATGTAATTACTGCAGTATATCGAAATGTAGTTAAACAAAAAATCTATATTTTTAAACATGTCTGATTGTGTACATATAAGTATATACTTTAATTTCTTTTTACAAACGTAATATCTTTGTGTGAAACTTTGAAGATAATGAACCTCTCTACTCTGCAGAGCCCCACAAGTACAGAGGTTATATTTGACAAGTGTCAGAATTTCATGCACATACTCAGCTAAATACCGTCTTAATTTGTGTACAAATCATTGTATAAAAGTACAATTAAAGCAACACCTGCAACACATATTCCTAATATCACACATTAGTGTGTAATCATGATATATTATTGTTATCTGTCAAATACGAGTTAATTAATTGTAACTATTTTTATGAAGTGTTTATTAAACGAAACGTAATACTGATTACTATAAATCTAAATAAGGTTCTAAGAAATAAAATTACTCAGTATAATACCAAAAAATCCTTTTAACATATTGGAGGGGATTTTTCGCAGCGACGCACGAGTAGTAGCAGACGGCAAAAATCGGCCTTATTCAGGTTTTATCCTGTCACCTGCAGTGATCCCCATTGAAGTATAGTGTTTTGAATGGGTAATTTCATTTATATTTCTCATATACGTAGGTGAGGAAGTTCAGAGCAATTTTTTAAATTTTTAACCACAAAAAGTTGAAAGTTAATGAATAAGGTTTTTAAAAAATATAACATGCAGAGTCCCTTCAATGACGCTGAATTCATATTAAATATCAATTTCTTGAAAGTGAAGTTCGCCATAGTGAACCAGTGAGTTCACCAGACTCAATATATCGTCGACATATTGAGTCTGGTGAATTCACTAGTAAAACTTCAACATAAATCTACACAGAATGCCGACATCGTTGATGTAAATTTTAATATAATATTTATGTTACTTCTAGGTTTTGCTTCATTTAATATGTTTGCAATTAATTTCTTTAATGCTACAAAAACGCTATTATTTTCAATGCCAAATAATATTGGCATTATCCGGTTCTGTTTTTCATAGATAATCCGTTAACTGAAGTCTGCTGGATGAGAGCATTTAAAATAGTTTCACTATCTTCGTCTTCCAACGTAATAAATGAAATCAAACCATTTCGCACACGATGGCTTTGGTCGAAATATCTCACAACCATTATTATATAAAGTTATGTAAACGAATACATAATGGTAGAACAGTAATGGTAGAACCGAATGTACGGTACTACCTCAGTTCCTAATCTTGCCACCAAGTGCTTCCAGTTTTTAGCCACAACTGCCTGAGTGGCTCCGACACTTTGGCAACGACAATCGATATGCAAAATCAGCTAATATTTCTACTAAAAAGTGCCGACTTTAACCCTGGAAGCACAACCTTATTTTAAAATACGTTCCGCACAACCTTCGCCGAATCGACGAAGTCTTTTATTTAATTTATTATAGCAAAACCAAAACACATTTCGTTGTGGTTTCAACTAATTTTAATACTTTTATTTATATATAAAATCATATAAAAAAGATCATATAAAAAAGGCACAGATTTAATTTCAGCCTTCAAAAAGTGTTGTTAGACATAAAATTCAAGGAACATACATAGGTTTCGTATCGATATATGGGAGCATCTTGCGAAAGTCTTTGAAAAGTTTACTAAATGTTTACCTATTACAAAGATATAAATTTTCTGAAAACCTTATACTTCAAACATTACTAAAAACTGCCAACTAGCGTTAAATTCTTCTTTTTAATACAAGACTGACAAAGCTCTACTTTGTGCTCCCCACAAATGCTGATCGCGCATTTATGACAGATTGATTTCGTCATACGTCGTCTTTGGTAAGAGCAAAACCGCAAATTCTTCTTCTCTTCTCTACGGTAACGTTTTCGCTCTTTTCTGCCTTATTTGCGGATGCATTCGTAAGTACGCTTGCAATGTTTTGCTTCGCAGTGGTTGTCAAAGTTGACACTGCTTGCCTCTTAGTAAGCTAGGGTTTCACAAGACTGTAAACATAGAGTAAGAATAACAAGAGACCGAATCAGCACAAGTTACTCCTTCGGCAACATAGATGCGGGCGGTCGGGAAGGTGATGCGAACAAAACACTCGTTCTCTTTTTGCAAAGAAAGTAGAGAACGAGTGGCTTCTTGCGAAAAGAGGCATCGCTCAAGCAGATGATCGGCAATTGTGTGTACATGCATATGTTTGCATGAATAAATCTACACATGTAGTTTTGACCTTTTTATTATTTTCTAATTTATTTTAAACTATAATTTTAAAAAGAATTTGTTTCATTTTAATTTAATTGAAGTTTAATTTCATTTCATGCTGTAAATATTAAAATCCACAGAAAACTTTAAAACAATTCCCGTAACCCCACGCAATTTCACGGCACAAACATATGTATGTACATACGCATGCATTCACGATCTTGTGTGCTTGTGTTCTCAAAAGGCCTGCGTCTCTCCTCTCTATCCATCTTTTCTTGTAGTGAGAATTACACATGCTCTGGTTACAAAGTACAGATTGTTATTATTATTATTATTTCTTATTTCTATTACTACTTCATCTAATTAATCTATTTTGCTTATGAATTTTTATTTATATCAGAAAGCTTTTATTCTTTATAGATAAAATTTCTCGCTTTTCTCACACAGCTTGCTGCCTTCACTCATACGATATATTGACGGCCGTATTCCGTATACACAAAACGGAACAATTATCGTTAATTCTGCTTTGTTTGTTCGTTGATTTGAAGTACCGGTATTCCAGAAAAACAAAATAAAATCTATACAAAGGGCACGTAGTTGTTGCTTTTTACATGCTTTTCGAGTCTTACGTTACAGACTTGGTATTCTCTATAAACAAAACCAACCAATCGATCTGTCATATAAAACATCAGCTGCCGTCTGCATACAGCAAGCAGATGACACATTCGTAGTTGTTAAGTAAAGTAAATACTAGTTAAGTAAATACTTTAAATATTTCACAACTGGTAACTATGACCAGAGTTGGTATACAAAAATCAATGCGAAGAAAAGAGACCTCATAAGTAATTTGTTTCAAACATTACAGGCAGAAAATGACAGAAAAAGCGAAATAACGTAAACCCTTACGTTCCCACACAAATGTCTTATAGAAAACGATGTTTCGGATCGGTTGGTTTTGTTTTATCAATTATTTATATGCACGTTTGTTTTATCAATTATTTATATGCACGAAAACAAGGTACTCCCGTCTTATTTCTACACACTGCAACCATAGAAAATCGTAAAACCCACCAGAAAGCGTACAAAACCATTACATCTTCGCCGCCACACCACCATAACATCAGCTGTCACCAAGAGCGTACGCTGTCATAAAAAAGGAGTCCGTTCTTTTATTAAGTACCCTATATTGTACGAAAGTAAGTTCTTTTGCACCCATGGGAATTTCTAAAAACCAAAAAAGGTCAACTTACATTGAAGAGAATATACCGGGAGACACAATATTATTGTTGTTTCCCAAATTTTGGAGTTCCCATATTTTGAAGTAATCTATTTTGCAGTAATAGAGTGTGAAAAAGTCAACTGGTCCCGGAATGCTACAGAGCAACTGATAAGTTTACTCCGAGCTTAAATATTTGTTGCACTTAAACAAGGATTGATTAAAAAAACTGCGTAAATGTATATACTATATAATTTTACACAAAAAAGATTCGCTGCGTTCGTACGCGATGTACGAAAACCATAACAACACGCCCTAGCATGGAAAAATCAAAATGTCGGCATTTTTAAGTCTCATCCAAGTCTCGTCAGTGTAAAGGCCTGATTGGCGATTTGGCAACACTTGGCTGTCATCGGAGTAGTGTGTGCCAAAATATATAATCTCGGCAGATATGTGGCTTCGTGTTGGTTTCGAATATTATTTCGCTAAACGGGTGCACGCAATTCCCATAAGTTAGATATTGATTTTGACACTTTCGGCCAAGCTCGCCCGAATTGGCTAAACAGCTTTTTAGTGCTTTGGTCAGTTAAAGTGAATTTTCTTGATAGTGTCTATCTCCCGAAACAGTCTCTTCAATGCAAGCTGGCCCGATACAGTTTCTTATATATGAATAAATACAGCATTTATTTTCATTTCCTCAACGTACATTATATATGCATAAACAAATATATAGTCCTTATATAATAATAATGGAAGTGTCTCTATTAACCGGCAATTTTATTTATTCCTTTGTGCTTTTCGTAATTTTCCTTATATTCTTTAACTGTATCTGATCTTTAATTTTCCAAACGTCAAAAAAAGAAAAATCATTTGTTTACCTAATTCTTGAACAATGTAGGAGGGGTCAAGGGCAAGTTCAAATGAAATTTTTAGAATTGAAGAATATTGTTGGGAACACCAACAAACTGACTTAACCTAATTTTTTAACAAGTAGGGACAAACGGCAAGTTAAAAGGAAATGTATGTACTTTCACGAATTGAACAGTGTAAAAGGGATCTTTTGTACTTTAAAAGTAGGGTAGAATTAATGTAGTATTTTTAGGAACACGAACAAAGCGACTACACATAACACTGTTTGTAGCGGACCTTATTTCCGTTTGATGTCATTATTGGCACTCAGTTCGTTTTGTGTACCCGTTAGGAGTGTTTCGTAATTTTGATTCGGGGATTTTATTTTTTGAGTTGCAGATGTGACATCCGCATTAAATGTAAATGCGCAGTTTTGTTTTTCATTACACAGCCTTTAGGTTTTTTTTATTATTTTTAATTTGAGTTTTTGTAAGAAGTGTTTGTAAGTAAGGGTTGTAATATATAAGTACGTCTATGAATCTGGATTAGCGTATAGTATATATAGCTTAAGCGGTAGTGTGTGTATTTGTATATAGAGATGTGTACAGAGAACTTTAAAGATTTATAGTGTATGAATACGCATAAGAGTTTATACATATAGCTGTGTATGAAACGTTAACATATGCATGTGGATAAGTTGCCTGTCGAAATCAATTCTTAGATGTAGCAGCGTAGAACGCAATATAGAGTTCAAGCAAGGTTGTTTCACTAGAAAGAGAAGAAAAACTCTGTTTACATTCAATTATTCGTTCGCAAAACGTAGGATCAAAGACCGCACTTACATTGATGTTCATTGAGTTTTTAACGGGAGTCCTTCAAATAATATAGGTAGAAGAACAAGAAAATGGACTTTGAGTCAGGTATTTGCAATGACTACACTGAGATTCAAGAATCTTGAATCTGGATTTTTAAAGTAATCGTGGAGTTTCTGCATGTAGTTTGGTGTTAAAAGTCGTATACGTGTGATTCCTAAATGTGTATGAGTTAAATTTACGTTGGGCAAACTGCGTCGAAACTCGTTCTTGCGACAACCGTTTACCGTCCCTTTCCTCAACTCCCCTCTTTCCCACTAAGTGAAAAGCTTACAATCTGGATTCAAGTGTAGAGATTTTTTGAAGCAAAAATTCTGGCAGACTCGGATTCTTCTTACGCACACAAGTAAACAGTTGCCGTAAGAACGAGCTTCTTCGACGCAGTTTGCTGAACGTAAATTTCACTCATGCACATTTAGGAATCACGCGTATACGACTTTTAACACGAAACGAGAAACTACGTGCAGCCACGATTACCTCAAAAATCCAGATTCAAGAAGAGATTCTTGAATGTGGCCATGACCATTCATTGTCTGACTCACTGCATGTTCTAGCCATAAATGATAGCGACATTTAGGAGTAAGTTTAAATGCGTTTACGATAAAAAATGTTAATTTCACCGCCTAATACCATCTCGTTTCGCTTTATGGATGAGTATTTTACAAGAAGCTAATACTGAATTAACTGAACTTTTTGATTAATTCAAAAAGAAACAAACCGAAAAATTTTCAGCTTTTTAATAATTGAGCTATTAAAAATAGCAGGTGGTAATTTAGGATCAATCGAAGTTTAGAATTGTACTCGTTTTTGGAAGTGATTACAAAAATAAATTTTCCTATTCTTTTATCAACAGTTTTGTAAAGGCATAAAAGTGTCTCCATGCCCTATGCACCAAGTAGTTTATGTCCCTGTAAGGCTCACTAGCAAAAGGAAATGTTGGAAATAGCAAGACCTATATTGTCTTCAGTGAATCCAATTTCCACATTGTTAAATTCCTAGAATCAATTTTGTTGGCACTCCTTTCGTGATTGCCGTTCGCTTTTATATTTCTAAAGAATTTAATACAATAATGTCTTTAATAATGTGGATCGGCGTGTCAAAAGTACGAGAAGCACAAAGGAAAGCGAAAAAATTGTGTCTATTTGTCCGCTTTCGTCTTCACCCCCTTACCGATGAACTTGCATTCGAAATTGATGTAAAATGTATATTTTGACATTTAATAATGTCGCCAGAAATAAAGACTCGCATTGAAAACTCATCAATGTAAATTGGGCCAAACACGGTTAAATTAAAGATATTTAATGTTTTTTCTTCCAATTCCGGTAAGATCATTACTGCCTATAAAAAACTTGGGAAAGTATATGGAATGATAGACGTTACGAGAGTGTCTGCACATTTGTTGGCCAGGCTCTAGTCCTGAAACGAAATAAGAGATGCGGAAATAATTGGATGATAGAAAGAATATACCAAAAACTGAGCGCATTCTCTTTAGTGAGAAAACCTTGCAATTGAACCATGATTTCGAGGAAAAACGAATTCTATGAAAATTAAATTAGATTAACAATTTCTACCAGTACTTTTAGGAAAAAATTTATTATAGTTTTTTTTTTGTTTTAGAATTGTGTTAGTTACCGTATATTTAAATTCATACAGTTTTGAAAACTGAGGTAGCTTGCTATCATGTGCTAGGATTTTACACATTGCACAACTCTGCCCAAGTAATTCTCGCAGCATGTTTTATCATGAAATCATTCCGAAATCGTGCGTTGAAGCTTATAGGGGACATTAGGGTATCCAGCTCTATTGAAACCTTGGGACGTCGTCGTGACATGGGGTGTGTATCATTATTTTATCATTACTTTAATAGTAAATGCTCATCTAAAGTAGCCAAGCTAATTCCTTCGCTTCAGGTAGTTACATATCTACTCTGCTTTACAGAGTGGTCCACCCCTTCAATGTCTCGATTCCGTTCCAACGAACCATGCATTATCGGGAGAATTCGGTCTTCGGTCGCACTATTAGATTATGGAACAATCTTCTCCCTGCGCATGTCTTCCCGCCCACTTTTAATATTGGCACTTTCAAACGAAGTGTAAACCGTCAATACTCACTCTTTCCCCCCTTCCCACCAAAGCTTTCCGAAAGCCAACAAATGCTTAGCATGGATAGGGGGGCATACGCTGAGCTTGGTTTTGTCTGCCATAAAAAAAAATGAAATCATTTTATTGCTGTTTCTTTAGGTAGGATACCTTTATCACAAGATGGTAGAAAACATAAACGTGGCGTTAATCTAAAAAATTTTCAAAATTTAAAAAGTTCTGTGATACATTGTGATTGAAAATAATTCGACGTTTTATGGACGCGTCCATTTCGCTTAAACACCTTCATTTTTATGGAATATGGATAGCTTTATATTTCACTAATATTTCATTTTAAATATCGAGGAAAATATTGGATAAGAAAAGATTAGGTAGGCAAATAAGTGCGTTCGGTTTTTTAGAGTGCAGTACTATAAAACATTTTCTTTATACACAAAATAAAGTTCAATCAATTATACAATATATTGGACACCTTTATCTATGACCTCTTGCCATCTTTCCACAAGCTTCACTATGCCGCGTTCGTACAACGTCTGGGGCTAGTCAGCGAGAAACCAGTCTAAGTGGTTCTTAAAGGTCTTCATCCTTGAAGGTTATCCCGTTCATAGAGTTCTGTAGCGATCGGAATGAATGATAATTACAAGATGCAAGATCCTGGTGAAGCCTGACGACATTCTTACGATTTGCCATTTCTCGACGTTTTGTGCAGATTGGTTTTATTTCGTTAATTGCGAACAGTATATAGCTGAATCAATCGTTTTGCTAGACGGTAGCAGTTCGTAGTAGATGACACTCCTAAAATCCCTTCACACGGAGTGCATTATTTTCTTTGGATGCAATCCCGATCTCCAAGTTTGGGGTGGCTCGCTGCTTTTCCCCTATGATGTTTTACGTATTACATTATCATAGGCGACCAATTTTTCGTTACCCATCACCATTCGTTTCAAAAATTAATCGTCTTGGCGTTTCTGTAGCGAATCATATACGGATATGGGTGTGGTGAAGTTAGCCTCCCTTAAATGATGCGGCACCTAAACATTAAGTCCAGAAACATATCCCAACTGGCGCAAATGGTTTTTTCACTTGCGTGGGATATATTCAATGTCGCAATATCGTAGCAATCGTACCGATTGGGATGGATTTACTTCGATTAAAGCCTTAGTAAATGTCTCTCGAGTTGATCTCGTCCGTACGACCGGAAAGGCGCATCATTGATATCGAAATCTCCAGAACGGAACATGGCATACCACTTTTGATATATGTAATAGAGCAAAATGTGACGATAATTCACGTTACTTATTTTCTTGTTCAGAGAATAATTCGACGCGCTGTCGTGCAAATCGACAGAGAATTCACATGAAACTTACACTAAAACAAAAACCGAACCGAGCCGAATGAACTTATTTGCCAACCCAATATTTTGCACCACTAGTGATTTTGTTATTTTATTAATAAGTCATTTTAAACATGTTTTTTAACGTGCTGCATAATTAAAAATAAGAATTTTTCAGAAGGCAAAATGTGCAGTTAGCGAAACGGAGCGTCCAATGCCTTTTGTAACTTGAAGCTGAAAACGCTCTCCACGTTGAAAACGTTGAGGAAAGCGCTACGGTTCCAAGTCGTCAAAACAATATCTTGAAAAGAACACAATGTACCACACTTGTAAGGATTATTGAAAAATGTTTCTAAAGATCTGGCGGTTAAGCCTTTATAATATTTATAATTCTCTAATAATTTAATAATTTTGTCTAAGTAAATTTATTTTCCGATCAAAAATGTATTCAACCGGTTTTTAGATTTTTTCCGAGTAACTCATTCGCGGTACACCAAAGGCAAATCTAAATATATTATTATATAATTTATAAAGGTTAGAAAAATTGTGTTTAAAATTTTTTGAAAAAAATTCCGTTCTCTTGTCAAAAGAAAAACTGCCCTTTTTTATTTTCATTGCATATTTTCCTAAAGAAAAAAGTAACAAATAAATTTTAATTGAATCTACTAATTATTAATCGTAACTGTAATCACAATATTGCAAAAAGTGCAAATGTGTTTTGCAAATATTTATATAAAAACAGTCTTTAAAATCATAAGCAGTATGCTAAAAATTTATAAAGGAAGAAGTTGGTGTTTAATGCTTAGGACAAGGGTTCTAGTCTAAAATTTAAAGTGTATATTTCGTAATCGGTAAGGAATATGATCTAACTTAGTATCCAGGGCACTAGAATATTGTTTCTTGGTGTTCGATTGTTTTTTCGACAGGGTAGGAAGATGATGTATTTTGGAACGAATTTCCGTCATCCCTCGTCAAATTTGTACAACGTAAAGGACAACGTTTAAACATGGAAATATACAAACAAAACTTTTGACAGCAGAATAATAAATGAATAAATAAACACCGCGTCCGACGTGATATTCGAACCCCTAAAACTAATCTACAGAAAAAGGAACATAAATACAGAAACAATTAGAAGAACAGAAACACATGACCAAGCCACAAAAATCCGTAAAGGAAAAATCACAGACTTTTACCTACCTCTAAATGCAAGCCACAGGGAAGACTGCATAACCCATTAAAAAAACAATTAAGAACAATAAGCTACCTACGCGGAAAAACAGTATCAACCAAACCAACAGCACAGTAATGATAACAAAAAAATCTAACGCAGCTACCTGCTCACAAAAAACCAAGGACTCAAATATCCGGAACACAGAGATAACAACAGGATACCTGCTCCCAAAAAAGAAAATAGATGAATATAAGTACGAACGGGACAGCGGAACCACTTACAACGAAAAACGACACTGAAGATGGCACAACGCCGAAACCGGTTTGTCAACAGAACAAATTTGACGAGGGATGACGGAAATTCGCACTAGAATATCTTCAGTGTTCTAAAAGATTATTTACAACCTTATTTATAAAAGTATTCCAAAGGCTGCCTAAGTTGGGACAATACTTGGACAGTCTTTACTTACGATTACTTCATTTATAGAAACAGTGCGCTTAAAGGCTTAAACTTTAAAGCTTACAACGTATTGTACTTTGAGTATTTGAGTAAGCAATATTTAATCTAGCAAAAAGAAAATGAAAAAATCAATTTAAAAAATATATTCACTCATTGATTTCACTAAAAAACAGAGCCTACAAAACCAAGTTCTCAGCTACACAGATACAACGTTATGGGTATCAAAAGCACGGCTTGCAACATTTAGTGACGTGCCCGCCTTTTAACGGTAACGGCTTAATGTATGATCAGTACAAAGTAAAAAAATTTTAGAATTTTAATGCAATAAAAGAATGAATGTACATACTTAAAATATAAATAATGGCTATCATCGTAAATTAGTTGTTTTTAAAAAAGGAAGACCCTCCATGTTTAACTTATTTAATCAGATGACTAACAGGCTATTGCAATAAGTTATATTATTAAATTGTTCCATTCCACTTTAATTGTATGAGCAATAAATTTTCAAAAATAATATATATACTTTTCTATAAAAATAATATATATACTTTTCTATACTATACTTTTATATAAAAGTATATATATTATATTAAAGTATATAAATTTTCTCTAATATATTGGAATCCTAGACGTCAGAGATTTTAGGGGGTGAGAGTGGGTGATGGCACATATTTCGTAACTTATACATATAATTTTAATATTGTATAATTTTAATTTAATTCTCATTTCCAGGACTACCAGAGTTAAATTTATTTTAAGCATAATTATTCTACATAATTCTAATATATGTATTTCAGTAGAAGTACGACAATAGAAAACAAATCGTATTATTATAATTATCACATAGGACGTAGCTACATTAACTCTCTATTGTAATGATAAATAATGAAATTAATTATTGCTTAATTATTGATTTTGAACGTTTACCACGTAATAAGGTATCATATAAACATTAAAATTCCTACCAAAATTTACTCTCGATTGTATCTTTAAATGCACATATATGAATATATGCACAAATTTAAATAATTTCTGACCACATATCACAAAAAATAAGTGATATTTTACGTTTTTATTAGAGCGATGATGTTGCCAGCTAGAAACGAAAAGACATGGGTTCATATATTAGCTTATGCATGTAAGACTTGCATAGACACTCATTCTATTTTATTGAATCCACTTCTTCGGGCAAGGTCGCTTATTAGTGCACGGCGGTTTTGATTTAACTCAATACGTATGTAATGAAATTTGTGTACGGTAATATTAAATGTGTGAACGTAATATTACCATTGAGACTGCATTTGTGTACCGCTTTTACACGTTTCTGCGCATTTCGGGCCCTTATTCTTCACTTATTGTGTGGGGGCGCACATTTTTCATTATTTTATTTCAGTATTTTTACCCTCCATTTTTTAATTTCTTCTATTTTTCAGCCGCCGATTCGTGAAGTTCAGGGTTGCCGACTTTTAGTTTTTAAGGTTTGCAGGGCTGCCAATTTTATGGTGGGCTGCAGGCGGGATCACATTGCTACGTCGGTGGAATCCTTTATTACGTCTCGCTAATTAAAAACAATTCTTTTTTTGGTTTTTATGCCCTACACCCGAAGGGACAAGGGTATATTTAACAAGGGTATATTTGTTCTTCCGTCTGTAATGCATTAAAGGAGGCGTGGTAAATATAGAAAAGTATATATATTATTGCCGTCTGATGGCGATGGAAATCACGATTACGGGATAAGGAATAGAGGTATCGTCATGAAATTTGGTACGATTATTCTCTCATCATAGACTGTTTGGGATTTAAAATAGGCGAAATCGGTTTACAAATATGCCTACTTTACATACGGAATGTAAAGGCACCTCGTTTTAAGAAGTGTTATTAGGTGAATATTTCATAAACCGTTCGAGATATTAATGTATAATTTTACTCCGGAACATATAGCGCCCTTACAAAGCCTCTGCAAAAAATAGGCGTGGTATAAGATACAGGGACGTAATTTTATCACGAGGTATCTGGTGGCATCACCAATCTTTTTGCCGAATATTAGCGTGGCCCGCCCACTCCTACAAAAATTGTCAGTGTCTCAAACGGTGCAAAATATTAATACGTGATTTCATCCTGGGGTATTTAGAGACTACCAAAATATTTGCAAAGAATGTCGTGGTCCGCCAACTTATACAAAAGTTGTGAACGGGCGAAATTTTTCTTACTCTGATGTAGCGTATTTAAACTTCGGCGGGACCAGAGACAGTATTTTTGTTTATTTTTATCTGGATTAGTTGTATTCCTTCTGATGAACACTATTTGCACATCATTATAGCCTTCAATATCGTTCCGACTGTCGAAATTAGTTTTTTATTTTTTTTAAAGAAAAATCCCAACTGAAGATTCCATTTGGCAGGGTATGAAAAATATTTCATGGGATGCCCATGTTCCTACACTGATTATTCAGCTAATATTCTTTTTATGCCCTACACCCGAAGGAAAGGAACCGGTTAATTCGTGCGGTTTTCTAACAGTGGCGTAACTTGACTTTTATTCCAGTGATTCACCTTTCCTAATATGTGTTGGAAAGCTACTGTCATATAGTTTCAGAATCAGTATGTGTCATTTAGCTGAAGCGTAAACAACAATCCTTTTTTTACTCTGAAAATGTCGAATTTCGTGCCGAATAAAGTGTTTTTGCGGCGAGTACTTCTTGATTACTTCAATATGAAAAAAAGGCTGCCGAAAGTCATCGTATTTTGATGGAAGTGTATGGTGTGCATGCTCTAGCTGAGCGTACGTGCCAGAAGTGGTATGCACGGTTTAAAAGTGGCAATTTTGACTTGGAGGACGATGAACGGCCCGGACAGCCAAAAAAGTTTGAAGATGAATTGGAAATATTGCTCGACCAAGATCCATCCCAAACCCAAGAAGAACTTGCAAAATCACTTGGCGTGGCTCAACAAACTATTTCCGATCGTCTAAAAGCAATGGGAAGGTAGGCCATTGGGTGCCGTATGAATTAAAGCCAAGAGACGTCGAACGCCGATTTTTCACGTGTGAACAACTGCTTCAACGGCACAAAAGAAAAAGTTTTTTTGCATCGAATTGTCACTGGCGATGAAAAGTGGGTCCATTACGATAACCCAAAACGTCGATCAACGTATGGATATCCCGGCCATGCATCAACATCGTCTGCAAAATCAAATATCCATGGTTCGAAGCTTCTCTGTATTTGGTGGAACCAGCTGGATGTGATCTATTATGAGCTGATGCAACCGAATGAAACGATCACAGGGGATCGTCACCGTCTACCGACGACAATTGATGCGTTTGAGTCGAGCAATGCGCGAAAAACGACCGGAATATGAACAAAGAAACGGCAAGGTAATTTTGCAACATGACAATGCTCGGCCACATGTTGCACAGGTCGTCAAAACCCACCTTGAAACGCTCAAATGGGATGTCCTACCCCACCCGCCGTATAGTCCAGACCTTGCGCCTTCCGATTACCATCTCTTCCGATCAATGCAACTTGGCCTGGCTGACCAGCACTTCTCCAATTATGAAGAAGTCAAAAATTGGATCGATTCGTGGATAGCGGAGAAGCCGGCCGAATTTTTCAGAAAGGATATTCGTGAATTGCCAGAAAAATGGGAAAAAGTTATAGCTAACGATGGACAATACTTTAAATACTAAATTAGTATTCATTTCTTCACAATAAAGCTTCAATTTTCGAAAAAAAAACCGCACGTTTTAACCGATATACCTAATATTTTCAACAAATGTGTGTGGTTCTCATACAAAGGTTAAGTGACGAAATTATAATATTTTTAGTTACTCGGGTGTAGGGTATTTAGATTTCGGCCATGCCGAAGACAACACTATTAATTGTTATAATTAGATTCTTCTTGAGCGAGTTAATGTCTTAGCATCTAATGTTGTTACAGATTTTGCTGCCTCTTTTATTTTATTTTTGTCTCGTTTTTGAATAGATCTTACAGTTTTTGGAGCCATATTAAGAACTTTTGCTATGTCTACCGCTTTCTCTACATTATCAAATCTTCGTAAAATGTCCAATTTCATATCCAGAGTTATATTTTTTTATTTTATTAAGAAGACACACGCTTCTTCCACTCATGGTTTAAAATTTTAAAATATGTATTCAAATGTAAATAAAAAATGTTTTACTAGGTTTTCTTTAATCAGTTGTGATGTGATTGCGGACGGAGGCGGATGGTGCGCCCTCCAATACGTTTTTATTTTTAATCAGTGTTCGGGCAAATAAAACAATAGTGAAAACAATTACTCACACCGCGAAATAGGTTTAACACAACAATAACACTTTACCGCACAACAATAGCACTTCACCAAACAACACTTTTCAACAAACAAACAATAGTGCACTACAACTTAACTTAATAACAAATAAATAAAATTTGATCAAATTACAACAAATAAATAGACAATCAAACGGGACGCAGTGAAACATGTGAGGGGCTTTTTTATGCTCTCCGCAGTAAAGCTCAGCATTTCGTTTGCTTTCACTCCTCCTCCTTCTTCCTGGCCCCGTTAGGTGTGCATGCGGCTGTGAGTGCACCGTGGGCTGATAAGGGCAAGATAAAGGCATAACACTTGTCTTGTCACGTTTTGCTTTGCTTGCGACGTACGCGTGGCCGCTTGTACAGCTGACCTTACACTTCCTTACAGTGGGTGGCGATGACAAAATTCCGCATAGACTCCACTAATGTACGTGACTTGAGGGCGAATTTCTTCGCGGTCTATGCGCATATTTGTACCCATCAACCGCATATAATGGCACTAAGTGAGACCCAGGTGCCCGAGAGTGCAGATCCACTGGACTTTCACATGCTGGGGTACCATTTACTGCCATTGTTTTTACCACACAGAGGCCCCGCCTTGTACATTCGCCGTGATGTTGCGTACCAGTGTCAGCTACACCTTTGCCCGACGGATGCCGAATTTAGCTCCATGTGGGTTAAGTTCAAAATCCAGTCGCACATCCTGCACTTCTGTTTCATTTATAGAAGCCCGGGTCTGGAGAGGCTGCCAACTTTTGATAAACTGGACAGTCTCTCTGATTCAATCTCGAAAATTCTGGAATCGTATCCGAACAGTGAAATTGTTGTTGCTGGTGATTTCAATGTTCATAATTCCAATTGGCTACCTCATTCGAGTCACACGACACCCGAGGGTTTGCATGTTGAGTTCTTGGCTGAGTCTAATTTGACTAAATTGGTGAAGAAACCAACGCACTTTCCCTGCGTTGATGGGCAAAACCAAAATATTCTGGACCTTTTCTAACTTCACATCACAGCAAGTATGATGTGAATGTTCTTGCACATCTTGGTAATTCGGACCACGCTACAATTTCTGCTACCTTCTCATATTCTAGTCTTCAATCCGCTCACCAGCCAGCTCCGAAACGGAAAGTGTGACTTTATGAGAAGGCCAATTGGGATGTGCTGAACTGCTTTTTCAGCTGTTTCAATTGGCAATTGTGTTTTAGAGATAGAAACATAAATGCTGCGGCAAAATTGGTAGAAAATACAATTTTATTTGGTAGGTCTTTGATACCCAATAAAAGAATTTCCATTAAACCAAAAGACCAATCCTGATTTAATGCGACTTGCAGACAAGCAGTCAGGTATAAAGAGGAAGCATTTAGGAATTGGCGTTTAAACAAAACTGCTGATACTAAACTGTTGCGCAATCAGGCCAGAAATAGGTGCAATGCCACTCTAAAGCGCGAAAAAGTTCTCTACGAACAGCGCCTTAGACGTAGAGTTCTTGAATATCATAAGGCTAGTAAGAATTTTTAGTCGTTCGTGGGGAGAGTAAAGAATCAGACGCCGATCGTCCACTCCAACTCTCCTCAAGGATGATCAGATCTTCACTCACTCAGTTGATAAGGCAAAATTATTAGCCAAAATGTTTACTGAAAACTGCTCTCTTCCTGAGAGTAGCCAATCACTGCCCACGGTCGATGGTGTACCTCATGCTATGCCTGAGATGCGTTTTCGAACACGAACTGTTAAAAGAGTGCTTGCAGACCTCAATGTCAACAAATCCTCGGGTCCGGATGGCATTTCAGCCCATGTGTTGAGAAAGTGCGCCTCAACACTGGCTCGCCCATTGCGCAATCTCTTTAATTTATCGTTTACTTCAGGAGTTTTTTCCACTTCCTGGAAGATTGCCAATGTGCAGCCACTTCCCAAAAAAGGAAAGGCTACGAATCCTGTAAATTACCGGCCCATAGCGATCTGCTCAGTGCTCTCCAAAGTCATGGAGAGCATTGTACATTTTAACTTGATGAGGTATGTAGAGAGCAATGAGTTGATCAGCGATCGCCAGTACGGCTTCCGTGCTCACCGTTCCAGTGGCGATCTGATGGCGTTTCTCGCTGAGCGGTGGAACAGTTGTATTCACCAGTTCGGTGAGAGCAAGGTTGTTGCTCTGGAAATCTCCAAGGCATATGACCGGCTGTGGCATAAAGCACTCGTGTCTAAACTGGCTGCTTATGGTGTCGGTAATACTTTCACTCGATGGATATCGAGTTTCCTCAGCGGCCGTTCTATTCGGGTTGTGATAGACGTCTTTGCTTCCGAAGAGCACTCCATTAATGCTAGAGTTCCGCAGGGTTCGGTCCTGTCTCCGAGACTTTTTCTTATTTTCATCAATGACCTGTTATTGACATCAAACCCCGTCTACTCGTTTGCTGATGACAGCAGCATTTGTCATTCATAATTATTCTCCAGGCGTCCTTCTATTCTGGAGATCACTAGAAAACGCAGAATTATGATTGACACACTCCAATCTGACCTTAACAAAATCCAGAGGTGGGGTCGTGCGAATCGAGTCGATTTTAATGCGCGGAAGACCCAATACTGTTGACCCACAACCGTCTGGCGGGTGACAATTTCCCACCTCTAAATATGGGTGGTGTGGATATTAATGAGTCGGAGGATCTTGATGTTCTGGGAATGCTAATCCAATGCGATCTTCGGTGGAACAATCACATCTTTGAAGTGTCCAAATAAGCAGCCAAGTGCTTAGGCTTCCTTAAGCGGTGTAAGAAATACTTCACTCCAACCGATCTTCGTTGTATCTACACCACCTATATCCGTCCGAAAATGGAGTACAATTCGCATATGTTCGGGAGCTTCGCGAACATATCTTTAGCTTCTAGACCGTGTCCAATGTCGTGCGTTATACTTAACTTATAGGCGACACTAGGGTATCCAGCTCTATTGAAACCTTGGAGCGTCGTCCTGATGTAGGGTGTGTACCATTATTTTACCGTTACTTTCATGGTAAATGTTCATCTGAAGTAGCCAGCCTTTTATGTTACGATTCCGTTCCAACGAACCACGCATTATCGTGAGAATTCGTTTTTCGGTCGCGTCATTAGATTGCGGAATAATCTCCCGATGCATGTCTTCCCGCCCACTTACAGCGTCGACACCTTTAAGCGAGGTGTAAACCGTCACTACTCCCTCTTTTCCCCTTCCCACTAACCCGTCATCCCTTCGGAACCAACAAATGCTTTGCATGGATAGGGGGCTTGATTTCATCTGCCATAAAAAAAATAACGCACATATATACATCCGTTTTATCCCCTGTGCGGTCAAAGATAAGAACTGTTGTGTAGTGGCAAAGGTGGGAAGTGTGCACACCGCAACTTAGTGTGTTAAATCTAAACGTGAACTGTGAAAACAAGAAAATAGAAACAAGTCAAAGTGTTGTCTTCGGCCTGGCCGAAATCTAAATACCCTACACCCCAGTAATTGAAAAGATTATAATTTCGCCACTTACCAACTTTTGTATAAGTAGGCGGTAATGTCTCTAGATACTGCTAGATAGAATTACGTATTAATATTTTGAACCGTTTATGGGATATTGACAACTTTTGTATAAGTAAGCGGACCATGCCCATTTTTTGTATACAAATTGGTAATACCTGTGGATACCTCTTGATAAAATGAGGTGTTAATATCTTATATCGTTCACAAGATATTGACTTTTGTATGAGTGGGCAATATGAGTAGCACGCCCATTTTTTGCAAAAATTGGTAATGGCGCTATATGTTCCGGAATAAAATTATATATACAGTTTTATATATCTGTATATATAAAATTATATATACAGATTATAATATTTTTTAAACGAGGTGCCTTTACATTCCGTGCGTAAAGTAGAACTGGCTGTTTACCGATCTCGCCCATTTTTAATCCCAAACAGCCATATTTAACAAATATTATTTGTGCCAAATTTCATCGCGATATCTTTTCGTTCTCCCGTAATCGTGATTTCAACAGACAGACAGGCGGACGGACAGGACTAAATCGATTCAGGAGGTGACGCTGAGCAAGAGTATATATACTTTTCTATACCTAGTCTCCTCTGCGTTACAAACGGAAAACAAAATTAATATACCCTACACCCGAAGAGAGTAACTAACGTTCACAATAACGAAATGTCGGGCAACATCGGAAACTTTAACCCCAATAATAAATCGGGTACCAAAATAATTGAAGCACCAAAATAACAGAACCAACAAATGAAATCAATAAAAATAGCCTGTCAAACCGAATGCAGAGAACCATGCGAGTGGCTTGTTTATGTTCTCCTAAGTAAAGCTCGACATTTCTTTATATTACTAGTTTCTTCCTGATCCCGTTAAATGCGCAGACGGCTGTGAGTGCACTGTGAACCGAAAATAAAAACATAACACTTGTGTTTTGCTTTGCGTTCGACGTATGTCGCACATATAAGGCCCACGTATCTGAGGGTGCAGACCCACTGGATTTTCATAAGACAGTTTCGTATACTGTCATTATTTTCATCTCACAGAAGCCTCGCCTCAGTGAGAGGCCTCAGTTTCAGCAACACCTTTGTACGTCAGATACTGAATTTAGCTCGATGTGGGTTAAGTTAAAATCCAGTTACGAGTCAGTTTTTTTACAGTTTTTGATAAACTGGATAGTTCGATTCTATATTTAAAATTCTGGAATTGTATAGTAGCAGTGAAATTGTTGTTTCTGGTGATTTCAATGTTCACAATTCAGCTGGCTTTGCCATTTAAGTTACCCGAGGGTTTGTATGTAGAGTTATTTGCCGTGTCTAACAATGTGAAATAATTCATAAAGGCATCAACGCATTTCTGCTACGTTGATGGGCAAATCCAATATATTCTGGATCTCTGTAACTTCATATGGTAACTATGTCCTTCATTATTCTGACCTAGCCAAAACGATCCAAGACGCCTTTAACCCAGGATATTGGACCAAGGCCGTGCTACAAAAAACATTCCCAAACCATTGTTAAAAGCTTTTCGTGTTTAATGATTTTAAACGTGAATTTCGGGTTCAATATGCAATTAGCAGGACGTTTCACATACACGCGGCTTCTTTTACTACCATATAAAACGATTTTAGACTCGTAGGACCGTAGTATATTTTTCATTTTTTAACAGGCCACTTTAAGTGCTCTTTTACAAATTTCAAGCGGTTTACAACAGGCTTCTTTGTCAGAAATGACACCTTTCGAAGGGTGTGTACCATAAGATTGTTTAAGATTGTCATGTTGTTTTTATATTCTACACCTGAAGGGAGTAGGGTATATTCACTTTGTTCTTCCGTTTGTAACGCAGAGAAGGAGACGAGATAGATATAGAAAAGTATATATATTTTAGCGTCCCCTCCTGAATCGATAGCCCTGTCCTTCCGTCGGTTTGTCTTTCTGCCTGTCGGTTGAAATCACAATAACGGGCAGTTTGGGATTGAAAATGGGCGAGATCGGTTAAGAACCACGCCTACTTTACATACGGAAAGTAAAGGCACCTCGTTTAAAAAAATTTATAACGTGAATATCTCACAGTGCGATATATTAAGGTATAATTTTATTCCGGAACATATAGCGCCATTACTAAAATTTTTGCAATAAATGGGCGTGCCACGCCCACTCATAACAAAGTTGGCAATGTCCCATGAACGATATAAGATATTAACACATAATTTTATCACGAGGTATCTACAGGTATTACCAATTTGTGTACCAAAAATGGGCGTGGTCCGCCCACTTATACAAAAGCTGTCAATATCCCATGGAAGGTTCAAAATATTAACCACTGTTCGATTATTCGAACAGCAAGTTTGAGGTTTTTCTGAAATTTTTTCTCGATACACTTTAGGCAGGTTTTTAATTGGTTGGTAATTTATAATATTGTGGAGAGGTAGCTATTCAAAAATATTTTTGTATTCATACTTTAACCTTGCATTGTATGGCAATAAAAATTTTAATTACTTTCAATTTTTTACCATTTAAAATTTTAATTAAAGAAAGATATTCTTACTTGAGTGTTCGATTTATGGAACGTTGGTAACTATTTGGCATTTTTTGATTTTCCTATATATAGCAGATTTTCAGCTGAAATTTGTCATTCTAAAAAGTAAATCGCAGAATTCGGTAGTTTTACTTAAAATATGTCTAGACAATTGGAAAAAGAAGACATTGAAAAGCTAGACCCACGTCGACCTCTAACCAAAAACCAGTTGAATTTTATAATAGACAACTGGAGCGATGAGGAGGAGGAAATTGGCGTTCGAAATAAAAACATTGCGTAAAGACACCAAAGAAGTTACTTATATTATTTAGGAGGCTTATATCGAGGAACATTCTCTTATGGACAAGGATCAATCAAACCTTCCATCGACATCTAAGAAATATTCATCATCTACATCAAAGCGCTGCAGAACTGAGCAGGCAAATATGCCAAAATTAATTAATAAAGTTCCATCATTTGTTGTACCAAAATGGACAAGGAGAACAAATCGCGAGGGTTTATTTGAATATAAAATCTCTCCAAATCTTGAAAGAGTAACCGCTGAACAGGAGGATTTGTACAACAGACTAAAAAATAAAGCATCTACTGAAATATTTAGCCTATTTTTTGACGAAGAATTTGGAATTTAATTAATGACTAGACAAATCGTTACGCTCAACAACAAAATTCCGGCTTCAAATTAGACCAAATAATGTTAAAACGTTTCCTTGGCATTTTGGTTTTGTCTGGTTTTCATACAGTTTCCGACTACTGGTCGACAAATCCAGCTTTGGGCGTTCTATTTGTGAAGCAGTGTATGCCCAGGAATCACTTCTCCGAAATAAAGAGATACTTTAAACTTTTATAAAGAGACATTCTTGCAAAATGTTCATTCGTGGCAAACCATCTCGATTTGGGTACAAATTGTGGTGCCTATGCTCTGCGGATGGATACCTGTATTCTTCCATACTGTATGCTGGTTCCTCGGACTATTATGACAGGCAATTGGGCTTAGGACCAGACGTGGTGCTTCGGTTATTAGGGAATCTTGAATGTCCGACCAGCCACATTGTCTACTTCGACAACTTTTTGACATCATACCATCTTATGTGTCTGCTTACAGAGAGAAGAATTTGCTCTACTGGGACTATCCGCAGCAATAGAACCTTTGGTGCTGAACTGAGAACTGGAACGCACTTGGAAAGAGGAGACCAGTTTGACACTAAAAACAAAATACTCTTCTGTCGCTGGCAGGACAATAGCCAAGTCACTGCTGCTACAAACTATGAACAAATTGAGCCAACTTTTCAAGTTAAAAGATGGAAGGAGGAGACTAAAGATAGAAAGGGACACACAGAAGGATTTTAGAGTTGAAATGTTCTACTCTTCCCATGGCTAGAGGCCAACACCTTATAATAAAAATTGACAATAATAAAAAAGAAGATGCCAGCAGAGTCAATGCCATAAGCCTGCATCATTTATGTGCAAGAGATGTAATGTACCACTACACACACATTGTTTTGAAAAATATCATATAGAAAAAAACATCGAGAAATAAAGTCTGATTAAAAAAGACGAGTTTTTATTCATTTCATTCATTAAAAATGTGCCAAAAAAATGCGAAATACTTACCAGTGTTCGATAAATCGAACAGCATTGTAAAAAAAACTAAAAACTAAGAAAATTAGAAAAAACTAAGAAAATTTTTCTAACTTCAGATTTGTGTTTTTCGACCACGATTTACTATAGAATACTGAATTTCATCAAAAAATAAAACAAAAAAGTCCTGGTAAGATATGGGTTAATACGTGATCTTATCCAACAGTATCTAGAGACATTAGCAAAATTTTTGCCAAAAATGGGCGTGGGCCGCCTACTTACACAAAATTTGTTAATTTGCGAAATTATAATTTTTTTTGTTACTTTTTTTGTTACTCGGGTGTAGGGTATTTAGACTTCGGCCAGGCCGAAGACAGCACTTTTACTTGTTTTATATTGTATTTCTGACATATTTCGTTATAATGATCTATATTTACTTTTTCAGAAAAAATAAGGATAGAAGTCTTGCAATGCAAATAAACGATCTTCAAATTTACATTCCCTTTATTGACTACCTTATAAGTTTGGATAAAGACAAATATCTTAAATTTCTTCAAATAAAGCAATGGATACTTGTGGATAAAACGTAAGCAAAAATATCAAACCACTAAAAATAATTGATAGTTTTTTTATAATTCTTAATTTCCCTGCTTATTTTATTAAATTTTTTAATTTCTATTTAGGTTTTCTGCTGACTTTCTGCAGAAGCTTGAACAATCAATCTTTGTACAGTATCGAAATCTATTCCTAACTGATACGGTAAGATTTCAGTATTTTGTAAATACAAAACTTTTTTGTACACAGAGAGAAATTCGCTTCCATCAATTAAAATTCATTTAAAATACTATCTGAAACACATTCACTTAAAATATTGCTACTAGTAAATTTTTATAAACTGTGAGGTACATTCTTTTAATGATCTAGAAAGATTTTTAAATTAGCTATGTATACACCCATCAAATGTGTGCTAGTGAAAGCTTATAGGATGTTTCATAATGTAGAAGAAATTAAATAAATTTTTCGAGCACTTCTAGTATTTTTGTTTACCCACAACAATGTAACAGAGAGATAGGTTGAAACAGATTCCTGAAGCAAGTAAAGATAAATCACATGCAAATAAAATGATCAATTATTAAACATATCCGCTCTGAGAACTGAAAAAGACTGATTTAAGAGAATTAAGAAATTTTGGCCTTAATCGCAAATAGTTTTAAAAAGTTTTCTTGTTACAAAGAATTTTTTAATAAGAATATTACAATGCAAGGTAAAATTGTGAGTAAAACAAAAGGCACTTTCCAACAAAAAAGTACACAAATACCCACACCGCATTACATTGGAAATTATTTAACAGTAGTAAGGCGATTTATGATTCAATATGTGACGTTTTAAATTAAAAGTAAGGGAAAAATTTTAACATTTTAACTTTTTCTAATATTCGTTAGAATTTCCACTTGGGGTGTAACTTGATGTTATTTGGAAGGAATTTTCGTTCCTCTTCAAATTTGGTTTGTAGAAAAACCGGTTTCGGCGATTGCCCATCTTCAGTGTCTTTTTCGTTCTGATGTGTTCGTACGTAATTCACTCATATTTATTCTGTTGTCTCTAATTGGTTGTTTTTTGCGTTTGTTGTCACTAGTTAGTTGTTTTTTGTGATTCCTGTTGTTTTAGGGTGGTATGTATTTTTGAGGGTTATTTGAGGTCGTATCTTTTTGTATCGTTGGCTATAAATTAGTAATTTTGAGTTTATATGTCTTCCATGATTTTTATACCCTACACCCGAAGGGAGTAGAGTATATTCACTTTGTTCTTCCGTTTGTAATGCAGAGAAGGAGACGAGATAGATATAGAAAACCATGTTGATCTGGAGAGATCAACACTCGCATTAACACTCCTTGAAATTTGATGGGTGATTATTCTCTCAAGTAGATTTGGAAGCGCACTAAGTTTGGCTATACCACGATAGTTTTTTTATATCGGATCGGTTATTCCGGAATACTTTCTGGTTTTATCCACACAGTCCTAGTGTGTCCGTTGTTTCCGGATTTTAAGTACTATGCATGTTTAAAAGGCTACTATGCAAGTTTCAATTGGTGTTTCCTGTGATTTTTATGTTTAGCTTATTAATTAGTTCAGTGATGTTGGCTATTGTGTGTTTGTTGGATATTTCTAAGGTGTATTTTGATACAGTTGTTGGTTTTTGTACTTGGACAATTTGTACCCTGGTAGTGATTTATAATTAATTATTGGTCTCATTGGAGTATCTGGCCTGCCTATTTTTAGTAGCGCGATCATTGGTGGTGCCGAAAGGTTCATGGGTACCAGTTTGTGTACTAGGTGGGATTTTATATCTCTTGTTACTTTCTTTATTGCTTGCTGTATTTCTGCTTGGTATTTATCGGTTGGATCCACCCTGATTTCCTGCAATACGTTTTTTCAAGTCCATCAATTGCTCGGTCTCAATTGTGTAATCTGCTTTTTTGATTAATACCGTTATATTTCCCTTGTCAGCCTTCGTAGTTATTCAGAATCCGTTTCAGATTCCTCACCGCTTTTCCCTTCATCCAGTTGTCCTTTCTGATAGATTTGGCCTCTTTTCAATAATTTGACTGCATTGTGCTATTGCTGTTTCCGAATCGACTATGGCCTGCTCTGTATCTTTTTTCATGTTATGGTTGTGTATGTTGTGTTTAAAGCCTTTTTCTAGTGCTTCATTGTCATTTATAGAGATTTCTGTTCGATCGATGAACCTTCTATTTGACTGAGATCCGCGTTGGTTCTGTTTCCCGTTATCGTTCTTTTTCGGTTATCGTGTTTCTTGTTTAAAATTTCGTTCCATTGTTTTTCTGATTAGATTGTTGGTTCATTTTTCAGCTGTTGGTTCATTTTTCAGCTGTTGGTTCATTTTTCAGCTGTAGTCTGTCGTTTCCTCAACTAGGCGGACTCCTATTTTGACTTGGTCAGTTTCAACTTTTTTGACTTTGTCAGTTCAACTTTTCAACTTCAGCATAATAACGCCGATGAATGAAAAATATTTTGCCGTAGCTTTCACTTTTAAGAAACAGTATCATATCTCCTATATGGTGAAAAAATTTTTCATATTTAATCACTTCATCGATTATTAGGTAAATCAACTAGGTTAATATAAATATACTTATGTTGAGGTAGTGTTAAAAATAAAAAACCTTACAAAAAATTGTTTTTGATGATTCACAATAGGAAGCTTAGTCACGACGAAGAGTCTAAAACAATTGATAAAGTCTTTGTCAATTAACAATAGGTAGATAGTCTCTTTGTTATAACAAGAGCGTAAACTCTTTAAACAATTTTCTGCTTCTTACATCAATTTTATAAGTGATTAGTGTGTAAACAATGTATGTCATAAATAATATTTAATTTCTCTCCGTGTATATATATTCTACAGTAAGTACTGTATTGGTTATGTACTGATATTGGTGATGTTTCAAATTTTTTTCAGAAAATCCCAAAATATGTTATAGATATTTTTAAAAAAAAAGGAAACACAAAAACTGACACCATAAACTTATGCACAGACGATGAAAGTGATAACGAAGAAACGAGTAGAGATAAGGATTCTACTATACCTACACACAAGATAGGATTAAAAAAGTTTGAAGAAACAAATGGGCAGAATTTTTCTAATCAAGAAATACGAGACCTTAGTTCCGACGACGACCATGTCGATGTCGGAAGACATGGTCGTCGAAGAATTTGTAACTTGTCAAAAGAGATTTTAGATGCCAGAAATAATGGAAAAGTGGAAAACAAAGTCTGCCAAGAGAAATCTAAAAATCATAACGCCATCAAATTACTAGAACCTGTAATTATAAGTGATACATCAAGCGATGACGATGAGCATCCTTTAGAAAATCGGATACCTTGTGCTTCTATTTCTGACAATGACGAGCTTAACAAATTAAGTAAAAATGAATTTCCAAATTTCACCTACACAAAAAAAAGCTTGGAGGAAAGGGATAAAACTTCAAAAAATATCCTCAAAGCTGATTCAGTACCTATTAATCTTCCTGGTAAAAAACCATATTATGAAAACGGACGCAAAGAAATAACTTCAAATTCAGAATCGACCAACGATATCTTGGAGAATTTGGATTTAGAGACTTTAACAGATATTTTTGAGAATTTGGTGAAATATAATAACCTTGATATTAATCTTATCTTAAAAGAATTGAACTCCACAGAAAATGGATCCCTAAATTCACATTCATCAAGTCCAGAGCCATCCTCAGATTATACAAGAAGAAACAGCAACCTCACCAATGATCGGAGTAGCAATTTATCAACTCCTAACACACCCATTATTTGTGAAAATATTAATTCCACCCATGCTACCATTTTTGATCCAGTGCAAATGGGAATTCCACAAATTTCGCCATTACAAACAGTTCACCAAAATTCACATTTACCAACTGCAGGTGCAAGCACATATCCCATCCTAAATTTCAATGGCCGGAAAATAAATCTCAATGATCCACGTGTGAGGCAACATTTAAAGACTATTCAAGATTCACCCGTCCTGCGATTATCTTCACAAATTCCATCTCAAACGACAAAAGATCAAGAAGAACAACGGGTAGTAAGACCCCCTAGGAATCCAGGTCAAGCGACTACATATCGTGAATATAAGCGCCTCAAAGCGCAAACGATGAAAGAAGATAAAGGACGTAAAATTATGGAGAGTAAAAGTAAAACAGATAAATTGAATGAAGCAAAAAGAGAGGAAGGAGTATCTGCTCCAAAACAAACTGTAAGGAGCAATGAAGAAAATCAAGATTCTGCACAAGAAGTTGAGCGGGAAAGGTCAAAGTCGAAAAAGAAAATTGAGATGATAAAATTAGAAACCGCAGCAGTTGAAGCACATAGAGAGGAAGAAGTATCTGCTCCAAAACAAACTGTAAGGAGCAATGAAGAAAATCAAGATTCTGCGCAAGAAGTTGAGCGGGAAAAGTCAAAGTCGAAAAAGAAAATTGAGATGAAAAAATTAGAGCCACCCAAAGTAAATGTAAGGGAATGTAGTGTATTAGAAACCGCAGCAGTTGAAGCACATAGAGAGGAAGAAGTATCTGCTCCAAAACAAACTGTAAGGAGCAATGAAGAAAATCAAGATTCTGCACAAGAAGTTGAGCAGGAAAAGTCAAAGTCGAAAAAGAAAATTGAGATGAAAAAATTAGAGCCACCCAAAGTAAATGTAAGGGAATGTAGTGTATTAGAAACCGCAGCAGTTGAAGCACATAGAGAGGAAGAAGTATCTGCTCCAAAACAAACTGTAAGGAGCAATGAAGAAAATCAAGATTCTGCACAAGAAGTTGAGCGGGAAAAGTCAACGTCGAAAAAGAAAATTGAGATGAACAAATTAGAGCCACCCAAAGTAAATGTAAGGGAATGTAGTGTATTAGAAACCGCAGCAGTTGAAGCACAAAGGGAGAAAGAAGTATCTGCTCCAAAACAAACTGTAAGGAGCAATAAAGAAGAAGAAAATCAGGATTTTGCACAAGAAGTTGAGCGGGAGAAGTCAAAGTCGAAAAAGAAAATTGAGATGAAAAAATTAGAGCCACCCAAAGTAAATGAAAAGCAACGTAGTGTATTACAAACCGCATCAGTTGAAAAAAATATTCCAAACTTGCAACAATGTGCTGAGGAGATAGTCGAAAAGAAGAAAACTCCACAGGAAACCCACTTAAAAAAAAAGAGAAAGCTCACCGAATGTGATCAGTATACCTCAGAGTCCGACGAAAACAGTAGCAATGTGGCATTAAACAAAACTATTGATGAAACATCCAACAGCAATGTGAAAAGGCACAAAAAGCAGAAACCCGCATCATTCACAGAGCGTATATTAAAAGAACTTAAGTGCACTGTCATCGGCTTCAACAAATTCGAGGATTACTTTTCGCCGTCTTCCACTGGTAAACGGAAGTCTAGCGAGACTGCACGTTCAGCTATAGCTAAGCAACTTAGCCGTCAGGCCTCTATTATTAACATAAACGAGAAGATCTTAAACAGCGAAGACAAAACAAAGACGCCTCCACCAGCTCGTCGGTCAAGCTTCAATCCGTCAAGAGATAATAACACATCCTGCCCTTCTATGCCAGTACAAAAACGTCGAAAAACCTGCACAGAAGTAGACATAGAAAAACTGTTGCTAAATTCACATTCGGATACTGGTAGTAAGATCCATGTAACACAAACTTTGAATTCAATAGACACTTCATCCTCTGATACTGATATCTTCGATTTCACTGATTTTCATTACAAGAAGGCAAAAGCACTTGCGTTGAAAAATCAGCCATTTGTGCTTCTAGAACGTCTAACGGAATCTGAAATTGAAAAACACTTGGCTAAGAAATCCGTAAAATCTCAAGAATTATGCTTCGATGTGCAACTTGTACCTGGGTCAGTAAGGGAAGATCCCAAACATATTAAAGCGGCTGCAACGAGACAAAAGAATAAAGTGTTGCCAAACACAAATGCCCAAATGACAGAGCGCAAAAGCGCTTTTTGTGCTCTGTGCAAGGCAAAACCAGCCAATTTAGTTAACCACTACGTACGGGTCCACAATACAGAACCTTACGTATCACGCCTGACAACGAAAGAATTTGAAGATCTTCAGATAAACTGTCCGTTTGCTACATATTGCAGTGGGTCAGGGCCTCTCACTAAATATAAAGTTCAATGTGTGTTCTGTGGGGATGAATTATTGGATCATTTCATCAACTTTTACGCCCACTACTCTACACATACTGGCGAATATGCTTTTCAGTGCTCTAAGTGTGAAATAAAGAAACCATTTCGCGCAGATATACAGTCGCATAAGCACCACGTCAAGGCCTGTCGAAACGCACGCATTCAAAAGTTGTATGTGTACCCCTCCAATCTTATGGTTATTTATTTGTATTGTTGCAAACTGTGCAACTTTGTGCAGCTTAATGAAGCGAACACCTACAAGCACTTGCGTGATCATCATTCGAAGATTAGCGATGACGCAGTAAATATCCAGAGATATATTGCTGCTGCCATTAATGATGCTGAAATAGTCAACGAACCGGCAGAGGATGATAGACTCTTATTACAAGAAGAGCCACAGAACAAGGACAACGAGGAATACATACTCAGTGACATTATCTCTGAAGAAATTATAGTAAAGCAAGAAATTTTGCCGAAAGATTATCCATCTCCTAGCAGACCAGACATTCCAAACAAGGTTCCTATATCACACATGACGTCGATACCATTATCCAACTTAAATTCAATGAGCGTAACTAGTTTTCTAGATCAAAATATCGAAGCAGAAGGCAATTCGCAGTGTGAGAATTCAGCCGAAATAGAGATTCCCCGTCCAATTATTTTGAAAGAAGAAATCAAGTTGGAGGAACTTGCAGATTGTAGATCATATCAAAGTTCTTCCACTGAATTGAGTCAGGGCAAATCTGCTATTTCACAATATCGGGCTTATCCTCGAGATGTATCATATTTCGGATTGTTTAAGTGCATGGCGGCGAATTGTTTCTTTTCAACAGATATAGATAGTGAGATGTTGAGTCATCTTAATGATCATACTGTCAGTTCATATCCATCATATGGTTATCTAGATTGCAGTTATTGTCAATGGCAAACCGATGAACTTGTTAGTCCCATTGAACTTGTTGCACATATTCAGCGCAAGCACTCCCACAGTCGCTTTCAGTGCCCTAAATGCTCCTATCGTAGCTGTGTGTCGGGCAATGTTTCTATACATTTATCAATTTTTCATGTGGTTGAACCCGATGAGGAGTTTGTGTACGAATGCGTTGGTAACTGCCAATCAGTAAACGAAAAGCTACAAGATATAATAAAGTGTATGGAGAGACATGTGAGGAAACTAGAGTGTACTTGTAAGTATTTTTTTCAACAAGTTGTACTCTCTTCTCTATACATATAGAAACCTTTTCTAAATATATAATTTTATGGTTTTTTATATGGTATACATAATTTTCCTAAAGTAGCTTCTTACGCTTTTTTTTTTAATAACGCGCTTAGATTTTAATACCTCTTTCATAAAGGGTAATTCAGCAAGTGTTTACAAATAGCGAATTTAAATAATTTTAAGCTTTGAAGCATATTTGATGTACGTTCAAGCACAATTAAGGCTATAGGAATAAGATTGGTGTGTAAATATTCCATGTATTTTTGATAGACTAGGCTTTGTTGATGGATTGGCTTCCACGTGTACCTTTATTAGAAATTGTCCACTCTTCGTACTTTTTCATTTTTTGACATAATGCTAGTTAGCGCAATGTCCGGAACGTAAATTCTAACACGATTCACGCTATATATGAATGTATATGTCACTTGTAAAGTTAAGTAATCTATTGAAAAAGTAACTTAACAAGGAGGGATGAAGCATCCTTTCAAGATTTTGTGAACCAAGCACCTAGGCTTAATTCTTTCACGAGTTTATTACTGGCTCAGTTTCTTACCTTTGAATCATTTGAAGAGTACAGCCTACTAGTTAATGACGAATAAAATTGCGTACATGAAAAGTCTTTCAGCGCTCTCCCGATTTTTTAGAATTATGTTTTAATATTTTTTACTAAATCAATTGTAAGTATGGATAGAGGAGGCAATATGTAAGAAAACTCAAATTATGTTAACCGCCATCATTCAGCATATTTTATAGATCTTTGTACAGTAGATAATATAAAAACCCTAACAAAAAAATTTACTTAAAACTTTACTTTAAAACTTTGTTTAATGATTTTAGTTTTTTATGGATCGATATTTTACTTCTTACGATCTATTTAAAAAGACTTTTTATTTCATTTTAGATTGTCCACTCAGTTTTGCTGCTACAAACTTATTAAGAACGCATTTGGAAGAAATTCATGGCATTATGGGTGTTTGCAGCCTGCCTATCAGTGAATACGCCTGTATCTACTGTGTCAAGGACTCGACAGATAAAAGCGAAATACAGAAGCATTTAACGATTAATCACCCGGATGAATTAGCCTTGGCATGCAGAAGAGTGTTAAGGGATACAGAGATGGTTAGAATAATGGTAATTAGATAATTTTCCTTTATAATCACAAGAAACTTATCATTTTAGGAGGATTCTATATCCAATTTGATACTCTGGGATATAACGGAATCGGCCGCAAATATAAAAAAGCCCATTACTAGCAGCACGAACTTGGACTCAGAACCTCCGGAAATCATACCGGATGATTTGCAAAATACACCAAATATGTCCTCTAATTCTGAACCCGTAAACCAAAAATATGATCTCAAACCAAGTGCCGCTCAATTGGAGTCCATATCAGAAGAGTCTCTATGTGTTGTGCTTGATAAACTGACCTTTAAAACAGGAGTACCGCCGGACCAGCTTTACCACTGCCCTATTGCAACGTGTGGAGGTTTCTTTTCTACATACATGCTTTGGTCGCGCCACATGAGCTCCAGACACAACTGTCTACTGACCCGTTGTCCTCATTGCCCTAAACATGAGGATCTGAGCTTAGCAGATTTTCAACAGCATTTCGAGCAGCACCGGCGTCATATGTATGTGTGCTTTCACTGCAGTAAGACGTTTGTGAACGAACACGCCACAACGGCACATTTTAGAGATGATCACAGTAACGAATCAAATTTTCACTTTGAAACCGTTAAATTCAATTTAATTTACTCATATCGCATTATAATCGGTGCGAACACATGTACTGGACGATTAGACTTCTTGCAAACTATGCGAGAGAATGTGATCAAGCGTCTGGAAGAACTGGCCAATGATGAGAGGGCAAAACTTTTGTGTCAATGGTTGATACCTAAGCGCGCTCAGTGGCTGGAAAACTACTCCCTCCCAAATCGGCAGAGCAGGAAGAACTGCGTCATTAAAACTTGCAACTATATTTCAAGATCTGATGATCAATTTTTCCAGCATTTGGATGCCAGTCATAAGATATCCCCCGCAACCGAATTCAAGTGTAACCGCTGTCCAGTTGTCATTAGAAATATGTGCAGTTGGCAGCCAATAGCTGAACATGTTAAGTTGCACAACGTAATATACGTTTGTTGCGTATGCGACTTTCGGCATTTCGGAAGGCGAGAGCTATCTACACACATACAACTGGAGCACAATTATCGCGATGTTCCCTACCTTACACTATATCGTGCTGAGGAAGACACTTTTATAAGCTTCAGCGTATCCTTCGTTGCAGGCCGTAGGACCTTCTCAACAACAAACACTTGCTTCTTCTGTAATGCTAGCAAATTGTCTATGGAAACGTTCTGTAAGCACTTGAAGAGAGCGCATAATGTGTTTTTACAGTACCATTGCGATCACTGTCTCACCGCCCTTCAGCAGCTCAGCGATGTGAATGCGCATCATGTCAGCGCACATGCGGATGGGCAACTAAAAATAAGTTGTGAATTTCTATCCCACAACCACTTGCTGTTAAGAACTATTAGTCCGCTTAGTATTGACATTCTCCAGCCTGAAACGGCAGCCGCAATTAAGGATAGTTCCTCTGCTGCATTAAACATGGTTGAATGGCAAGAGGAAGGTAGGCATCTTCAAGTTGAGGACTGCAATTATTTTGGTTCTCTGAACCAAGTACGAGTCAAGCGAGAGATACTCGATGATGGAGAGGATTCAAGTGTTGAAATCTTAGAAGAAGATGACGTTGTGTGTAACGAAGAACATAAAGCTCATACAAATGAAGTAGAGAAATCTACAAAAGACAGCCGAAATATTCGCTGTATAAACGTAAAAAATCTTTTACGAAACCAGAGTGAAGTTTCAACACCGTCAATTCCTGAACAGCCCGACCCTTCCGTACCTCAGCCGTCAAGTCAACAGATGACACAAAATAATTTGTTATTGAGAACTTATTTGAAAAAAAGGCCAAAAGAAATTATAGAGGCAAAAACGGTTGAAGTGCCAACAATGTCTTCCATGTCAATACCATCAACAGGATTAGGTAATAATACACAATATATAAATACGAACAAGTAAAGGTGTTGTCTTCGGCTAGGCCGAAGTCTAAGTACCCTACACCCAAGTAGCTAAAATAGATAATAATTTCTCCAGTTAACAACTTTTGTATGGGCGGACCATGCCCATTTTTTGCAAATATTTGGTAATGCCTCCAGATGCGTCATGATGAAACTACGTCTTAATATCTTATACCGTTTTTAATATATTAACAACTTTTTATGAGTGGGCGTAGCACGCCCATTTTTGGCAAGCAGATTGGTAATGCCTCCTCGCGATAAAATTACGTCTTGTCTTATGCCGTTCATGAGATATTGCTAACTTTTGTATGAGTGGGCGGACCACGCCCATTTTTTGGAAAATTTTTTTAAATTTTAAATTGAATTTAAATCATCGAATTTAAACTACTCGATTGCAATAAGAATCCATAATTCTATCGTTTAACTCAGATTGCAAGGACCTATCAAGTTGTTATGACATTGAAGCATTTCCAGTACTTCAACATACAAGAAATCATTGCTATCTTACACTTAAATGAATCGTCGGTGTTCATACGCAAATAGGCATGGTCTGCCCACTCATAAAAGAGTTGCCGATATTGCGTAAATGGTATGAGATATTAGGATGTAATTTTATTCTGGAGAATCTAGTGGCATTACCAAAATATTTAGCAAAAATGGGCGCAAGTTGCCCACCCATTAAAAAGTTGTCAACGGGCGAATTTCTAATCGAAAATTTTATACTTAATGTACTCGTATAGTAAAAGCATTACTGGTATTGGTACCTAATAGGTATTTGACGAAGTCCAGAGAACAAATTGTCTACTCCCTTGATGTTTACAGCGAGCGAAATAAACTCCCACGTTCTAATATTCGGTTTAATACAGGAATAGCCTTTTCTTTGTTCGTAGTAGAACACTTAACATTTTTTAAAGTTTCGCTGTCAAATTCTATTGCCATCTAATATTAGGTTATGTTAACAAAACTTAGCAGTTTAATAACGTTTACTTGTTTACAGTGCAAAAATCCACGACTGCTTTAGCAGTTTTACCGGTGCAAAAAGAAGGACTACAACCGCTAAATACAAGCTTCCTACCAGTACAAATACTTCCTAATGCAATGATTTATAAAGCTCCTATTTTTCCAAACAACCACGACACGGTGCACCTACAGCAAACACAATCGGCAATAAATAATCAACAACAGAGTCTACAAACTCCCATGCAAGCAATTGCACCGGTACAGTCAGTGCAACAACAAACAACAACGCCAATGCAACTGCAAAAATCACAAGTGCAATTTCAGCAAAGAGCAACGCAGCAAAAGCCACAAACCACACAAGTGTTGCATCAGCAGGGAAAAGTGCTTCAGGTTCACTCTCAGTCACATCTTCCAAGGAACCATGGCATGCAACAAACTACAGCAAACTACAAATCACTACAGCAAACGCAATCAGGAATGAATAATCAACAGCAGCGTCTACAAGTTCCCATGCAAGCAGTTGAACCAGTACAGCAACAGACAACATTGCCAATACAACAACTGGAAAAATCACAAGTGCAATTTCAGCAAAGAGCAACGCATATACAGCAAACGCCACAAGCGACACAAGAGTTGCATCAACAGCACCAAGTGCCTCAGGTTCGCTATCAGCTACAGACGCCGCAAGTTAACTCGTTCCAACGAATTCCGGAAGTGCACAATTTCCATTCGCAACATCAACAGCAAACACTGGGTAATAGCATGCCAATTTTAAACAACGCAGTCTACGGACAGGAAAAACAAGCTGTGAATAACCAGCAGCAACAGACTGCACTTTCTGTGATAACAAAGCAGCAGCAACAACAGATTGTCTCACCTACAACTGAAGGGCAGGCCCAATTTTTGCCCGCGACAGTAATGTACAGGTTGCCTGCTTCGATATGTGTAAGATACAATACCGCTAATCCATGCGGCGGCAATAATATGAATTCGCATACATGAATCAATTTGCTCTACAAGAAAGCAAATATTTATTTTAAGATACATATGTTCAATCATTCGATTGAAACGCAGTCTTCTACGTGTACACGAATGGTAATTCGGTAATTAAAATTTAATCGAATACCGTGTTTTCGATTATGTCGATTATTAAGACCTTTTAAAAGAATAATCATATTACTAATAATAAGCGCCATTTATTATACCATTTTTTCATTATTTCTTAATATCAATCTTCTTTTAAGCCATAATTTAAAACATTATCGTCAAAAGAATATTTATTTTTTCATTTTTTAGCTCTGAACGGTCTCGCTACTATGCGTAAGCAAAAGTGAATTCAAATTAAGTATTTTTTAATATATTTTAGTAATAAGTACAAAAATCGCAAGGCGATATCTGTAAAAAGAATCAAAATAAAATTGAATTATTGGTTTTTAAATTTTTGTGTTTAGAAGTATTTATGAAATTCCCTGCCGCGGGATACAAGACCACATTGTTTAGCAACCTATTTTATAATATCGGAAATATTTATACTTGTTAAATGGTGGGCTGACCCGAAGCCCCGTTGTGTAAACCTCCAAAGCTCGACTTTTGGAGCCAATCTGGCCCACGTTTGAAACAATATTTTTTGAAACACAAGGAAGATCACAACACAGCATAAGTTGTCGTTACACTAAATGCTTAATCCGATTTTCGTAAAGATTAGTAGAGTTAAAGCTATGATTTTTAACTTATCATCGGAATTGTACCAATATTTTTAAAAGTCTTAAAAGAGTTATTTGAGACTTTTATTTTTAAGTCATTTTAAAAAGTCACAAACCACACAAGTGTTGCATCAGCAGGGAAAAGTGCTTCGCAAGTAGTTTGCACATTAATGGAAGTGGGTGGGAAAACATGCGCAAGGAGACTATTCCACAACTTAACTGCGTGACCGAAAAACGAATTCTCGCGGTAATGGGTAATGCGTTGGAACGGAATCGAGACGTAAAAGAGGTACACCGCTCTGGAAAGCCGAGTAAATCCTCAGAACTAGATGGAAATTTTATGAAGCGAGGTCCCAACTTTGCTATGTAATGCGAGACAATCTGCACATATTTCGAGTCGAGAGTCCGATACCACCGGTTGCATAAACTCGCAACGTTATCAAAAACATCTCCTCCTCTGCAATGTAATGGTTGTTCCAGTCGTACTAATAATAGAAATTTGTCAACTCAGCAATTAGTTATATTTTTAATGTATGACGCAATCATGTCGAAGACGTTTCGAGCTGTTGCCTTCGTTAGTCGAAACCTTTCGTAGAAGTCCTTATCACCAAACATGTCGAATGGTTCGGTCGACTTCTGAAGGTTCTCACTCTTCTTGAAATGGAAATGATATTAATTATTTCATGCATTTCAACATCACTCTCCTCACTGGATATAAAACTCATTTTGTGCGGCAAAAAGAAAAAGGAAATATAAACACTCGAAATCACTTTTTGGCAATCTGTTTATCAAAATATTTTGAATTTCCGTTGAATTGAAGAAACGATACTGGTGTTTACATATCTCAATCAAAAAGATAAGTTTAACGGAGTTTAACAAATCGATTTTGTTCATATAAATTACGTATAAACTGACACTGAAAAAACAAATTTTTGGTTTACTTTAGACTTAACTTTACTTTTAACTTTAGACCAACAATTCGAAATACAGAGTGTATCCATTTCAAATATGCCGAGAAGGTATTAAACACGTAGAATATAGGAATCATATTTATTTAGTCAAAGTACAATACTTTTCTCCCTGTGATATATACATTCTATAGTATTACACAAAAAAATCAATTTAATTATATGGAAAATACAGTCCATAAACACTTTCATTCTTAACAAAAACCTAAAGTTATTGCTATACGTAGCTTTATAATTCTTAAGTATTAATAGACTTTAAAGTAGAGTTCAATCGTTAACTATTCCGTGTGCACTTGAACGTCCAACATGCCACAAATCATAAATGACAAGTCGTCCGTTGGATCACCGTCGTCATAATTGATTTCAGCTAGTGATTCACTTTCGTTATAGTTAAAATACAGAGGTGTTTCGAAGTCGACATTCGTGCCATAGTTGCTGCACGAAGAGCCTGAATCTAATTCGGCGTCATTGGCAGTTTTTGTCCCCTTTGAGCTTTCAGCAGCGGTCGGAGATACCTTGAGGAGCACGACACTTTGTATATGCTTCGGCAAGATGTCACTGACACCATGTTGAGAGCGCAGATGCTGCACCATGTTGCTGCGGTGTAGCTGAATATAATTGCAGAGTCCGCACACGCGCGCATCAATTTGCGTTGCCTTTGGGTCGAAGACGAAGTCCTGTCGGACTGAGCCTCCCTTGCGGCATGGCGTATTAAGGTGTGCATGCAGCAGAGAGCGTGTGGGTTTCCGAATACCACAGCCACTACAACGGTAAGCGTATTCGCCAGTATGCATGGTAAAATGCTGATGCCAGTACGAAAGCATGAAGCGAGAGCGCTTCTGACAGAAGATACACGTGGCCTCGTATTGGTTTTGCCCGTTTTTGTACGGAGTCGTTTGAGCCAGATTGCCATAGTTACGACACAGCCGATTCATTTGCGTGTTCGTGAGACGTGATGTGTAGACTTCGCAGCCACGATGTTCATTGACGTAGTGATGAACGATCCGCTGTGCACGCCGTTTACACAAGACACATAAATCCTGCTTTTTTGACATCATGTGCATCGAACGATCGGTGTTTTTGGGTGCTGTCGTAGGATCGAAAATCTGGCGCTCAGTCTCTTCATCACTACCATCGCTGCACGTAATAACTTCAGAAGCCAAGAAAGAAGCAACGTTGAAAGAACGACCATCGTCATACCTGCCAGAGGATGACGAATCACATGGGATGGAGGGCGTTACTTTGTAAATCCGATGTTCCCGAGGCCCGTCATTATCTAAACTATCAGCGCCATTGTCGCCATCAAAATATTGGCCGGTCTCAAACTTCTTTGGGCTGCGATTAACCTCCACTAACGCAGGATTTATAAGGAACGCATTAGTTGACTCGATTGGTAAACTTTGCCTGGTGCGCTTAGTTTGATGAGCTACAAATTAAAAAGATGAACTGATAAATTGAATATAAATAATACGTAAAAAGTAGTCATTTGCAAAATTAGTCTTCGATTAATATAGCTTAACTTCAATAATTGTTCAAAACTCCATCTGTTCGTCTGATAACTAGAGAGCGCCGTAAAATATCTGGGCGAAATTTTGACACACACATTCCTTGTGATATGCCATTCAAATGTTTAAACGTTTTCTGTGCGTATAAACAGATTCCAGCCCAAAGCATACCAATTGTGAACACGAATAATCACGAAGCATACATATCATGCGCACGAGGCGCCAGCAAACAGAGACTCTAGCATGCAAAGGCATGGGATACTCGTGAATGGCACGAAATCAATCCCGTTGCGCTAATACATCATTCTGGTGCTTCAAGTGTTTCAAGTGCTGCGTAATTGGATTCGTGCCATACGCGAATACCACATGCCTTTGCATGCCGGAATCTCTGCTTGCTGGCGGCTTGTGCGCATATTGTGTATGCTTTACGGTATGTATGCTTCGTGATTATTCGTGTTCACGATTGGTATGCTTTGGGGTTATCGTTTATCAGCGAATACGAATAATAATTGAGCACTTCAATTAATGCACCAGCCAGATTCACAGCTCGTTTTTAGGCGATTAATTCAAAACGCCAAATGAATGAAATCATGCAGTTCCCTAACAAAAACTTTATAATAGAATATCGCACGTTACAGCAACGCATTATACTAAAAAGGTACGAAAACACCCACTTTTTACAGAATAAGATAGTGAATTCTGAAACGTTATCATTAGCAAAATTGAGCAAAAGATACCCGGTCTCACCCGGAAAGCGACTTAATTTTATTTAAATTAAACTTAAAAATTTAATTTGAAACGATTTGTTACTGACATACATATAATTTCACTTCGGTGTCCTAAAAACACTGGTTTCTTTATATTGCGGAGCTATTTGGATACTATTTCTCCAAGCTCTTGTGTGACACACAAGCCATTTTGAAAATCCAGTGCTTCTGACGCATGCAGCCCCAAACTGTTGTTGCTACAATTATGCAGTTTTGCAGTTCGTGTGCTTTTTAGAAGCTCCATTCGAATTGATTCTCAATTAGGATGTAGCATTTTCATTTCAAATTTGTAACGTTTTCAATGCTAATTTTTACTTTTAGTTTAGGTTGTAATTTTTTTCTGTGTAAATAAGATCTACATTTTTTTTTTTTTTTTCTATATCAGAGGTCAGGAGCTGCTAAGCTTCAAAGCTTTTTTGTGCTAGCACGAGCTCCTGTTAAGCGGGTTGATAGAGGGAGGGAGTGGAAAGTTTTTTTTTTTTTTTTTTTTTTTTAAACTTATAGAATCATTTAAACCTCTTCTGTTTAATTTAATTTGGTTGAAATCTCACTTCTAACACCATTTGTGGTTTCGAATGTCCGGGTTCGCGTCAAGCAAATAAAACTAAACTCATACAGTATTATTGAATAGGCGTTATTATATTGTATCATTTATACCTTTAGTATTATGTTTTTGCATGTTCTTAATTTCAGTATTTGGATTTAACACTTCGATTAGTTTACTTCATAGTTAACATTCGTAGGATTATTATAATTACAACACAAAGTATGATATGACTGCCTCGGTGGCTTCATCTGACTTTCGCTGCTTTTGAGGCTCACCGAGGTTTACATTTCTAAGGAAATGTTGAAAACCAAATCAAAATCGTACCTCTCCCAATTAAGAAGTTTTATATAAAGGTAAGTGATAAATGCATTCAGATCCGTCTTCAGGGCTTTGCTGGAGCGTGGTAAAGGAAAGCTTATACTTCCAAATAGGGAAACTTATGCATTCAAATAAATGCTGAAAACTGCATCCAAAGCGAACCCCTTTTATAAAATTATAATTAACTTACTACAGCATAGCGTCCGATATATCGGACGACAGTTATTTTTAATTTTTCCGTAACGTTTATTCGTTATTATCCAAGAATTCTTAAAAAGTGCTCAGGAAAACTTTATGCTGTAATGGGATAAGAACGCTAATGTGCTGTTCTAAATGCCACCTCTCTTCTGCTTTTGAGTCTTTGATATTAACGAGCGCTAGAAACTGCGTTCATCTCGGACACTCTGCTGCAAAATTGCAACTCAAAGCAGTGGTGTAACAACTACCACCCTATGGTCAGTTAAAGCAAAGTTAGGTAAAGTAGGACCTGCGACAAATCCGACCTTCTGACGTTAAATTACGACTAAGTAGTTTATACCCTGGCCACATATGATCAGTTCTCAAATTTTTACTATAGCGGAGAAAACAAGAGTATTCACACAAATGCTAGAAACTGTATTCAAATCAAACTTCCCTTTCTTGAACTACAGCAAGAGCTTTAATGCACACCAATGCATGCCCCTTCTCGTCAGAACCCTACGGCGAGGCTTATCAATTTTTAAAATTCCAAACAAATGCTGAAAACTTTTTAATTGCAGCGCTGATTTCTTAATAGAAAATTAAGAAATCAGCCCCCCTTCGCTTTCTGTCTAGGGTTTTCTCCATAATGTTGCTAAAAATAGCTTTAACTTCCAAAAGAATATCTTCTACGATCATAAATTAGTAGAAATTTATTGAATTTAGGACTCACCTATTTTATTACTTTTTGAGAAGGCTTCTATAAAAGCGTTCTCAAAAGATTTTGCCATTCTCTGAGATCTCTGCTGTGCTTCCTGTCTCTTCTGTTCGATTTTGCGCTTTATGGCAGCGTAACTCCCATCGTCTTCATCGTCATCATTATCATCGCCGCGGTCCTCATTGTAGCTGAAGCTGTCATCGTAGCGTTTTGTACGATTTTTACGCAGCGATCTCTTACGTTCGCCCTGTTCAACAGCTGTGTCTTGTGCTGTAATTGAGATATTCCTGCCGGGTGTGTATTCGTCGAGGTCCGGATTCTGACGCTTCTTCGAGCCACCATTGGGCTGAGTTAAGGTCTTCCATAAACCATTCGATTGCCGGTTTCTGACTGTCGCTTCTAATAGGAGGTCATCATCGCAACGCGTACGTGATGTTACACGACCCGTTTTGAAATCAGTTGTCAGTGGTACCAACTTGCCATCGACATAATTCGAAGCGAACTCACAAAACCGTATGCCGACTTCAGAAAGTTGAGCGTCGCTCTTGTAGAATACATGGCGCAGATCCAACATCAATTGTATATCTACACCGGAAGCAATGGTATGTGCCTGCTGATGTTGAGCCAAAGTATTCAGATTCGTACGGGCTTCTTTAATCTTCTGCAAGAATTTATATTTGAGTACACGCTGCAGCAGTACGAAACACGTATGGGAGGCGATCTGCAACGGACTAGCGAAATGAACAAGAAAATTATCGAGCCAGCGACGGTATATCTGCTCTCTTGTTTCAGCAGCAGTGCGAGCAGATGGACCTGGCACGGTCTGTCCCAGTGGACTTGACTGCTGAGTAGTCTTGCTAGCTTTCGCCGCCTTTGGTTCTTCTCTCATCTCTGGCGGGTTACCGTAAAAAGCATTCGGTATTATAACACTTCTATTAAAAATCTGCGCTGAAAATGCTGGAGGATTCCCTGGGTTCGCTGGTTGCAAGTTTACAGCGTTGAGGAAGTTCGATTGAGGAGTTGATATGACGGGATGAACAGGTGGTTTGGGTAGAATACACTTGGGTGGTACCTCACTTCTGCTGGGCAAAGACTTACGTTTCCCTTGTTTCTTATTTGGTAGAAGACAACGTTTAATTGGTAATCTCTTTGCAGTCTTCCTGTTTACTGGCTCCTGCTCATCTTCGGAATCCACTAAATCAATTGTGTCGATAACGCAGTTTTGCTGTAGACACGATTGATCTCGCTTCCTTAAATTAGGAGTGGTTCTTGTTTTTCTTAATTTTCTTGTTGGTTTCACTTGAGAGTCTCCCTCGTTTCTACTTTTATAGGCAACATCTACCTTGGTATCTTTTATTACATCTTTAGTTACAGCTTTAGTTTTTTCATGGCTTGGAAGAACATCCAAATTATCTTCAGAATCTACACAAATCGGCGAATTTCTGATTTCAATAACCTGCACATCATCATCATCATCATCACCGACAGCGGCTACTATAGAGTTTTGTTGGCATTTGGTGGCTGCTTCTACGTTAAGTGGATCATCACTTTCAATTTTCTCATTTTGTTTACTATTAGTGGTTGGTTCGACAGCCACTAGTTCAGAATCATCAGTGGGTTCTTCAATTTCTCGCAGTTCTTCCTCCTCTACGAATTTTGCTCCATTGTCTACGTTGCTATCTAAGGTATTTGATTCTTCCGCTAAATCGGGAAGTATCAATTCATCAGTCTCAACTTCAGGAATGTTAACAATTTCAACATTTCCTTCCTCATCACCATCATCAGATTCTGCTAAGTTCACAACTTGTACATCCACCTGGCTCTCAGTGTCTTTTGAATTCATATTGTTTGAGATTTTTTCATTATTACTATTACCATGTTTTTCGCTTTCGTTGAGAGGATGATCTTCATGCTGCTTCTCCGCTATTTCATTATGTTTGACTTCTTTTTGATGGGTGCACAGATCCGGCATTTCTTCTGGATCAATATTGGTTAAATTTGCGTTCACATATTCATCCATCTCGAAATCTTGTTGATCTGCCTGGCTATCGACGTATTTTAAAATATCTTTTTTATTATGATCATCACTTCCTTCTTCGTTAAGATTTACAATTTTCCTATCATTTATTTCATTTTCCTTTTCAACTAATTCATTTCGCCCCTCTTCCACTGCATTCTCTTCCTCTTCCACTGCATCCTCTTTCTCTTCCACTACATCCTCTTTCACTTTATTTTTCATGGCTTCTACTTCAATTTCATTCTTCAATACGTTTTGATAAATGTCGGTTGAATTTGCAGTTATATCTCTTTCATCCACCTTGAGCGATTCCTTTAAATTTTGGTTGATTTCAATATCTTTTCTTTGTCCATCAGAATTTTCTTTGCCGATGACAGATAACTCTTTATTTACTTTTTCCTCAGTTTTATTATTTCGAATGGTTTGTGAGTGCCCCGGTGTATCCTAAAATAGCAAAAATTTGTATCTTCTTTCTCTATAAACAAACTTATATAAAGAATTTTTTATGCAAATCTTCTTGAAGCTTAGCCGATCCCAATTGTATGATATTCTTGTTAGAATTTTTATTTATTTTATTTATTTATTTAGCACACCATGAGTCGAAAATGGTTCTAAATCTTATACTAATTGTACATTAGTTTTACTTATTTCTATGACGATGTACTAAAAAAAATAAAAATTCATAAGAGTTCAATTTCATAGCATAATTCAATTCATAGCATAGTTCAAACTTACATAGGCATCTACCATCACACCCCCGCAACCTACTTCCCTATATTCCCGAACGGTCTGCAACGCTCCACCCCCCGGTTGAACTCGGCAAATAACATCCGCACGTAACACATACCGGCCTACTTTTTGAACGCAGGTATAGACCGGGAACCCTTTATTCTTAAAGGTAGGCTATTTCAGATCCTGGTACTCCCTACAAGGAAAGACCTTTCCATTGCTAGAGATGAGAAACGTGGAAGTAATAAATGGAAGTCCTAGTGGAATGGTAAAAATTTAAGGCATCATGTAGGCTTTGAGGAGTAGATTGATAATAATCTGAAACAACAATAATACTGCACGAAGCTTAAAGAGGACGTCAAGATCAGAGGCTAAAACAAGAGGTAAGAGATGGGAAGGATGGTCTCTACGGCGTAGGGAATAGATAAACCTGACTGCGGAATTAATGTAGATCCTCAGCCTATACATGCAAGCAGTGCTACATCTTGGCAAGAAGTGCCTGACACAATACAGGCGATTAAGTGTTAGAAAGATTTTTTCAAGATATGAGATACCTGTTTCTTGGTGTTCGATTATTTTTCCGACAGGGTAGGGAGATGATGTATTTTGGAACGAATTTCCGTCATCCCTCGACAAATTTGTTCTGTTGACAAACCGGTTTCGGCGTTGTGTCATCTTCAGTGTCGTTTTTCGTTTTCGTGAGAACGAAAAACATTACTTATTTGAGGGTTAAAATGCCTTTTGAGCGTTAAAATTAAAAGATCCACGCCCATTAACTAGGCGTTCTCTAAGTACCGAATTATCGCCCACTACCCTCCCATATATGTTACGACACAGGATGTATTCGCCGAGGACAACAAGGAAAGCCTACAGGGATAGATGAACCCTCAGAAATTAACACAACAAATATATATAGTAGCCAGGAATAAAAAAAAAAGGAGTAAAAGAAAAAAGAAAACTCTCTGTATGTATATAACAGAAGTCATTTTACACTGAAAAAGAAGTTATCTTACTTTTTAGTTAAAATTTAGTCTAAAATATATTTAGTTGCTAAATTGTTTGCCGTCGTTTTGGTAACTTATCCCCCGGTAGTAACACTCTCTGGAGAAAAAGGAAGTGTCCTTATTTTTTAATGTGAAACGTTTTACCACATATGGTCATTCCATTAACTTTTTTTGCTTAATTTGTGAGTTACCCAAAACAAAGAGCTTTGACAAAAAAGATAATATTTTTATGTGTTCCAGAGCAGTTATCGGATGAATTCCAAGTTTTAAGTCCACATCTGCGGAGGTTAATGTTGAATTTATTCGTATCATCCCGCCTAACGCTTCACTCGGTCTGATACCGAGAGGGATGAGAGAGAAATCACTTCGTCGAAATTTCACGACCTACCTTTGGCAGGTTCTAGATGTTACGATAACTTCAATAACAACCTCACACAAATTTATTTCTGGCTATACCTCATTACTGCTCTTTTAAAGCTTTTCAGTCATGTTAACGGTACGAAACGTTAGCGAAAACTAAATGACAAATAGGTCTATTTAAATGGTCTTTAAATAGTCTAAAAGTTCTACATGTCGTTCTACATATTTTATTAAGGTACAACCACTTAAGAAGGTATAAAAAGCGACAAAATTTTCCCTTACACTATGAATACTGTCAGAATTTTTAATATAATATTTTATGTACTAAATGACAAAAAAAAAAAATTTTTGTATTTTGGAAGGAATATTTTAAAAATAAAATTGTTTTGATTTCTATATTAGGATTTTTCTTAATACATGTTTATAAAAAAATATCAATATTTATACATCTTAATATCGTATCCTGTGTGGTCCTGACATTCCGGGACAAACCAGGGAACATATTTGTTTCGCTATATTCGTTGAAGTTTTCACGAGGTTTGGATAATGTTTTTGGAACGAATTTCCGTAGCCCCTTGTCAGTTTTGGTTTGGGGACAAACCGGTTTCGGCGATGTGCCATCTTCATCAGTGTCTTTTTCTACATCTTTTGAGAACACTCCATGTTCCATGTGGTGGAATCACCACACTCTGCAACTTGGAGGGGAAAAGGCCTAACAGGTTAGATATTTCATGAGAAGAGGGTACAATGGGCTGTGCAAACGTTCAACCCATACAAATCCCCAGGTCCAGATGGGGTCTGTCCGTTCCTTCTACGACAAGGGATAAGCATTACAGCCCCAGTTTTGTCTCGTATATTTTTAGGCCAGCTTAATACTGGGTCGGATTCCGACAAAGTTGGCTGAGACCCGGGTCACGTTCATACCAAAGGCAGTGGGCAACTTTGAGCAAATGCCTAAGTCATATCAAGCAATCAATCTCATTTTCTCCCCAATGTTTTCCCTTGAAACATTGGAAAAACGTTTACACTTGTATATTAGGGTAAGTATAATCAACAAATTCCCACTACATACACTACAGTTCGTCTATCAGACAGGCAAATCTTCTGAAATCTCCATTCATAACCTAACTAGCACAACAGAAAAGGCTTTGACATTCAAACAAATAGCTCTATGTGCCTTTATAGATATCTCTGGAGCTTTTGACAATATATCATCTCGTGCCATTTATATCGCCATGGTCAGGAAACAAGTACCCTTAATAATCATAAAATGGATTTTATCCATGTTGAAATCCAGGATTATTAAACTGGAACTAGGGATTTCGTCGCGATCCATTAAATCCACTAGGGGCCCCCGAGAGTACTCTTCACCAGGAGAAGGAAAATTCTATCCTGGGGGCGCTGAACTAAGCTATTCCAATGCAGCGCGCTTTCTAAGAGTAATCTTGGACAAGACAATAAGATGGAATGAACACCTCGAAAGAGTAGTTACCAAGATAACAAGAGCCTTTTATGCTACCTTAAGGCCTTTTGGTAAAACTTGGGGTATTAGCCCGAAGATGACTTACTGGTCCTTCACAACAATAGTTCGACCAATCCTCACTTACTCAACATAAATATGGTGGCCCAAGGCCGAACAAAAACAAGCTATGGCGACTTTAAGCAAGCTACATCGCTTTGTCAGCGATGTCTTAAAGGCGCTGCTACACATCCCTCCATTATCACTGAGAATCACAAGGGAAGCACGTCTAGCAGCGATGAGACTCCAACAAATCCCCAATCTAAGGAGCACCTTCACAAAGGTTTGTGATATAATGTCTCCGAAATTAACGCTCTCGAGGAACTTTTAGGTCAACATCGATGACTGTGAAGATTGGAGAACCAACAATGTCTGCTCCCAAACCTGGTACGCCGATGGATTCAAACGAGAAAATGGAAAAACTGGAGAAGGCATCAATGAAGCCAGATTTCAAAAAGCTACACCTATGGGGAAGTTTACTACAATCTTTCAAGCAGAGGTATTTGCTGCTGATGCATACATGCGTAAGGCAGTGTCAAAGAATAAAGACTTCTAGAGCAAATATAAATATACTGTCTGACAGCCAAGCAGCTCTTGACTATCAGATACCCATCAAAGATTGCTTATTGGACATGGCCCTTCTAAGGTCTTACTGGACGAATGGAGTTAACCCAGAAATGGGAAGATGCTGAATTTGATATGTAATGGCAAAATGCATGGGCCTAAGGCAATCTAACCAATTTATTAGCATATCAAAAGCAGTCTATACAATACTGCTTACGCTAAACAGACAAGATCTGAGTACTCTTGTAGGCTTCCTGACCTGATTTTATGAGACATCAGCGCGTAAGCTCTGCCAGCGTCCTGCATTAAGCAGGTTTCACTCCATTATCAATCTAAACTGTTCTACATAAAATATAATATTTATCTAATTTTATTGCGTTGCCTCTTTTCCCTCCATTCGTGACTTCAGACAAATTAACGGTAAAATTCTATAATATCAATAAGGCAGTAGAAAAAAATTTTGGAAACAGTTAAATAAGATGTTTTCTCCTTCTTCTAAACTGTTTCTTTAAATAAAGATTTTCCTTTTACCTCGTTAGCGCAGACTTCAATTTAAAGCGTACAGAAATTATTGTAACAACATGTACCTTTTCCATTTGATCACTTTTGTCTTCTGAGACAAGAGCTTCTCTATCAGGCAAAGTGTTTTCATCCGTTTTGTCTTCTGTAAATTCTTCCTCTGCCGTCAATTCCTCCTCTGCCCTTGTATTATCTGAAGTTAAGTCCATATAAATTGGTTGTATATCCTGAAATAATAAGTAAGTTCACATCATTAATTATCAGTCAATATCTTTATATCCATAAAACTAAAAATATAAATTATACTAAATAATACTAAGTCTGCATTGAGTCGAAAATATTATGTTTTCCTCCTAATTTCAACCAAATTAACATTTTGGTTATTTCAAACAATACTATTTAACGAAATTTCAAAATCATTTTTTGAAAGCTCTGAAATCCTTTATAAGAGTCAAAGAGGGTATTAAGACTATTTAAACAGATGGGTAGAAATTTTCCATTATAGTCTCGCTATTTAATAACCATTGTATAAGTGAGCGGACCGCTCTCTCATTTAAAACTATTTTGATAATGGCGCTATATACTCCAAAATAAAATATTTAGTCTTAATGTCTCATACCATCTGCGAGATATTTTATTGTAAATAGCTGTACATTTGTTATAAAAAGTGGTACCAACTGATTTCCCCCCATTGTTAATCCAAACTGCTGTACATAGAAAATAATATTTGTCAAATTTCATTGCGATGTCTCTTTCCCCTGCAATCGTGATTTCAGACAAAATAACTATAAAATTATATAATATTCATAAGGCAGTAGACAAAAAAATTTGAAAACAATTAGATAAGATGTTTTCTCCTTCTTCTAAACTGTTTCTTTAAACAAAGTTTTTACTTTTACCTCGTTAGCGCAGACTTCAAATTAAAGCGTACAGTAATTATTGTAACAACATGTACCTTTTCCATTTGATCACTTTTGTCTTCTGATACAAGAGCTTCTCTATCAGGCAAAGTGTTTTCATCCGTTTTTTCTTCTGTACATTCCTCCCCTGCCAATGTATTATCTGAAGTTAAGTCCATATAAATTGGTTGTATATCCTGAAATAATAAGTAAGTTCACATCACTGAATATACGTCAATATCTTGACATTCATAAAACAAATATGAATATATTAAATAATACCAAGTCTGCACTGAGTCGAAAATATTACTTTTTCCTCCTAATTTCAACCCAATTAACATTTTGGTTATTTTAAACAAAACTATTTAACGAAATTTCAAAATCATTTTTTGAAAAATCTGAAATCCTTTATAAGAGTCAAAGAGGATATTAAGACTATTTAAACAGATGGGTAGAAATTTTCCAATATAATCTGATAACCATTGCATAAGTGAGCGGACCCGCTCCCTCATTTTAAAATATTTTAATAATGGCGCTATATACTCTAGAAAAAAATATTTAGTCTTAATCTCTCATACCATCTGCGAGATATTTGATTGTAAATAGCTGTACATTTGTTATAAAAAGTGGTACCAACTGATTTCCCGCATTGTTAATCCAAACTGCTCTACATAGAAAATAATATTTGTCAAATTTCATTGCGATGTCTCTTACCCCTGCAATCGGGATTACAGACAAAATAACTTTAAAATTATATAATATCCATATGGAAGTAGACAAAAAAATGTGAAAACAGTTAGATGAGATTTCTCATTCTTCTAAACTGTTTCATTAAACAAAGTTGTTACTTTTTTACTGCGTTAGCGCAGACTTCAATTTAAAGCGTACAGAAATTATTGTAACAACATTTACCTTTTCCATTTGATCACTTTTGTCTTCTGATACAAGAGCTTCTCTATCAGGCAAAGTGTTTTCATCCGTTTTTTCTTCTGTACATTCCTCCTCTACCAATGTATTATCTGACGTTAAGTCCATATAAATTGGTTGTATATCCTGAAATAATAAGTAAGTTCACATCACTGAATATACGTCAATATCTTTACATTCATAAAACAATTATGAATTATACTAAATGATACCAAGTCTGCATTGAGTCGAAAATATTACTTTTTTCTCCTAATTTCAACCCAATTAACATTTTGGTTATTTTAAACAAAACTATTTAACGAAATTTCAAAATCATTTTTTGAAAAATCTGAAATCCTTTATAAGAGTCAAAGAGGATATTAAGACTATTTAAACAGATGGGTAGAAATTTTCCATTATAATCTGATAACCATTGCATAAGTGAGCGGACCCGCTTCCTCATTTCAAAATATTTTAATAATGGCATACCATCTGCGAGATATTTTATTGTAAATAGCTGTACGTTTGTTATAAAAAGTGGTACCAACTGATATCCCCCCCCCCCCCCCCCCATTGTTAATCCAAACTGCTGTACATAGAAAATAATATTTGTCAAATTTCATTGCGATGTCTCTTTCCCCTGCAATCGTGATTTCAGACAAAATAACTATAAAATTATATAATATTCACAAGGCAGTAGACAAAAAAATTTGAAAACAATTAGGTAAGATGTTTTCTCCTTCTTCTAAACTGTTTCTTTAAACAAAGTTTTTACTTTTACCTCGTTAGCGCAGACTTCGAATTAAAGCGTACAGTAATTATTGTAACAACATGTACCTTTTCCATTTGATCACTTTTGTCTTCTGATACCAGAGCTTCTCTATCAGGCAAAGTGTTTTCATCCGTTTTTTCTTCTGTACATTCCTCCTCTGTCAATGTATTATCTGAAGTTAAGTCCATATAAATTGGTTGTATATCCTGAAATAATAAGTAAGTTCACATCACTGAATATACGTCAATATCTTTACATTCATAAAACAAATATGAATTATACTAAATATTACCAAGTCTGCACTGAGTCGAAAATATTACTTTTTCCCCCTAATTTCAACCCAATTAACATTTTGGTTATTTTAAACAAAACTATTTAACGAAATTTCAAAATCATTTTTTGAAAACTCTGAAATCCTTTATAAGAGTCAGAGGGTATTAAGACTATTAAAACAGATGGGTAGAAATTTTCCATTATAATCGCGCTTTTTAATAACCATTGTATAAGTGAGCGGACCCGCTCCCTCATTTCAAAATATTTTAATAATGGCGCTATATACTCCAGAATAAAATATTTAGTCTTAATGTCTCATACCATCTGCGAGATATTTGATTGTAAATAGCTGTACATTTGCTAGAAAAAGTCGTACCAACTGATTTCCTCCATAGTCAATCCAAACTGCTCTACATAGAAAATAATATTTGTCAAATTTCATTGCGATGTCTCTTTCCCCTGCAATCGTGATTTCAGACAAAATAACGGTAAAATTATATAATATCCATAAGGCAGTAGAGAAAAAAATTTAAAAATAATTAAATGAGATGTTTTCTCCTTCTAAACTGTTTCTTTAAACAAAGTTTTTACTTTTACCTCGTTAGCGCAGACTTCAATTAAACCGTATAGAAATTATTGTAACAACATTTACCTTTTCCATTTGATCACTTTTGTCTTCTGATACAAGAGCTTCTCTATCAGGCAAAGTGTTTTCATCCGTTTTTTCTTCTGTACATTCCTCCTCTGTCAATGTATTATCTGAAGTTAAGTCCATATAAATTGGTGGTATATCCTGAAATAATAAGTAAGTTCACATCACTGAATATACGTCAATATCTTTACATTCATAAAACAAATATGAATTATACTAAAAAATACTAAGTCTACATTGAGTCAAAAATATTACGTTTTTCTCCTAATTTTAACCCAATTACCATATTTTTTATTTTAAACAAAACTATTTAACGAAATTTTAAAATCATTTTTTGAAGGCTCTAAAATCCTTTACAAGGGTCAAAGAGGGTATTATGACTATTGGGACAGATGGGCAGAAATTTTCCATTATAATTTCGCTATTTGATAACCATTGTATAAGTGAGCGGACCGCTCCCTCATTTCAAAATATTTTGATAATATTTTGTAATAATAAAATATTTAGTCTTAATGTCTCATACCATCTGCGAGATATTTGATTGTAAATAGCTGTACATTTGTTATAAAAAGTGGTACCAACTGATTTCCCCCATTGTTACTTTTACTGCGTTAGCACAGACTTCATATTGGAGCGTACAGAAATTATTGTAACAACATTTACCTTTTCCATTTGATCACTTTTGTCTTCTGATACAAGAGCTTCTCTATCAGGCAAAGTGTTTTCATCCGTTTTTTCTTCTGTACATTCCTCCTCTGCCAATGTATTATCTGAAGTTAAGTCCATATAAATTGGTTGTATATCCTGAAATAATAAGTAAGTTCACATCACTGAATATACGTCAATATCTTTACATTCATAAAACAAATATGAATTATACTAAATAATACTAAGTCTGCATTGAGTCGAAAATATTACTTTTTTCTCCTAATTTCAACCCAATTAACATTTTGGTTATTTTAAACAAAACTATTTAACGAAATTTCAAAATCATTTTTTGAAAAAACTGAAATCCTTTATTATACTCCATAATAAAATCTTATCGATTATCCATAAAATCTCCATAATGAAGTCTTAATTAATGTCTCATATCATTTACGAAATATTTGATTGTAAATAGTTGTACATTTCCTATAAAAAGTGGTACTAACTTATTTCCCTCATTGTCAATCCAAACTGCTTTACATACATAATAATATTTGTAAAATTTTATTGCGATTGAACAATGAAATTATATAATATCTATAAGGCAGTAGAAAGAAAATTTTAAAACAGTTAAATGAGATGTTTTCTTCTTCTTCTAAACTTTTTTTTAAAAAAAAATAAAGTGTTTTTAGTTTTACTTCGTTAGCGCAGACTTCAATTTAAAGCATACAAAAATTATTGTACAAATGTATACCTTTTCCATTTGATTGTTTTTGTCTCCTGATGCAAGAGAATCTCTATCAGCCAAATTGTTTTCATCGGTTTTTTCTTCTGTAAATTCCTCTTCTGCCATTGTATTATCTGAAGTTATGTCCATAGAAATTTGTTGAATATCCTGAAATAATATGCAATTTCACATCATTGAATATCATTCAATATATTCCGAAAATAATGCTATTACGTTTTCCTTCTGATTTCAGCCCAATTAATATTTTGGTTATTTCAAACAAGAACATTTCACGAAACTACAAAATCATTTCTTGAAAGCTCCGAAATCCTTTATAAGATCAAAGAGGGTGATAAGATTATTTGAACAGATGGACAAGAATTTTCTATTATCATTTCTCTATTTGATATCCACTGTATAAGTAGGCACTTTTGAAAATATTTTAGTAATGGCGCTATATAATAATCCAGAATAAAATATTTCTCCTTAATATCTCGTAACGTTTACGAGATATTTACTTCTAAATATCTTTGAAAAAGTGGTGTCTGCACATATCTTATGAAAAGTACTCACCAACTGATTTCTAACCCACTTTTAATTCCAACTACCCTACATAAAACGTAATGTTTGTCAAATTTTATCACGATGTGTCTATTCACTCTGCTGCAATCGCGCTTTCAGACAAAAAACGATAAAATGATATAATAACAATATGGCAGAAAATATTTGAAAACATTTAAATGATACGTTTTCCCTTTTTTAAACTGTTATTTCGAATAAAGGTTTTACTGTTACTTCGTTAACAAAGAGTTCAATTTAAAGCGTAAAAAATTATTGTAAAAATATATACTTTTTTCATTTGATCACTTTTGTCTTCTGAGACAAGAACTTCTCTATCAGCCAAAGTGTTTTCATCGGTTTTTTCTTCTGTAAATTCCTCCTCAGCCATTGTATTATCTGAAGTTATGTCCACAGAAATTAGTTGCACATCCTGAAATAATAATTTCACATCCTTGAAAATCATTCAATTTCAATATCTTTATATCATTAAAATAAAAATTATATGCAATAAAAACTAACATCCAATATTCTGTTTGTATTGAGCCGAAAATAACGTTATTACCTTTTCCTTCTAATTACTACCCAACTAATATCGTGATTATCATTTTGATCAAATTATCATTGTGATCAAACAAAACCACTTCACGAAGTCGGGTTACTTTGGCTCACTCCAACCTTAGTATAAGAGCAAAAAGTAATGAGATACGATATTTACCATTTCGCTTTGTGTGACAGAACTATTTTCTTCAACACTAGTATCTGAAGTGTTTACTGAATTCTCGGGTGTGTCCTGAAATAGCCACAATTGTATACACACATATATTTCTTTTATAAATGCAATTCCTACAATATTAAAAGAAGTTCTTTACAAATTATTTACAAAAGAATTTTTTATTTACAAAAGATTTGAGATTGAAATTTCTAATGGTTTTCATTAAAAAATGTAGTTCCTATAATTAAAAATGAGTCTTTTCCCAGACTAAATGTAAATTGAGATTACTCTTTGATTATCTTCAAATTTTAAATTAAAAAAAATTAAATTTCTGATATTATAATTTCGCGATATATATTGAGTTTTTTTTTAACGTTTTTATTATTAGTTAGCTTTCTTGCCTGTGTGTTTGGGTACAAAATTTGTAATGGATTAAACTAACTTCCCCATGAGCCAGACTTAAAATTTTAAACATAGCTCAAAACTGGATGACAATCCAATATTAGGTATAAACTGACCAACGACGCCCACTATGAGGCAAGAAATTTTGAAATGAAAATTTGCGCCTAAAAATATGCTTCATAGCATTTACACACGAAGTTCCGAGAGTTTCGGTTTTTATATTGACTAAATGCTTCCTGATTAAGAACTCAGATGAAGAGAAACTGAAATAAACATGTCTGTTATAATCTCATCAAAATGTTTAATATCGATTGAGAATCTTCACACACACAAGGCTAAAACGCAGAAAAGAATTATTAAAATAAAAATCAATTTTTAAATACCACGTTCTTGAGTCGGACTAAAAAGTTTAAAATCATTTGTTCTAGCCCCATACAGATTTAAAACGAAAAACGTGGGCGCAAAATAATAGTAAGGAGTGTAAAGATTAGCTTGATGAATTAACATTGCACGCGCCCCACGTTTTCGTTTTTTAACTGTATGGGGCTAGGAAGAATTGTTTTAAACTTTTCAGTCGTGGTATTTAAAAATTTATTTTTATTTAAATTATTTTTTCAGTTCAAGAAATTAAAATCTCTATGTCGTTAATTTCTTAACAGGCACAGTAAAAATATTTTTTGAGGAAAAATGGAACTTTTGTGAAAGGAAAAAATGGACTGCGCTCACCAATTGATTGAAGAAAGCCTTTTCTATTCCTTTTGATGTCATAACCTGGTATATAATAACGTAATTATAGTATTACTGGTAAGGATGAAATTTACTGCATGTAGTTACCGCCTGAGATTCTAACCAATCAGGGAGTTTGCTTTCTTTCAATTCACAAAAGTCAAGTAAAGCTCCTTCGCCCTTATTAAAATCTTTCATTGAAGCACTGAAATAAGCAAAAACAAAATTAAACGAAACAAGTAAAAGTGTTGTCTTCGGCCTGGCCGAAATTTAAATACCCTACACACGACTAACTGAAAAAATTATAATTTCGCCACTTAACAACTTTTGCATAAGGCGCACCACGCCCATTTTGGGCAAATATTTTTGTAACGTCTCTAGTTACTGCTGGATATAACCACGTATTAATATTTTGAACCGGGTATACGAATTGGAACTACCTGTAGATACCACGTGATAAAATTAAGTGTTAATATCTTATACCGTTTACGAGATATTGACAACTTGTGTATGAGTGGGCGTGGCGCGCCAATTTACGGCAAGATTATTGGTAATGCTTCCCGATACATCGTGATAAAATTAAATCTCAATATCTTATACCGTTCATGAGATATTGCCAACTTTGTTATGAGTGGGCGTGGTACGCCCATTTTTTTCAAAAATCTTAGTAATGGCGCTATGTGTTCCGGAATAAAATTACACCTTAATATCTCGCACGCTTTATGAGATATTCACATTATAAAATTTTTTTAAACGCAATGCCTTTACATTTCGTATGTAAAGTAGGCTTGGTTGTTAACCAACTCGCCCATTTTCAATTCCAAACTGCCCTACATAGCAAAGAATATTTGTACCCGATTTCATTGCGATATCTGTTTTCGTTATCCCGTAATCGTGATTTCAACAGAAGTGATTCAACAGAAGAACAAAGTGAATATACCCTAGACTACTCTTTTCAGGTGTAGGGTACAATAAGGCAGTTGAAAGTTAAAAAGAAAATTACTATAGTAAGCAAACACGAAAATTAAGCATAATAAAGCAGTTAAAAAACTAATAAGAGCGATGTTTTTGGGCCAGCCAAATTCTAAATACCCTACACTCGCTAAGTTAAAAAATACTCCTGAGAAAGTACTCTGAAATCTTCTATAATCGTTAAAATGGGCGATCCGCCCCCCTTTCTGGGCAAGTTATGCTCTGGAAATAAAATATCGTCTGTGTTTATAGAATGAAATGTACTTGTGCGGTTATAAGGAGAAGAACAATGTGAGTTCTCACAACATACAGTTCCTTCGAAATGTAGGGTATTTAGATGGGTGTTACACGCCCATTTTATACAAAGCGGTACACTTTATAACTGCTCAAATATAAAATTTTCTCTTCCTCTTATACAAATGTATTAAGAAACAAATTTTCCAAAAGAAATTCCCCATTTGACTTTTGTATAAGTGAGCAGACCACGCCCATTTTGGCACTTATTTTTACAAAGGAGCTATATGTTCCGGAATAAAATAAAAATGCTTTAATATCTCATATCGTTTATGAGAAGTTCACTTTTTAATATTTTTGAAGAGATGCTTTAATACTTGGTTTAAAAATCAGGCGTAGTTATTGACCGATTTCGCCCATTTTCAATTCTACAGCTCTACATAACTCTCAACTACTCTACATGACAAAGAATATTTATGCCAAATTTCGTCACATCTCTATTCGTTCTCCCGTAATCGTAATTTCAACAAACAGACGGACGGAAAGGGCTAAGTCGACTTGAATTTGAACAAGCTTTTCCTCATTACCCTTTTGGGTCTGTCACAGCTTTTCTTGCAGTGTACTCAGAAAAGTTAGGAATTTCTACACCGACTGTGTTTTTACTTGAGATTTCATCTACATTGCGACAAAGCGGTTTAACTTTGGCCGAAGTTCTTTTTAAATTTTTTTTATTAACAGTGTTAAAATTTATTTTAATTAGCACAAAACTTTTGTAATGATCAAAAAAGGTAAATTTCCGAATCGATTATGAAAATTACCATCTTTTTTGCGTTTTTTTCGAAGCCTTATAGTTCACAGAAGGCAAATTACTGTGTCGTATATAAAGTATGTGTTCATAGACAGCCAGTTTCCACTAAATAAAATTCTTAAAATTGTAAAAAGTACCCACTTAAAATTTTTTAATATAAAAATTAAATTAACTAACAGGTACAAGTTTAAAGAAGAAAATTGTGGAAAACCTACAATAGAGACGCCTGAAAGGGGCCTAGCGATTTGGCTTCGCAAAAAAAATTTTAAGTTTTAAAGCCAAACAACCGTAGAGTATCTCGTTGCATATAGCATATATAACACTTTTTAATTCACTTCACAAGGTATAGTCAGTTACAGCTACTACACTTGTTTACATTTAAATGTATATTTTATCAAATATTAATTTTTACCAGAGCTACAAATCTACGAATAGAGCGAACACTTCCTTTATATATTTATACAAATACCCATTCTCCGGCTAACTGAGCATTTTGGCTGTCACTAGAGATGTGGTAAGCAATTTCTTGAAATGATTCTAACCTTATGTTATCGATATCAATATGTTGGAAAAATTTAAAATAAACTAAGTTTTGTGGCATACTAACTGGAAAAAAATTATGCATTTATGCTTTTGTACTTAAGTTTTGACAAAAGATAAATTAATTCTTTTGCTTGTTGCTAACATCTTTGTTCCAAACTGGGAAAACCCCTGTTTTGCTCCAATAGGGCTTATTTAGTTTTTGCGAATTTTACTGACAAGGGTAATTTGTTTGAGTTATAATTAGGGTCTGATTAGCCAACTTGGCCGAAAGTGTAAAAATCAATACCTAGTTTATGGGGATGGCGTGTATCCGTTTAGCGAAATTATGTTCGAAAGCAACACCAAGTCAAATATCTGCCGAGATCAGATATTTTGACGCACACTAACTACTCCGATGACAGCCAAATGTTGTTGCCAACTCTTCCTATGACTCATCTGGGTTACCAACTCTTTTCAGCTTCTATAATTGTTTTTTGGAAATTATATCAAATTTTTCAAGAATACAATAATTTATTTCAAGTCAACTGTTTACCAAAAAAATTTTGTATTTTACGTTATATTCTTCAATAACTAACAAATTTAAAGGATATTCATATCCTCGGATAGTACGGTTGGATAGCATTTTAATACATCTTTGAAAAACTTTTACTCTTATAAAATAATTAATTTTTGTGTTTTAAGAAATAAATTAATTGTTTGTATTAAGTATGTACACGTTTTTACGTGTCATCCTGGTATGGATAAAATGTTGTTCCTCGTCCTGCTCTTTTATAGCTATTCAATTGGCGATCAACTTTTCTATATCTACCACGCCACCTTTAATGCGTTACTAACGGAAGATCAAGTGAATATACTTGATTCTTCGAGAGTAGGGTATAAAAAATATTCAGAAACCTTCGCGGCTGTAAGCACAAAAACTCACCGAATCGTTTTATCCCAATCGGATAAATGGTATAGGAATGCATACGGAACTAAGAAAGATAAAGCATTCATTTTCATATATACAGATTTTAATCAATATTGTTTTATTAACAATTTTCTTACTATTATTAGTTCCTAATATATAACTTTTTTAATATATTACTCTACGCCTAAATTATTGAATCGATTGACAAGTACAAAAGTTCCACTTGTATTTTTAAATATCTGCGAATAGTAAAACCCGTAACACCTGTTTTACTCAATTACCTCCAAACCTGAAATAAATTTCTGAAGCTGCAGTTATGATCGCAGTTCAATACTTTTTTGATTCAATAAATAGGGGTGCTCTGTGAGAACATTCTTTTGCATTCGCATATTATGTAACACCCCTCCTAAATTCCAGTTATGACGAAGAAGGGAGTTCTCCACGCAGAAGTGACCATGCCTTATGCACCGTATCGCCTGACAGTGAGCTACTGTACGCAACTCAATCCCCATTTCATGCACCAGTGTTGCCAGGTAGTCCTCCGATTCGTTGATGGCATGGATTTCCACAGTGAATGTTGGCAGTTGGAAGTCGATTAATTTGATTCCATAAATTACAGGTAGTGAGTTATTTGCAGGACGCACTAAACCTTTGCAAGCGATTTCATAAGCAGCCTGCGACTGCATATCCACTCCACAGAGCTCGAACATTTTTCTCTGATGAGATGCTTGCATGGAGGCAGCTAGTGCAGTAACGCGTTCTGGATGCACGTGACGATATTTCGCTCTAACTGTAATGTGGGAATCATGGAAATGAGTCTCTGTAGCGGTTCCGAAACAGCCAGTGACATGATAGGCGCGTATCGGGCGATTTCTTTGTATTTTCGAAGACTGCTTTAATCCTTTGTTGATACCAAACACTTGAGTGAAGTGAGAAAATGTTCATTATAGTTAGTATGGCTGAGAGGGTTTTATCTTCTAAATGCTTACATAGAACTCCGCTAGTGTGCACTCCAAGTGCAGCCACTGGTGCACAGCTTATATCTTGCATTTGGTAGCGAGGCCCTACTGTCAAAACATCGTCAGAGAGGCTAGCGACCTTACGCAGTACTTCATTGTGAGCTCCACCTGGTTCCAGCATCAATGGTTGGTCCTCACGTTCTCTTGGTTCACGTACAATCATATCGTTCAAGTCTATTTTATAATAAATATTGACTTGTGTTTTCGGAGAATTTAGATAGGTTGTACCTTTGCAAATATTGTGAAGAATCGCATTTCTGACATGTTTCACTTTCTTATCAGCTGGTTTAAAAACGTTTATTATGCCATTCAAACATCTGAAAGCTGTTGGAGCATCATAAACCTTCGTTAAAGCCATATTATAAAAATATACTCTCGCCGATTTACCAAAAACTGGAAATTTTCCATTCCGAATAATTCCAACAAATATTCTAACCTAAACAATGCTAACAGCTGTTTATGAAAGAGTGATGCAATTTCGTGAGAAATTCGTACTTTCGTATAATTTCAAATACATTATTAGATACATAGATACCATTCGAAAAACTTAGTTTTACTATTTAATGAATCTCCATTTCTACACAGTTTTATGTAAAAACATAGTTTGGCTTGTTTACAAAGCTTGCTTACACAAAAAAGGATACAACAATAAGGAAATGAGGATTGAGCTCAAGGTGAGTACGAAACAGTTTTCAGTTATAACTGCAATACCATGTAAGGGAATAACCGTTTTTTAAAGAAAAAAATAGAAAGCTTAGCGGGAATGCGTCATCTACACTTGTTTTACCATGGTGGTGCGTATTTCCAGTTTATGTACGCTTTTGTTTTCTACCCTTTGATGTAGATATCGTTAGAAAAAGCTTATGGGCGTGCCGTTTACAGCGAAATTTAGCACAGTTTTGCAGTGTAGTACATTAAGTAAGTTAAGAAATTATTAAAATTTAACTGCTCTCAAATTTTCAAAATACATGATTATTCAGGCTTATGACAGTGAAGGCAATGGCTAAGTTGCGACTAAATATGAAGTGTGAATAAAGAGCGACAGTATTTTATCCTTGATATTGTCGGCATACACATTTTAATATGCATCTGCAATAATCCGAAAAATTCGTCTTCACAATTTTTTACTTGATTGTCTTTTTATATGTCATGTTTATGACTAATGTCTGCTCTAGAGAAATTATCTTGGAGTTACCCTGTTTTCCATGTTTCTAGACGCACATTATTCCTGCGGTGTATTTCAAACGCCTTCAGACGAGGGGATCAATTAATCTTTTCATTCAGTTGCTTTTGGAAACTGCTATCTATGCCGACTGAAAAACTGTGACAGCTGTCATCAAATATCTAATTTTTTTTAACGAAAAATAAATACGGCACAAGAAAAAGTAAGATAGAGAAGGCTTTTTCTTTTTTGCTTAGAAAATTGTAGCCGCCGAGTAAACTTGTTAAGGCACTCATAAATGTAAACAAAATTTGACATACAGCTATGCAGCTTATTTTGAGCGCAGCATGTGATAGAGAGACCTGCAGTTTCTCAAATGCGGTTATTTTGTTACGGCAGTTATTGCCTACTTTTGGTAGCTGCATTTATATATATATATATTGAGTAATGCCTCCGTTTGAATGCGATCTATTTGAAACTTTTTAACAACAGGGCATTTACATATATTTCGCTTGGTGGCACGTGTTTTATTATTTATTTTTTAACATTTGACAACATGAAGTGGACGACTGCTAACGTAAAAAATCCTAACTATACACAAAGCCATGAAATCTATGTTGGAACGCAGACTGGGTCGTTTAAAAGTATGCTTTTACATTGTAAAACGGATGTGATGATGAACCTAATGCTCTACTTACAGAACTAAATCCAACAAATCAGGAGAACCCTTTTCAACAAAGAAACCTTTACGATCTATCTAAATTGAACAAAGAGTCTAAGGTTACATGTTTGGCGTTCGGAAACGATGAGCAGTCTGAAATATTAATTGGCAGAGCTGACCAGGTTGCACAGGTGTACTCAACTCAGACGGAGGATGTACAGGCCAAAGTTGAATTTATGTCCTCGCCAATAGTCGGATTAGCTCGCTACGGAGAGCACATAGTGGGTGCTTTTGGCACTGGTCAAGTTCAAAAACTGCTACCCCAAGGTGATGCTTCAGTCCAACCCGTGGTACTCACTGCAGGTGATGATATATCGCACATGCGCCAGTGTCCTCAGGAACGCAAGTTTATAGCTACCGGTGGGAAGTGTAGACAGAATAATTTAAAAATTTTCGACATGGAAGCCGAGAAAACAGTGTTTACGTCGAAAAATCTGCCCAATGACTACCTGCAACTGGAGGTGCCTATTTGGGACAGCGATGTTGGCTTTATAGATGCCAACACTCCGGTAACATGCTCTCGTTATGGCTACGTGCGTGTTTACGATATACGAAAACAACGTCGACCAGTGCAGGGATATGCAGCCGAAGATCAGATGAGTTTTGCTACGTTGGCGGCCAATGATAACTATATTTATGCTGGTACTACGATGGGCGTTTTAAAGGTTTGATTTTTAGTTGGGAATGTGGAACTGTTTATTTTTATTTTGCTTCCAATTTATCAGGCATTCGATATCAGACATATGAAAAATTTTGTTCATACTTACAAAGGCTTTACGGGAGGAATAAGTGATCTGCATTTGGATGCAACGGGCAAGTTTTTGGCTTCAGCATCGCTGGATCGATATGTCAGAGTGCACAATGTTACCTCCTGCGTTCTGCTATATCAGTGCTACGTTAAATCGAAAGCAACTCGTGTACTCATTCGAGAACTAAAAACAGATGCAAACAATGCCGAAGCGGTAAATGAAATTGTCACAGAAGGAGATGTGGAAGAGGAGGTGGAAGCTAAACGGAAAACAAATACTTCTTCAAATTCGTCTGACGATGAATATGATGAGATTTTTGATAAAATGCAAACTGTGTGGTAAGAGTTTTCACACTTTAATGAATTATAAAAATAGATTTTTTTACGAATGACTGAATGTGTGAATATATGAATATGAATGAATATTAACTTTACGTATATATAAATAATCTTTTCAATTATTGAAGCAGTTCGGTTTTTCCAAAAATATTTTAAGATTCTTTTACAGTTTCTTAACTAATTCCAAATTATTGCTTAAAATTGGTTTCACTGAAGCCAGTAGTGGAATTCAAGCTTTTTCTGGTAATCCTCAAGGTTTGTGGCCCTCTACTTTTTCTTATTTTTATAAATGATTTCAATTTATTAAATATCCCAACTGTTTTTTTATTTGCTAACGATTTTAAACTGGTTTCGAAGATACACGATATTGATGTGCCATAAACTTCAACATGGTGTTCATTGAATAATTTTTCTCTTAATATTAATAAATGTAATTAAAATTAATTACATTAATCTTAATATTAGTACATACTATTAAATTCGATTATAATATTAACAATACGCATTTAACTCGTAAGTTAAATGCGTATTGGAACAAATTTAGAATTTACAAGTCACATGGAATTAACTTTCAAGGCTTATTATATGCTTGGATTTATAAAGAGAATTTTGCAGAATTTCAAAGATCTAATAACATTAAAATTGTGAAATCGATTATTGTTTTGTTATTTGGAAACCCTATTGTGATATTCATTCGAATAAATTGTAAAAAATTCAGAAAAATTTCGCTAAAAAATTAAAAGATAGGAGATCATATATTTCTTTTATGTTGGTTTTTAACGTTCTCTCTGGAAAAGTTCACTGCTTCGAGTTATCGGACTTCTTCCAGATGTATAACCCTCTCAGAGATTTAAGAAATAACCGTATATTTCTTGCAAGTACTCATAAGACTTAAGACGTAAATAGCTTTAAATGTTTAGTTTTTTCGTATTTATTTTAGTAACTATTCTTATATTAATTTATTTCTTTTCGTCTAGTTGCTTATGTTGTTACTAACATTTTCAATAACTAATTTAATGTAGGTTTGTATTTATTTTTATATTTTGTATTTATTTATAGATTATTATATATTTATAATGAATTCTCTATAAATTTACTTCCTTTAATTATGTAAATAATACGAATTCATGAAGACACTTCTAACGTCATCCTTAAAACTAAAATAATTAGAGCAAAATGTCGCAATCCGTATTTAGAATATACACATGAATTAAAGATTTATCTACTTTCTTTTTTCTATGTGGAATTTATGTGTTTTTTAAACATTTCATTTCAGCGAAACTACTGATGAGCAGAAGAACCAGAAACCCGCCAAACGAAGGCAAAATACTAAAGAATATAAAGCTAAGAAAACGAAAAATTAATATATCTGCAAATAATAAATCCGTGATTTTATTTTTTTAAGTTCATCCTTCATTTCTTTAATATTTTTGGTTGTTTTTATTTATTATTACGTGGAGACAAGTATTTCGTCGTCTGTAATGAAAGTTTATATAGAAACGATACGTACAGTAATATAAGAATTCTACGAGCGAAACAACACTCAATCCAAGACACAAATTGAACACTCCGCCCAGATCGGCTGTATGATGAAATGTTTTATCAATATTTGTAAACTATGATATAAATAGTTACGTTTCGCTTACAAAGTAGACTTATCCATGACATTACGGTCACTTTGCGTATGGAGCGCACCACTTGCTTTGCCAGATATACACGCACAATAAAAGCATCTTCAGTAAGGTTATGGAGAGTACTTTGGAAGACAAAATTTTATGTTTTACAATTTAAATATATATTAGGGTATTTATAGAGACTTGTAATTTAAAACGAAAGCAATATTTATTGCACTCAAGGTGAGAGCATTCGTTGAAAAGTACGAAATAAATGTATTATTTTCTGAATTGTTAATGGGCGAAAATTTATAAAGAATCTTTTTGTAAAACAGTTGAAAAAGGAAGAAAAGTATTTCCTTTTAAATTTTTCACAATAAATAATTGGACTCGAATGCATTATTAGAAAAGGTAGCAAAAAGCAGCTATTGTTTGAATTATTACTGAAAATGAATGAAGAACAGTGAATTGTTTTGAAAATTGCCGTTATCAAGCATTCTTTTTTAAATTCCTATATGTTGAGAAATTGTGAGGAATATATTCTTCCAAAATAGTTTAAAGAGTGCGTTCTTTTCTGATTTCTTAAAACAACTTTTTGAATTTTCTAATGCAAAAAAAAATTCTGATGAATGCATTATTTCATAAATATGAGGAATGAAGAATAACTTTACACTGTACGAATGATTTACAATGTTAGAGTTAAAGTTTTAGTCTTCGAAGCTCTTAATGGAAAAATGTATTTCCTTTTTTATTTTCGAGAAAATGAGAATTCTTAAGAAATGCATTTTTACTGTGAAAAATCTCTTAAGAAATGCATTCTTACTGTGAATTAATTTTTTTTTCGCAGTAAAAATGCGTATTTTATATTCATTTTTCCGTTCTTGAAAATCGCTCTCCGATAAAGTAATACAATTCTGAAAAAGCGATATTTGTAATTTCATTAATAATTATAGAATAATTATTTTAAAACTTACTACAAAGTACTGACGGAATAGTTATGGAGCTGCAAATCAGTTTTGTGCGAGAGACTGGAATAGGTAACATCATAACAATTAGGCAAGCATTGGTCACATTTGACGCTCTTGAATTTCTCTACAAAAGTGAAATATATCTTATCATTTATAAATTGATTAGATTCTGTCTATATTCCGTTCTCACCATAATTTTTGGCATAACAAATTGTATCCTTCAACTTGCACTCTTTCCTCAAAAATTTCTTCCTAACTGTGGGCAGGTGATACGGGTGACAACCACAGATTTCAAAGATATTCTCTCCTTCACACGACAGCATACACGCGGACTGTCGATAATTACGCAGCTCCAAATCGTTCGATGTTAGACAGTCACGTTTGCTTTGGGATAGCTCCAAAACCTCAGTTGAAGAGCTCTGAACAGTGGGCATCACCTCCACAAAACTCTCCGATCGCGCAGTGATTGCTACTGAAGCAGCAGCTTCCGTGGTGAAATCCATTGGATGATGTACAAGTACTATGAGTCCAGTGGAGGCGTTGGCCTCAGAACCTTCCACGCCTATAAAACTTAAACCGCCATCCATGCCGAAGATGCCCGATGAAAATGGGACATAAGAAGCGTTCCAGGGATTATAGTTAAAGGAACAACAAGGACCTAGGTAAGAAGTGGTGCGAATGAACGAAAGGTACTCGTGCTTTTGTCGGCAAGGAAATTCTATTGATCCCCAGAAACAGCGTTTAACAAAATCATCACAGCCGGTGCTAATTTTGAAAGCAGCTTGGTGAATTGAAATGTTATTCAAACGTAGTACTTCATCGGTTATTGTGAAATTAATGTGAGCGGGTAGCTTAAAATTTTGATCGGTGAAGGCATTAATAAACTCAAAGCCATTGACAACTTCCTGCGGATAATATGCTGGTGGAATGTATCTGAAAGATGTTTAAAACGATTAAGTATTCGCTCTTTGTAATCAGAAATCTGAGGGAATTCAATATTTTCAAGTTCTTACAGTTCTTTAATAAATCTTTTAACTCGTTCCGAATTGACAACCGTCGGACTACAGATAGTTACACCGGGAAAAGCAACGTCTGTTATGGCCAGATCAGAGGATATGGTATTCAAAATGGGATACGAATAAAATTTCAACCATAATTGTAGCGACAGAAACCAACCGAGTAAAAATAACTTGATCAAAATAGTGGCCCATAACCATCTATGGAAGATGTGTGGCTGTTTGAGCGACCTTTAGAGAATTTTGAATAGATGCTTACCTCGTGATACCCTCGGTGCGCCGCGGCCTTAATAACCACATACCACTCACTTTTGTTCTATGCGTATACTCAACAAAAGTATCATTGATAGCTAGAAAAACACTTTCCAGCCATGTTTGTTGGTGCTTTTGCTTATCAATTCTGCATTGGCTTGAAAAATTATGCTTAGTCCTCAAAGGTAAGCTGTTCATTTCTACCGAAATCCGTAGAGAACTGATTACCCCAAAGGCAATATTCAAACTATTCTTCTATGCTGATTAGTAGACTTAGAAGTCAGCATGTAATTACATTTTCCCCCATTGTAACGATGTTACTATCAATGGGTTTTAATTAATTTGTTAATTAAGGGTAATTATACCATTTATCAGTTAGAAAAAGTAGTTATTTATTTTGGGGTATCGTATCAAGGGTAGATTCTAAAAGGGTAGATTACTAGCTTTATTAATTACTAACAACTTTTTCAATTTAGATACTTCATTATCTCTCTACACATTGCGTGATTGGTAATCCTAAAAGTTTTAAGGTTTGACATCTCAAGGACAGTCTTTGTTAGTACTAGACACTGGCCTATTGTGAGGCACACCAATAGGCTTGGTATTCTGCTCTATGCGGGTTGCCGTAGCTGCCACGACTCCAATGTCATGGAATCTGTGGAGCATTTATTATGTCAGTGCTCTGCTTTGGCGCAGACTAGATTTAGAGTGACAGGGAAGATGGTTCCGGAGGACTTGAAATGGTACTCGGAAGTCTCATTATCTTCATTGCCGCGTATGATCAGGTATTCGGGCTGCGGGCAGCGTTGCTATACATGGGGTCGTGATATAAAAACGGCGCTAAATGTGCTATTTATACCTCGGGTGGACAGTTGTGTACTTGGAAAAGCCACTTCTACTATTACTACTACTGATTACTTCGTTGCTTAGATATGCATGTTAATTAGATATGTCGTGACATCGTCCAAAATAAAATAATTTCTCATTTTTACTTTATGTTGAAAGTCGATTTATTACAATTTTTTATTGATCAAATATTTTTTAATTTTTATTAGAGAAAGATAAGTTAAATCATTTCATAAAATTAGAAAAATATTGTTCTTCTCGGTTTCATAAGACTTAAGAACGCCAAAACTTTTCGATATTATTCAAATTTCTTCAGTTTTGGACGGTTGGATGCTCGTCGGAATATGCGGATCTGAAACCAATGTTCTTCTCGGGATTTCTCGGAAATTCTGACCGGTTGAAAGTCATCGATCATTTATTGTCTGGACGGAAAAGTACTTTGCGGCCTCCATTATCATCTCACATCCTGAAGAGTTCGAGATAATGAGAGTTGTCATCATTTTTCTATATATCAAAGTCATCAAGACTACCACTCTACGACTTTAATTTGTTAATAAAACACAATTTTCTTCACAAGGTGCTTGTATAATAAATTTATTATGTTTTTCATTCGTTTCGTTTCGTACATGTGATTTTTATAAGTTTTAATATTGGATTTTTCCATTCATTGCATAGAAATGCTTATAATTTGAATGCTTGCTTCAAGCAATCATCATTATTGAGTTTAAATAATTAAATTTAAAAAGTCTTATATAATTTAAAAAATCTAATCTTCGAATTGTGCTACTATTTTGCGATTTTTGTTTTATATTTTTGCACAAATACATATATTTGTGTGTTTTAGTAATACATATAATGATAAAAAACGCATATATTTTAAAGTAACACAATTTTTACGTCATTATTACAAAAATACATTCATACATATTCCTTTGATTACATCTCCACACATATGTACACAAATTGAAATTCTCAAAAACATCGATTTAATTAACTAATTAGCCTAATTTTATGTGCTAAACCGCGGAATAAATAAGATTTTGTTTTATTAAATGCATATCTGAAATATTTAAGTAAAAGTAATGATCTTTGCTATAACATCTTGCAATTATAATTTGAAACTACGTATGTGTGTTATAAAAAACTTTGTGATTTTGCAATTATGGATTTTTTGTGAATTTAATTTTGTGTCATTATAATTAAAAATTATTTGTAAAAAGTGTTTTGATCTGGGTAGCAATTATACAATATATAAACAGAAAAACTTACTTCAGGAAATTTTTTAAAACAGAAAATCAGCAAGATACTCGTAAGTTAGACGTACGTATATCAATTGTATATATATGTAAAGGTGCAGCACTATTTTATGGTAATAAGAATGCAACAATATGATAAGAAGCTCTATTGTTAAAATCGTTATTTAATAATTTTCTTTCAATTTTAAATTTTTATACCCTACACCCGAAGAGAGAGGATTAATTTTGCTCTTTCGTTGGTAACGCAGACGAGACAAGATAGATATAGAAAAGCCTATATATTATTGTTTAGCGCCACCTTCTGAGTCGATGTCTGTCCGTCTCTCCCTCCCTCACTCTCTCTCTCTCTCTACCGCTTTCTTACCCTGTCCTTCTGTCTGTCCGTCTATTTCAATGAAGATTTAAATAGAATATTCAGTAGAGATGCTGCACTGAAATTTGCCACATATATTGCATGTTTAGTAAACCAGTTAGTGATTAAAAACGGGCGTAATCGGTCGATAGCCACGCCTACATTTTATAGCAAATATTCAGGTACATCTTCGAAAATATTTGAGTGTATGTTTTGTAATGTATATCACGAGACTGTGTTCCGAAGTATCTAACAACATTAGCATTTTTTCGGCAAAAATGTGTGTAGCTCGCCCATTTTAACGGTTATAGAGTATTTCGGAACTTTTAAGAGCTCTAAGGCATATTTTTTTTCCGGGTGTAGGGTATTTGAGCTTTGGCCTGGCCAAATTTTTTAATTATTTAATTCTTTAACAAAAAATCATAGAGTGAATTTCTTCGTTTCGATTAGCAAATTGGGTTTATTTTTTTACTCACCTAATAGAACTTATTAAAGGAACATTTTATTTTGTTTTCAATTATCTAACCCACACCCCTCCATATCTCTCTCTCTCTCTCCCTCTCTCTCTCTCTCACACACACACACTCTCCTTGCCCTTTCTATATCCTCTTTCTCTCTCCCTATCCCTCTCTCCTCTCTCTACATCTTCCTCTACGTCTCACAAGCTTTAGATTTCTTTCTTTCCGTCCCTAATTCTTTCTCCCTCTCTCCGCAGGCCTATGCAAACAACGCAAAGCATCATTTTTATATTTTGAACGTAACTTGTGAAATAAGTTATATCATTTGAGCGAAAAAATAAACGTGTGTCTACAAGGTTTCGCTGATTAAGATATTAAAACTACTACACAAATTTTAGTTAGAAAATGAAACAAGAAATTAACGGATTTTTTTCTGTAAATACAAAAATAGAAGAAGTGTAAAATTTGGCAAATTTGTCGAAAGTAATGTGTTCTATTATATGTTATGCTTCTATCATATTGATGTTTTCTGATTTTCCCCGTAATCGTTATCAATCCCTAAAATTGAGTTCCGACTAAACTTCAAATTTCTCATCATTAGTTTGGAGAAAACTTAGTAAACAGTTTCGTGTATCTTTATATTTAGTAGAACAACGCTTTGTCTGACTTCATAATGTATGTACTTCGTAGATTCCTTTGATCTCTTAATATATATTTTTTACTGCCTTTAGATTATAGATTCGTTAACGAAAAAATTGAGCACTCATTTAATTGCGCAATTAAAAAATAAAACATGTATAAAACTTGCAAAAATTTGCGAATTCGTGTTAAGTTACATTATTGTGTTAAAGCAGTGCAACGTTTATTGAGCTTTAATAATCTTTACATATTAAGAATTCAGGCTATTCTTTACGAAAACGTAATTTAGGAATTAAAGAAAATTAAATTGAAATTCTATTTGTAAGGAGAAAAATTTCAAATTAAATCTGAAATCTTCAGGTTTGAATAAAATAATTTTTAAATAATGATACAATAATAAAGATAACTAAGTGACTTTTAAAACTTAAGTGAAGAGTAACCATTTCAAAAATTAGATAATAACGTTCTGTAATTTTAACAAAGAAAGAATGCTACCGTGTAGAAATGGGCACGCGAGATCATGATTCACGTCAAATTGTGATTGGCGCCAGGTCGAGATTCACGCTAGATCGTAAATTAAACGCGATCCTAATCACATAATAAATCAATTCTATATATTTTACCTTTTGGAACTCGCAATTAAATAGAACTTTTTGAACCATATTGAATTAGCTTTCTGCGCTACTAGGTAACGATTATACCTAAAGCACCTGTATTAGAAAAGTCGTTTTTTGAACAGTTTTTGGCGTGGCAGGTAAAACGAAGGGCAGAAGAACGTTGAAGCCCGCAGAAGAACTGCTAGAGTCGTGACTCACAATTTGACTGTTCACTTCGTGACGTGCAAGTCACGGCTTAAGTCGTGTGATGAATGATTCTGAAACCTGACATTAACTGATTTCACTCACGCGCCAACTTTAACGTGAAGATACACCAACAAAGCTCGAGTTTAAATTTTGGATATAAATTTAAAATAAAAAGGAAATATTGAAGTTAAATTTGAAATTTGGAATAAAAGTCGAGTGAGCCACTTAATAGTCAGATGTGAACATTTTGCAATTTCATTTAATTAATACTAATGAAAAAAGTTCTACTGAATTACTTCGTTTTTATTCCTAACACCTCCATCCTGTCGGTAAGTGACCTATGACATTTAGTTTCTCCTCTAAATACATATAGACTCTAAAGAGTCTAAGACCCTTCTAAATTTCAGAGCTAAGAAAGCTGTAGATATAGTATGCTCACATTTCTGCAAAACTAACCTCTGTGTATTTCTATGCACTCTAATATACGTATATATAATTATAAATTTCAATATAGTAAAACTTCAAAAATTAAATAAAATAACTACCATGCTTAATTATAAGAAATTAATGATTGCAATTAATAAAATTGTGCTGACACTTTGCCTTCTTAATGTTACCATCATAACTTCTCCAGTTCATAAGTTTCGTTTCTCCTATTTGAAGTACTTGTATAAATGGTTCAAGTACTCGCATGAATGATTTAAGTACTTGAATGAATCGTTTAAGTGCTCGAATGAATCCTCAAGTACTTCCGTATGAGTGATTTGATTACAAGATTTTTTTTTTAATTATGCAACTTCCTCGCCCCTTTTCTTAAAAATCGATGTTTCTCTGATTCCATTTTATGCCAGATTTCTTCCGCTATAGGATTTCTGTTTCATACACCTGTTTTATGGTGGTAGTGGTAGTATTGGTAGTGGCTGTGGTGGTGCCACTACCTATCGTTCCTGGCCCCCCACCAACACCTTCACCAAGCGGCATTTGTTGTGTGCCACCTGCAGATGATGCCTTGGATGCATCCATTAGTTGTTGCTTCACCAACTGAATGTTTTTCTCATTTTTTTCTGTCACCGATCCGGCACTGCAGACGATTGCCTCCGAGTTGAGGTTCTTCATGGAGCCGCTGACATTGGCGATGCTGAGATCCATCTTTTTCGGTAAATTAGACTCGCTGCCGGTCTTCTTCAATTGTATGATTTCAGTTGGTATCGGCGGCATGGTTGCAACAGCAGGCATCTTGCTCATTTGTTGCAGACGCTGATATTGCTCTTGCAACATTTTCTGCTTGCGCAACAGTTCCTGATGACGCCTCTCGAGAGCCACCTGTCGTTGTACCTGATCATTGCCTGATTCATTGCCGCTCGAGTTGCCACTACCATCTTGAATGGCGCCGACAGCAGCCCCGTTGCCCATAAGAGGCTCTGTTTCACTGAGCGATGGCATGCGGTGTGGAACGTTGGGGCTCGTGGGACTGGCCAGAGGGCTACGAGAACTGGTGCGCGGTGGTGGAGGCGGTGGAATGCGTTTGCCGCTGACTTTTGACAGCAAATCGGCATTACGTTCGGGTACAGGCGGCTTACCGGGAAGCCGGAGGGGTTGCGGTGGCGAGGTGTCAGTATCGGAGCCACTAGGGTAGGAATGCAAACGACGCAGACTTCCAATGTTGGCATTTACCTGCAACATGTTGCTGTTGCTGAGTTTATTAATAAGAGGGTTGGCTGCTGCAGCTTTCGGTTGATCATGCTGATCGTGTGCTGTGGTGACATGTGAATCGCTCGGGTTGTAGAGACAAGCTTGCGGGATTTGTGTGGTGACGGTGCTGAGTACCATTTGTGAGCTGTCATCAGATGTGGAGTCGTCGGGACGATGCTGCAAGAAAAATAAAATGCGATCGTAGTGCGCACTCAAATTCTATCGGTAGCACAGACTAACCTCATTATGTTGATGGATGGGTTTGGCGAATGTTTGCAGTTCATCTAACAGAGCATCGAGTGCGTTTTCGGGTGGGACTCCCCCGCTGACAGTGATCGTCCCCATCCGTGGAGTTGGGACTGGTTGCTGATAAGAATGAAATATAAATGAATTTTTTTTATTGAAAATTGGAACTTGATAAACAATTCCTTCTTCACGGAAGACGTATAATTTGATCTTGAGGTAAATTGAAATGTTTAATATTGAGCGTATGAATACATATATTAATGCATATATAGATTAACAGATATAGGCTAAAAATATTTTGCATTATTATTTGGAAGGATAGCATTGAACTCAATCATACAGAAAATTTTGATCAAGCAATTTTGGGCCCAATTTTTCGTTCCAAGATTTTACAACCACAACATTAGAAAGAGGAGAGTAACAAAAAGCCGTAGTAATAATCAAATATATATTTCTAATTTAAAAATCATAAATTTTATCACCCAAATTGCGGAATTATTAGAGAGATTACAAAATATGTCTATCATCACATAAGATTACTGTGATGATTACAGAAGATCTGAGTGATCATAGAACATAACTTAGATTGCAGTATGGTAACAGAAGACACAGAAAAGTTATTTGATCACGAAAATTACAGAGAATCTCTGTCGTCACAGAAGATTAGTGTTATCACACAGGATCTGTGAGATCATAGAAGATCACTGTGGTCATAAATATTACTGGGGTCGCAAAAGTGGTCAGAGATTTGCATTGCAGGCATAATTCCGATCGCTGAATTTTGTAGAAAATTGAAATTGTGTAAACATATATTAAATAAAAGAATTTATAATGATCACCATGCTTAGTAAAATTCAACAGTATATTAAATCTTTTACATTTAAACTACCAAAAAATTTTCGAGCAAGTATGACATGCAGAAAAAAGCACAAAAGTTTGAATAAATGAATTAATAAGAAAAAACTAAAAAACCATCAACAATATTTTTCTCCTCACTATAGCAAGGTAGAATGTCAAGCTAAACTAGTAAGAAGACTGGCTGTCTTTGGCCAGGCCAAACTCTGAATACCCTACACCCGCAAAGCTAAAAACTGTCTTACAAAGCAGTTAATGGCTTTAGCAGTTAAAAGCTGTAAGGCGTTTAAGTGCAACACGCATTTTTTGGGAAATTATACTAATATCGGACTAAAATCCCGTCTTAATATTACCGCCAACAAAATGTACTCGTAAAGGAGAACAATGTGAGTGTTCCCTTCTAAATATAGGGTATATAAATGGGTAGAGCACGCCTGTTTTTGTACATTGCTCAGATATAAAATATTTTGCTTTTGCTACACGAGTACATTAGGCATAAAATTTTCCATTAGAATTCCGCCCGTTGATAACTTTTGACTAACATTTTAGTAATGTCGTTAGATACTCCAGAAAAAATTACGTCTTATTATCAAGTACTGTTTATGAAATATTTATATTTTTAAAAAGGTGTCTACATTTAATATAAATAATAAACGTGGTTATTAACCGATTTCGCCCATTTTCAATATCAAACTGCTCTACATAACAGAATACAAGAATATTTGTGCCAAATTTTATTGTAATATCTCTTTCCGTTATCCCGTAATCATGTTTTTAACAGACAGACACTCATACGGAGGAACAGGACTAAATCGACTCAGGAGGTGACGCTTAGCAAGAATATATATACTTTTCTATATCTATCTTGTCTCCTCTTCGTTACAAACGGAAGAACAAAGTGAATATACCCTCTCCCTTTGGGTGTAGAGTATAAAAATATATAGCAAAACAATCTCAGGTGTCGATTTTTATGATCGACGACAATGCGACAATGCGGGAATTTAACTTCGTGAAAACTTAGATATTACACTCGTACAGGACATTTCAAAAATATGACCGATAAACAAACGCTGCACAATTTGAAGTAAATTGATTTATCTGACTAATTAAGACACATTACTGCAAACTTCAATCATTTCCAATGTTTTCCTTACTATAATATAGCGAGGTTAGATGTACATAAGTTTTTCCTCTAACTAAAGGTTAAAAGAACTTTTTGAAGGATTTATCAAGTCCCTACGCAGCTCAAGACAGTCGTTTTAAAGAAAAAGACAAAACTCAAGCGATCTCTCAACGATTGCTGCTGTCGTAACATATCGCAACATAATGAACAAAGTACTTAAGTTTTTCCTAGAATGATCAAACTAAATTTTTACTAGAACAGTGTATTGAAGGACCTTTTGAAGAATATTATATTAGGAAAGTACTTTAATATTAGGAAAATGCTTTACATTAGAAGTGTAAAATTTGGACAACATCACCTTTAAATGCGAAAGGATCATTTGCAGATTAGGGCTATATCTCGTAAAAGCCTTAAGTTCGGGGTGTGAAACATAGGTAAACACTTGTAAGACATTGACATACAGAGTCATGAAATGACCGACATGAAATTTTGCACGCTTCTCTCAAAAACTATGAAATACGAAGAATTGATTTATTGTCTAACAGGAAGCAAAATAGGTCTACATTTTATAAACGCGGTTTCCAAATTTCATATGGAGAAACACATCTTTGTGTTATTCCATGTTATCGTGCTATTGCTATAGCTTCAGGAACTGATACAAAGGGTGTTCTTGGTCCACATGGAAATTTTTAAATATAATTTTACAACAGGATTATCTAATTCGATGTGATTCCTGAAGAGACAAGTGTGTGAATCTGTCAACATATAAAAAGGAAAATGGAGATTTTTCGGGAAAAATTGGGAATTTCAGCTAGTCTTTATACAAATAATGTAACTTCTGCCTTAAAAGTCATATTTTTTAAAACTAAGTTTACAAAAGCTCGTTTTTGCCATTTTTTTTACATAATCAAAAACTTCTTTTCGAAACAATAGAAGCTTAAGCGTAAACACAAAAATTGTACCAGTTAATAAGCATGGTAATTTAAAACACATTTTTTGTAATCTTTTGAACCTGTTTTTCCCTAATAAACCTATGCAAACATCTGTCCATGATGTCCAGAGCAAAGTCGGTTGAAAATAAACTATCCTACTTTTTGTTGTATTAGAACGTTAGGTATATCGATATATAAATATATATAAATATATATATGTAGTTCTGGATCGTACTGAAAAGCTAAGCATTGATGACAAAAGATGTGTGCTCAGAATATTTTATGTTATTTTTTTCATTTCATAATTTTAAGCACCGATTCAAATATTGGAAAAATATGCCTACCTTGCATTGAAAATTCCTTATTGATGTAAGTAACAATATATCTAATGTTGTTTTTTAATAAAATAATTTTCCTACAAAACTGCATGTAAATTATATATCAGCACATGAAATACCTCGCTGACATTAAAAACATAAACAGCAGTTTTTCACACCGATCTGTGCAAAATCGCACAATTGCAGAAGTGCAATCTGAGCACTAGTAATAAATAAACTTCTAAAGCGTGTAAATAACACATTGAGAAATAGATTTACTATACTAATCTCGACTATAATCCAAATCGAAAAAGTCGACTAATCAGACAAAAGTATTCGAACTCGACTAGTCGAATGCGGAAAATTTGATTACCGGCTAATCTGCGATTGCATGCAGATCGTTGTGAATACGGTGGCGTTTTTTGTAACTTCAATTAATTCAATAGTAATTCACAAAAGTGCTAAAATAACATTAAATTATTTATTAAGTGCAATTAATAAAAACTAAAATTATATAGCAGAAAACCAGTGATGACAGAGGAAAACGTTTATACGCTTCCATGAAAACACATATATGCAGGATTAGATACATATATTTATGGACAAGATTTCATATACATATGTACACGGGTTTGTACGAAATACGAAATGGGTACGTCGGGATAGGGGGAATTTGCACTTGAGACAAAGTTAAAGATTGGAGACACGTGTATTTGTTGTTGCTTTCGAAAAACAACCAGTAAATGTGTTTTGTCTCCGGACATTTTTTGATTCTCCAGCAAATTGGGCGAGACATAAAGTGGACTTTTTCATGGTTGCTCAACAGAAAATAGCATTGACATTTAGTAGCAACACGCGTAAAAAAGTACTTTGCTTTTAGTTATGTTGACTTTGAGAGGCTAAGTACAAAACGTAAACTAGCCATGAAACTTTCAATTTGCATTCTTTTGAATATATTCGGCTGAATACGAGCACGTTCTAGTGTTGTATCTTGGGTGCGTATTTCTCTACTGCTGTATTATATCCAGAAATTTTTGCATTATGCGTCGGTATTTATCAGTCCACAATGTTATGCTATTTGCATAAGAATTTGCTAAATTAAGCAACTTAACAGTTAAATCCTGATTGGACTCCATATTTTAAAGGAATAACTTTAACAATAATGAGAAATTTTCAATTTGTTTCGAGTCAAAAAAATTCACTGCTAGTGGCCAGAATTCCAAGCTTCAGTTGTTTGGAAAGCAACTCGAAAGAACTACTAATTAAGGAAGACGGCAACACGGCTTATTAAAAAAAGTACTGAATGCATGCAGACAAAAGTCTCTGAAATGTAAACGCAACAATTTAATAGTTGAAAACGAGAGAAAGGCCCGTTATAAATCTTTAAAATATCTCAAGTGAAAATACCCCCATAGAAGCAGAGATTTTTCTGAACGAATTTATGATGAATGGGTAATACATGAATGAATGCATGAACATTGTATGGAACGAGGGGAATAATATGATATATTGCTGATATCGAGATATCTATCACTGTCATGTGAATGAAGTTTGTAGACAAATGTAATCAAAAAAAAAATCTCGCCTTGTTAAGCAGAAAGTTATAAGTTTTTGTTCTTGTTTGCCCGACTCACACAGCACGAACGCTTGGGCCTTTGAGCAAAATTATTGCCACTCCAACTAAAAAAAAATGGGAATTCCAAGATAGTAAATCAAGCGTAAGAAAAGGTAGTACAAAACTTTCTTAGAATAAGTGTTAAAAAAATGATGGTTTCGTTGGCGCTAAGGGCGTAAAGTATTGTACTTTCATCTTTCTGGAAAACATCAACCATTGATAGTTCGGCCATAGAATTCCATATTAAAGGTGGTTTTGTGGTTTACTCCATCGCTTCATCCATCAGGATCTTATTAAATTTTTTAGCTGCAACCACATTGTAAATAATACGCTTCAGAAGTACACTTCAAAGGAACACAAATAATTCCTTCATTAGGAAATGTATTAATAGGAAAGTTAATTTTACTCATTTACAGTTTCTTTTGTAATTTTTATGTGCTAAATTTGTATTAAACTTTTAGTGGAAAAGGTGAAAAGAGAGTAGAAAGCTTATTGTTCGTAGAACAAGTGTTTGTGTGTGTGTAAGTCGCTCCTTAGAGAGACAAAATTGTAAATTAGGGTCACAATTCTTACGTTTTTACGTTCGTTTGGTGGAGACAAAGTACATGTTTTAATTTTTGTCATACGTTTTAAAATTCTGATGAAATTGAAATGGAAAGTGTTTCTTGTAGCTTGTTTTACGTCTTTGTACGTATTTAATACGTCTGTATTAAAAAGGATCACAGTTAAAACAGAGGGGAAATGAGGAAATCAGGACTTGCACACTGAGCTTGAATGAATTTAAAATTTTACTTTTCAGTAGGAAAGAGTTCTTAAATTTCAATGAAAAGTGAAAGAACCATGAAATTAAGAAATTTTATAGAAAAATGCACACAAAATTGAGATAATTAAGTAATTCGTGTATAAAAAAACTAATAAAAAGCAGAAGTTATTTTCCAAAAAATGTAATATCGAAAACGTTTATAAAACCATTTAACATTAAACTATTTATAAAATTGGATTTAAGTTTTGTGTTCCATTTTAATAGATTGTTATTGCATGTATCAACATTTTGTAATGTTTCATGGTTTAAAAGCTAGTTTGAATTATTTATACAAAACAATCGATACAAAAATGTGAAAAACTAGTTTCAAAATAAATCATGATTACTCTGTTATTGCCTCTTTGAAGTTTGAACTCCATCGCCAGTTGAACTGCATCGGTAGAAAATGCACAAGAAGAGAACCACAGAAATTATGGTTAAAAGCAGAGTTTTCGCATCGAAGTAAAGCTACAATCGAAAGGTATTGATTCTAACCTAGATTTGATCACAGATACAAATATATGACCGCTCTTAGTAATGTAATTGATTGGGATTCTTAGTATAATAATTTATTTGTTATTTTAATTATCACTTCAAATTCTCATAAAAGTTAAAATTTTAGAAAAATTAAAAATTTCAAATCCCCTTCCGGCGAGTTGACTTCTTGATAAATACTTGTGGAATATCTACTTGAGTTTGACAGCATTTTTCCCATTTCGGAATATACTTTATACCATCAATTTCACCTAGGTTATCACTGTCATCCGAATCTTAGGTGCAATAATGTTTTATTGTACCTAGTTAAGCGTACGCGCCCCCAAACTTACATCTCTACAGGAAGAAATTCATTGGAAATGCTTGAGATTTTCAATAATCTTTTAATACTGAGTTGTGCATATTGGTTCGAAATAAGAATTTCGAGTGAGTTAAAAAAAAAAAGGAAACTTGAAAAATTTCGAAAAATACAAACAAAATAATTAAGCGATAGATATATTATTTTAGGGTTAAAAATACATATTCGAACTGATGCAGATGACGTTTCGAGGTTCTTCGTTGAGAGTTTCTGCCCTGCTGCATGCATATCGCTATTAGCGAGTTATTGCATGCTTCATGTAGCGAATCAAGCCAAATCGCATCGGCGAGTTGCTTGCGAAACTTATATCAACGAGTCGCAAACAGATCGCTACTAGCGAGTCTCCTTTAAATCGCTATTAGCGAGTCTCCTTTAAATCGCTATTAGCGAGTCTCCTTTAAATCGCTATTAGCGAGTCTCCTTTAAATCGCTATTAGCGAGTCTCCTTTAAATCGCTATTAGCGAGTCTCCTTTAAATCGCTATTAGCGAGTCTCCTTTAAATCGCTATTAGCGAGTCTCCTTTAAATCGCTATTAGCGAGTCTCCTTTAAATCGCTATTAGCGAGTCACATGCAGATCAGCGTTACACGCAACACTTGATCCTGTATGATAAAAGCTGAGAAACTAAAAAATTAAAATTAAAAATGCGCAAACATAACTTTAGCAAATACAATATTAATTAATAATTCAATGACAGATGAGAATCATGCACACGTTTTTAGTTTTTCATCAGTTTTATATTTGAAATAATGACCTGTATAGTAAAAAATTAAGTCTCATATGGAAATAGAAGTAGTTCCAGGCAAAAATGTTATGTAATAAGAATGGATATAAAGAGTAATTATGATATGATGCGATTACTTGCAAATCAAAATATGAATGTACATTTGGAAGAGAAAACTACTTTCTATGCCAATATTGCAAAAGTAAAATAAAAAGATCATCTCGAATATGAATCAATCGCGGAATATTTCTTTTTAATGCTACATTCCTGCATAAGAGTTTAAAATCTATTTTTAGGTTTCTATTAATACATATTTTTGGGAACCGTAGAAAATTCAGACTCATTTAATAAATTCGACGAATGTATCCTTACACATAATCCCATTTGCTGTCAGGATCCGCATGTACAATAAACGCACTCATTCATACAAATTTTGAGATGACATTTTTCACCGCCGAATTTTTCTTTTAATTCTTGTGGAATACGCTAACTACTTACATACTCTCATGTATTTTAAACGAATAGTGAATATGGAGATTTTTTAGATCTTTTCTACTTTTTATACCCTATTAATATTTTCTTTGTTTTTCTAGCTTTATCTATAATCTTTCTGTCTTTATTTTGGATAAAATTCTCCTTTAATTTGTGATTTTTTAGTGATTCACTTCAAGAATTCTATTGTACTCTGCGCTCTCTTTTTTAACCTAACACTACTGTCGCACTATAATACTCTAGGATGCTAATTGTAGCCATGGACAGATCGAACGCAACGTATCGTGAGCACTTCTAATTTTCCTAAAACTAGTATCCGAACCCATAAAAAAGTAAGAGAATATGAAAGTCATATCGATCTCGAATGCAAAAACATCGATTCCCATGAGTTGATTTTGGTATACCGGTATCGAATCTCACTGGAATTCTTGGATTCAGCTATAGAACCGTAAAAATGTACAACAAAATGCTTGAATGTATTGAAACTACTAATTTTCTTGCATAGATTCACTAAAACCAGAAAGATACCAAGTGAGGCATGTGGAGTTTGTAAAATCCATGTTTTCGGTTTTCTTGGAATCGATACTGTATTCGTTGTACTCGCTTTCGATACTGCCAATGTACTTGGATTCGATAATCTATTCGTTGTACTCGCTTTCCATTTACTATTCGTTGTATTTGTGATAATTTAACGTGCCATATCTTCTGACATATTTTTTTAATAGGAAAAAATTCACAGAATTCTAATACAGTGTACTCCGTCTTTTTTAAATCAGTCTTCACTGCTTTTTTGTTTTTTTTTTTTTCTTAATTAAAGACGAACTTCGCAATATTCTGATAAATATTCGCCTCTATTTCCTAATAATCTCTATAAGGTACATATTTCAACCCTCAAACGCATACCTTGTTTGCTGTTGTTATTTCAGCTGAGCACGGAGGGTCCTCACTTGTTGGCGGTTCATTTGGTGGCAGTCGTTGTTCTTGAACGCTAGCCAACCTGCGAACGAAAATATCAATAGCTACCTATTTCTCAGTTTTAAATTTTAAATTCTTCTAAAATAACCTCTTTAATGTAACCAAGGTGCCCGTCAACTTCTTGCAACGTCGTAGCGCAGACTCCAATCTGTCCGGTTCCTCCTTTAAAAACTTTTCTTCACGCACAACCTTTTCCATTTCGCTGGAGATAAGATTGCGCATTCCGTTAGAGAGTCCAGGAAATCGCAACTTTAGCTCAGCGACAGTCTTGCTGTAAAATCAAGTAAAGCCCTTCCTTGGGTTATTTGTCCTTTCGAAATCTTATTCAGGACTCGCTATACCTTGCTCTGCTTAAAACTAAAGCCATATCCTCCACGGCAGCCATGTTAACACGCGTCCTGCGATTGATTACCTCGCCGCGCAAACCCTCCACCGACGACTCCAAGTCACTGAGATCCTTCTCGAGACGTATGATCTCCTGTTTGTAGAGTTCTTCCTCGCGCGATATGCGCGTTCTCTCCTGATCACCTTGCTGATCCCAGAAGTTATCACTACTAGCGAGCAGAGTGGCGCGTATGCGCATAAATGCATCCTTGATATCCTCGCGCACAGCTACAGCCTGCGCCTGTGAGAGGCGGCGCAGAGTGCGCACCTCCATGCGCAAATCCTTGGCTTTCTTTTGTAAGCCCCGCAGATGATTATAGACCTCTGGGGCCAGTGCGATATCGGCGCGGTAACTGGTGTGGGTCTGAGTTAAGGCGATGGGCTTGGGAGGTGGTGGCGGCTTAAGACGATCACGTTCTAAAGGTAAACGCAAAATGAAAGGACACATTTTTTAATTCCATATTTTTACGCAACAAGTCATTACAGAAATGCTGCAAAGTAATGTAACAGGTAATGGGGTACATGTAGTGTATGTGTGTGTGTGTTGAAAGTACATCGTGTTGGAGAAAAGCTCGTGTAAATGGGTGGAAAAACTCACATTACCTTTACAACTGAGGAAAAATAAAAACGTTTCGGCATAAGTTAAGAACTCTGCTATACGTTACCTTGTGATGAGGTGCGTGGTAATGTTGAGGACTTTATAGCCGGTTTCGTAGGTTTGCTATCAGCTGAGGTTTCAATAAATACGAGAATGAAACAATAATTACTACATATGCAAAATACGATGCACGCGACATTGAAAAAGAAACAGAAGTGTCGAGTTGAAAGTGAAAGAAAGTTTTTTATTAAACGCGAAAAATTCTAAATATAAAAATAGAGTGATGAAATTGCATAAAATCATAATTTGCCTTAATTGTGAAAATATAACTAAGGAATTTAGAACTTAAATTAAGAATCTAGTAGAATTACTAGATATTTTTCCTTTTTTTAAGAGTTTTAAATTCCTTTCTTAAGATCATATTTTTACGCATTTGACTATTATATATTGATTTTAATTTTATTCAAAATCTACTTCTTTCTTTAATTTTTTTATAGGCTCCAAAAATTCTCAGTACAGCCTTTCTGTAGAACACACTCCCATACACACTCAAACCTGTAAAATAGACCCTCAGGTTTTTTCTCAATTAATTTAAATCGAATAGCTGTAAACCGAAATTTCTTCAAATTAACTAAAATTAAAACAACAACAGTGCATCAACTATCGAGCGTTACACAGACAATAACTGCGCAGAGTTGCCAACTACTGAAATTCTTTACATTCTCGGAAAACTTTTAATTAATCTACAAAACGTATATTACTAAAAACCGGCTTTTACCTCAGATTAATTGACAAATTAATTGTTCACTTTGAGTCAAAATAACGTTCGCCTTTTCAGCCCACTTAGGTCTTCACGAATTTTAACGAAATCTTTGTATTAAGTTATCTTATTTCGACTCATTTCGATCGTAGTGTTCCAATATTTTTAGGAGTATCTAAAATTTTTAGACGATGCTAGCGAAGGCTTAGAAAAATGCATAATGTTTCACATTTTAAATTTCAATGACGAGCAAAATAATTTCAGTTATAAAAAATTATTAAGTAATTTTTGGCAGGTTAAAACTGATCAGTAGAGTTTTATTTCTCATTTACGATTTTATTTTTATTATTACCATTTATCATTTGAATATCATTATTAGAATATATTGTACAATATGTTGTACCGATTTTGTTATCATTGATGGTATTTAGGTGGATATAGAAATCTTAAGGAATGGTATTCGTAAACCATTATACTTATTTATTATTTTCTACTGCTGGCCAATGATCCTCCTTTCTCATAATCACATTATATTATCCTATACAGGTACGTAATCGTTACATTACATAATATCGTAACATCGTAACATTATATAATATAAGCATATAAAGATTATATTCGAAGAAGATACTTTGTCCTCCACCATTCACGTCAAAGATTTAGTAACTCGGTTTAAGAGCAGAATTAATTAGTTTCACAAGTACAATAGAAAAACTTAAATAGATAAACAATCAGTAAAAATATAGAACTCAAATCAAGATCGCTTGTAAGACAGACTCAACTAAACATCGGTTATTTTAAGGGTTATTGTATTACCAGCATGTTGAGGGCTGTGAGACTTTGGCACTCCTTGAATATCATCGCTAAATGATACGGACTTTTCGAATGAGACCGATTTATCTGCAATTGATTGTTGAAAGAGAAATGTAGACGGTTTAAGATGGTTTCATGGGTAATTTTTCTGGTGAAGAGGAGAAGTGCAAAGTGTATCGTAGATATTATTTACGTCTGTTAATCTACCTAAGGTATCATACATGAAGAGCTAATCGTTAAATCCCTAACTCATGCAGCTAATGATAGATACGTTTACAGTTACAGTTACAGAAATTGTGGTTTATAGTTTAGTTGCACTTACGACATGAATTTCTTCCCAGTTTAGGTGCTTTTTCCCTAACGTAGATTTCTTCTCCAGTTCCGTTAGCTATAGGGTAATTTGGTTTTTTATTGAGGATAAATTAATTTTCTTCATAATTTAAAATTCAAAGGAAAGTATAATTTTTAAAAATGATATTTTAGGGATATTTTTAGAAAAACTGAGAAATGCAGATAAGAAAGCGAAAGGATTAAAATATTATACAACCTACTGGCCGATTCTACTTACCTAAAATTAATATATGATTTGGTCATTGGAGAGATCAGACAGAATCTCTTCTACAGGATTTTCGTAGCAGTTATTTACATACATACGAGTACATTAATTGCATTTGGAACAAAATGGACACCATGTGGATTATCCAAAACTAACTACAGAAAGTGCTTTAGCGAATGAGATAATGAATTTATAAACTGAAATATCGTAGCTCAACAAATCTTAGGACTGAAGATATAAACATAAAGAACTGACAAAACCTTTTAGAATAAGGGAAATGATATATTAACGGGAGCATAAACGCAACAAAAATATCTTTTAATATTCAAGTATGCTAAATTTAACTCCGCCTCTGTCAGTTTTTTTGTTGGTGTCGGTCTCAAGCTCGGATAAAAAAGGATGGTTTGAGGCAACGGGGAAACCTTTTTCTCAGTTAAATATTCTACACCTGGCAGTAGGTATAAAATGCAAACTTTATAGCGTCGGACAACACTAAGGATTTTAGAACCCCATGTGGTACCGCGGCAATCCACACGCTCAGGCGGACGCGACGTGGATTAGGGGGGGTCCCAACCAACGCCTCTTCCAAAGATCTCATTCCCGAAATTGATCGTTACTTGGACTTCACTTCCAACAAGGATGAAAGTGAGGGTGTGTTTCCTCCTTCGGGAGAGACACTCTCACGTAGAAGAGGAGGAAGGGACGCAGGACTCGGGCCGCTTTGCGCAGTAATGAGGCGGCCAGCTCTGCTGTGATTGTGTTTGGAAAGCGAAGTACAACGGTGGAGGTATCTCCTACTGAAGCTGGTATCTCTGCTAGATTGACCGTGTTCGAATTTCGATTTCGATTTAGAACCGGTCGAAGATCTGGTGCCTCAGGCTAACCAATCGAGATATAACTGGTATGTCGCCAAGCTGGTAGTTAGGGATGGTCTCATTAGATATGCTACCACGTCTTTTGATGATTTCAGGACTCCTGGCTGTGATGGCATACGTGAGAAGCACTTTGTCAAAAATACAACATGCCTACCAGCGCGGTAGGTCTTGCGAATTGGCCTCGCAAAATCTGCTTGACCGTATTGAGGATTCCCTGCAAGATGTGGATGTTGTATGCAATGGGAGTTTTTATTGATGCAGGGAACTTTCGACAAGAAGATGTAGTTTCACAGTTCTCAGTGGAGAATTTCAAAAGATTTGGTTATTTACAAAAATAGCTTTTGTCGTACGTAACTTTGAAACTATTTTAATAATTCATTTTTAATTTCCTAATATAATGCGACACGAGGAAATATATTGTCAAATTTAATTCAGCAATTTTGAGTGTGTAATTTTCAGATCTTTTAAAAGTGCCATAAAAGAAAAATTAAAAGTTGCGCTTCCAGCCAGTAACAGCTTAGAACGATTTAACTTTACCTCTATTCAAATAGGAGCCTTTTTATAATGTGTAAGCAATTTTGAAAATCAACCATAATTCCGAAACTTTTCGAACACACCAAGAAGAGTTTAGGAGATCTCGACTTAACCAAGTTATAATGACAAACATTTGTTCTTAACTTAAACCCAAAAGGCTCGACCGACTTAAGCTGTTACATCTTGTAAACACAATCAAAATGAAAACAAACACCTTTACCATTTTGCAGTATTGATACTCATATTTATGTGCGTCAGAAAGGAACAGAGAATGTTTTAAGCTTAGCACTAAAACAACAGTAATATAAAACATGCATTAACATTTTTTTCACCTTAGATTAGTTATAAAATGTATAAATAAAAGCCTTAACCGAAAGTTTAAATTTAAAATATCTAAGACGTGTTTCTTAACTTATGCAGTTGAGTTTTTATATGCAAAAAATGTATAAGAAATCAAGAACATCGAGATTATTTGGTGAAGTGAACTTTGGAATTTCTCAAATCGAAATTTAACACAATATAATTCGAACATTGTTTTTACTAATTTAGTGAAAGTGAAGATTTTTGTTGACGTGCATTTAAAAATGTTTTTTGGTGAAATGTGCTACTGTTGTAAAAAACAACATATACATGTTAACAACAAATAAAAGTGATGTTGCGCAAGAAAAGGTCATTGAGCGCTACTAGTATGGCCGAGATTCAGAACACATCCTACCTCTACACTGTTGTGGCGGCACTCCTAGGTAGCCAGGATTTAAAATGGGTACAGCGGCTGGGGCGATTTGCGGATTTTGGTTGACCAGTGCTTTTTGCACCAAACCAGTTAAATTAGCCAATTGACGTTCCATGTGTTCCACACGAATGCGATGTAGATCCTCTGGTCTGTTGAAAGGATTAAAAAGAAAAAGAAATTATTATTTATTCGTGAAAATAATACCCGCTATAATTAAAGTTTTATGCTGTGGTGTGGTTTCATTAAATTTGTTATTTATCTTAACCTCTTTGCTAAGCCCAAAGACCTGCATATTCCCCGTCTTAACTCCTTTCAAAATTACTCTTCCCTGCCATCATTTTGGACTAAATTACTTATGCATTCACTCTTGCATAGTTACTTTTTGCTTATCTTAACTCTTATCCTCCCTCACGAATAAATCAATTGACTTTTTTACGGTATAAATTTACAGGAGCAAACAATATAAGAAAATTTTTAGGCTTTGTGTAGTTTTATTCTACCCTATGTACAACATTGTCAGGTAACATTTTTATTAACCGTCAATTATATGTATTCCAACGACTTCACCTGTACAGTTTGAAGCTCGAAAAATATTAACCAAAATCACTATCGAAATGATTTTTTTTATACCACCTTTAAGAAGTGATATAAAAAATCCAGAAATCCTCTCTTTACTCTCGTTAAAACTGGATATAAAAGAAGGTAAATATTAGGGTTAAGAATTTTCGTTCTGGTCTACATAATAATACGTTCTCCTGTATGGAACAATACAACTCATTAAGAATGTCACACATGCTGAACACTAAGAAATCGAGCAATATTAGAAAATCACTATGCGATCCGCGATTTAATTTTATTCTTAACGCAACGGTGGCACTTAACAGCTGTGGATTGTGGACAGAAAATGCATTCTTGCAGTTCTAAAGTTCTAAGAAGTTTAATATTATTTTTGTGGCAAATGCTTTTATATATTTTTTGCGTAACTAAAGCGGACGACGAAATATTTTCCATGACAAATTGTTTGTCTCAAGAGTTTCGCTTGTCGGAATTACTACGACTGAAACTGTCATTAGACAAAATGCCTTTGCATCAGAATGTATGCGAATCTAGTGACACATGTATAAAAGGCGATAGAAAGTTAGATATTATTGAAACATCGTCACTTTCGCTGGAAAAGAATGGTCCAGCTGCATTAGCTCTGAAAGCGGAAAGAAAGTTAGTTTGAAAATCACGAAATTATATAAGATGATTACGTAATTTTATAAATATTCCAGAGATTACGACACAGAATCCGCCTCAGTGGATTATCATCATCCCACTTGGTTGCAAGAAGAAAAACCATCGAAATTGCAAACACTCTTCCAGATCACCATAACTGCACTGGCGTTTCTCTCCTTTGGTGGCTACTTACTCTGCCTGATAGTTCAGGCAATCAAGAGCAAGGGTAAAGACATTTATATATTCAGCATATTCTCAATAAAATTTGGCAGAAGAAATTTGCAGAATCTTCTGAACTTTTATGCCGAAGAAGCCTAACCCTTTTTGCTCTATTTATATATTTGTTTTAATTTTATTTAATTATTTTTCCAGGTACTACTTATTTTCATCCTGTCGCTACTGATACAACGATAACTAAAAATAGTGGTACAAAACGTATAAAAGTCTATCGTCGCAGTCGCAGATACGCCGGGGTCTCATACACAGGTTTGGAAGGGTTAAATTTGAAAACCGCTCGCTTCACTTATGACGATTCTTTCTCCCACGATTTGGAGAGTGAAGGTTTAAGGAAGCCATTACGACATCCAGCAGATTTTTCTAAAGGCTTGTTACCATTTGCAGAAGATTATGTCAAATTTTGAAGAGATTATCGGTAGAAAAAATATTAGCTTTCGTTTCTTCTTTAAACTATTTCGTTTCTTTAAACTATATTCGTTTCTTCTTTAAACTATATTAAATTATTAAATTTATGGGGAAATTTTTAAAAATAAGCAGATCGAATTACTGGATTATAACTAAAAATGCAAGTAGTTTTTAAAACCGCGACTTTAATTTGAATTTAGCAATGTTTATATTCGATTTGGAATACATTTAAATTTAGGATTTTAAGTCAGGATCTTGACTTAAAATACTTTTGAATTAATTTTAATGACTAAAGTTAAAATTCCGAATAGTATTTAACAATTGTTAATTGTGAGTGTTTAACTTTAATAAATTAAAATCTAAATAAAACCAAAACAATTTTCATTACTGAACAAACCTTGTTGGATCATACATTTGATTTGCAGTTCTAGGTATTCGTCCTGGACCCATTTTCATCCCATACAGAGCATACTGGTCTTCGGTGATAGCAACCTCACTGTGAAAAGTCACAAATAGATTAAGCTTTTATATTATTTAGTCTTCTGCGGTTAAATTACTGCACCTGTTCTCTTCATCAATAATCGGAGCCACGACATTACCACGTGTACCATATTGACTATAATACGGTTCCTCATAACTACCACGTGTACCTCGCTCCGGAGAACTGGTGTAACCATCTATTGATTAATTGCAAAGAGAGAAAAATTTTATTAGCTTCTAAACACTAAAATAATTTATTCAAAACTATTCGGTGAGAAGTGTATGTAATGTCTTCCATAACTTCGTATGAAATGCATTAGCAATTTTAAAATATTTCTGAGTATATTCTAAAACTTTTGTTTTCAAAATCGCTAAAACTAATTTTAAGTGAATACTAAAAGTAAAACAGTATCGGATTTTGGAAATAAATTAAAATTTGAAAACTACTTTGGAGTGTCAAAAACTGGAGCGACAAACTGAAATTTACTATATAAACCAAGGTCATTTAAGGGTCAAGCATACTTAAAAAGTCAAAGTAAAATTAAAGAAAAGAAAAATAAGGTTAAAGTACCTGGGATGCTGTACAGCTGATCCGGGGGATAGGGAAAAATAGGTCCCATATTACCCCTTGAGCCATACGATCTTAATGGTTTGGCCGGTGCTCCTGTTTTGGCATACACAATATATATTTCATATTCGTAAATATTATTTCAAACAATTAAAGAAGAATTCTAGACGAAAGCTTTATTTTTCTTATTTAGAAGAAATCTTCTAATAGTTTGATATGTGAAAAGGAAATTTTACGAGTTAAAAAAGTGCAATTTCGATAGAAAAATTTCGAATAAATTCAAAAATAGCTTTTGTTAGTGATTCTTGCTGAAAAACTTGTAGAATTTTCTTGGAAAATTAAAGATTCAGCTTTGTTAAGCTGTATTTATTCACAAAATAGAGAATTTTGTTAACTTTACATTTAATACACACAATTTAGCCAATACAAGTCCCTTAATTAATTAATCTAAAAAAAGGTTGCATGCGTTTTGTCAAAATTTGTAATTCTACTTAAAATTCAAGAACTTCAAAGAGGGGAAACAACATTATTAGAACCATTAAAAATGCAGTATTCAGAATTGCAGTGATACTCACCCATGGGTACCTTAGTGCGATCCGAATACATGCCGCGTGGCAAAGTTTGCGATGTGCCAACATAATAAGGAGGCTGTTTTCCAGGCTGAAATTGGTTAAAATTAAGATAAAAGAAGTGAAAACATGTATGAAAATAAAACTTTTTTAAAATTAACGAATTAGTGAAGTAATGTTTGGTGATCAATGGTGTAGAAAAACTAAAAGGTAAGAACATTTTTGCAAATAAATTTTAGTTAGTTGAGAGGTCCGATACAGTAGAGGTTAATAAAGTTATTCAATCTACGTAATATCGTATAGTAAAGTTGGCAAATCTAAGATGGCTCACTGTTTGCCCATTAATACACAGGAAAATGTTAGTAAAGACTTTCAAATTATATTAGTTAAAGAGCAGAAAGAACAAGTTTTTTTAATAAATGTTTTTTCGAAATAAATGCAAAAAAAACAGTTTTCATCCACTTTTTTAACGAGAATCATCTATTTCTTCGTGTTCTTATTAAGTCATTACTTGTTATTACTATTTCCGCATTTAGTGCTATTATTATTTTTAATTACAAGAAAAACACTTCTTTAGTCTTTTTTTTTAGCCTTCAATTTTCTTTAATTAGTCTAATGAGTTTAGGGCTAACTCGACTTAGGTGACGCTGAGAAAGAATATATATACTTTTCTATATCTATATAGTCTCCTCCTCTGCGTTACAAGCGGAAGAACAAAGTGAATATACCCTCTCCCTTCGGGTGTAGGGTATAAAAATACAAATTCAAATTTGACACTGACAATTTACCGGCAATATTCATTTTGGTTTGAATCCATGACCTAAATATTTAATTCGTTTGAGTTTGTGTATGCTTAATTTACTTCTAATTCATTTCATATACAAACTTCAATGAAAAACTTAAAAATTGGAACTTAAAAATTGAAGTTCAATTCACCCAACTCTTCCATTACTTTTGATTAATATGACAGGTGAGTGATATAAGAAAGGCATAAAAGCGTGTAAATACAATTGAAATCAATACTTAAATTGCGAATTAATGGCATACATCATCATGTTTAATTTACTTTTCTCAATTTAAGGCCAACACAGAGCACATTTTAAGGTTATGCATCAAGGATAATGGAGTTGTTGTCTTACAAACACACCTTTTAAGGTTCTCAAACATAATGAATAAAATATCACAATTTAAGATAGAAAACCAGAAATGATTGATTTTCTAGCTATAAATTTTCAACACCTACACACACTCACAAAAAATTGTCTGTGAACATTAACGAAAATTTCAAAAAAAACAAACAAGAGATAAAAGGTGATGAGTAACAATTGAGTGAGTGATAACATTTTGAAAATTAAATTCTACTTAAATATAGTTTTTAATTGAAACAAAGTGGAAAATGAAAAATTATAATAGAAAAAAAAATGTATTTAAAAAATTCGAATTTTATGAATTTTCAAAATATATGTGAAGTAATTTTTCAGCTCTTAGTTTATTATCTCCTGATACTTGGAATTTTTTGCTTATAATTTTAAACTAGTTTTTCTTGAATAACGTCTTGTTGTGGAAAAACATTTAAGAAAAGTGCAAAAAATTAATCAGAAAACAAAGCATTGTTTCTAATTTGTGCAAAGTTATATAAATTAAAAGTGAATTCAAGTTCAACTAGTTCGATAAGAAGAAAACTTGTAGTGAAAACGCGAATGATAGTGGTTTCAATGATGATGTAACATCAACCGAAAAATCCGAAGAGCAAGCTAAAGTTTAATTATAAAAACATTAAATACAATTCAACTTTCAATTATTAAATGATGCCATCTTGTTAAAAAGAAAAATTGAATTTGGAGATAAAAAATTGTTATTACTTCTTACAAAGTAGTATAACATAAAATAATGAACAATTTCTTAATTTTTCCCTTTTATTTTACTGCAAAAGTGCAATTTTATTCTTAAATCGGTTTTGCGAAATTTGACACAGAATTATACTAAAAATTAGATAATTTGTAGATATGTTACTGACTTTCATTACAATATTTCGAATTGTTTTACGTTAAAAAATTATTTTTATAAAAGCTTTAAAGAGATTTATGTAAAAACTTGTTTATTAAAAAGTGTATTTTACTTTTTTTCCATTATCATATTTTTCTTTACAAGAATCACGGTCATATCACGTGTATCACCTCAACACGACTCATCACATTGTGTATGTATGACTTCTGCATATAAATAAAATCAGACTGAAATTTTAAAACTCGTTTGCAAAATTAAGTAACCTTTGACAGTTAATGAGGCTTCTGACAGTTAATAAGATTTTGGGCTCTGACGATCGTGAAGTTTTTATGTAAATGCTGTCAACAACTGATGGTATTTGCAATTTTCTGTGCTAACAAGAGGATTAACCAATCTTATCATGAAATTGCAACAGATAGCAATGATCTAAATTTGTAGATGCAACGAAATTTTTCCTCTGTATTTGCGAGGGTAATTACATTTTTGTTTTTTCTCAACAGATTTTCAATTTCATTTCAGGGCGGATAAAAATGCATCTAAATTCAGATCAAGAAATCGACGATACAACTCACGAAATCAAGCTATGAAACCAGAATTGCAGTTGTTACGTCTTCTATCGAACAATCTGACGATCGACCATCTGTCGATCCAATTGAAATACAAAAATGTCGTAATTGTAATAACGACTCGGTACAATAATTACATAATTACAACGATTTGACCGACGGTAACAAGTGCCCCCACCTGTTTTACTGTCGTCGCTTTGTTCGGCGGCATTCTGCCAGACAGAATGGAATGCGACATGCCAACGCGTTGGGAGAAAAATAAGCGCAGGTGTTGTGATTTCTAAAAATTTCACTCGCAAAACGTGTAAAATTTGGCATCAGCAAAACCGCTGGAGAAAAGTTATCTCAGTCATGTTCAGGGTTATCTTTGTAAATAAATAATGACCTCATTACGGCGCAAAACATTTCCTACTTAGCAGCTTTTGCACAGGTCTGTGAGGATTCCGTACGGAATTCCGTGTACACCGTGCAAACAATTCAATTCAATGCATTCATAATGACAAGTTCAAGCTACTTGCGGTGCGAGTTTGTAAGTAATTTTTGCAACCGAACTCGTTAGCAAATAATTTGTGCATTTTAATTAAAGTATTGCACGTACTTTTCTTGCTCTTAGGGGAAAAACACACCGTCAGCACCGTCTTCGCGGTATTGTAAAGTCAAGAAAATCAGCCACTGGAAAAATGAGGCCAGAATGCAGAGTGTTGCAAAGTGCAGCCAAGCGCAAGTAAGAATCAGAATAAGAAGAATCAGCACTGTTGGAGGCCAGAGAGTGAAAGTAGTGATGGCAACCGAGTGGTGGCGCTAGGAGAATGAGAAGAGTACGAGCCAAAATGTTGTTTTCTTCTAATTTTCAGTATTTTTCATTAATATAGTAACACTATTATTTCACACATAAATTAAGGCTTTTAATGTTCATCATTAGAGCCCGTAAATTTGTTTACTTGGGCATGATATGAAATCGATATGAAATGAAAGAAGTCAATGACGAAGATGAAGAAAATTTTGGGAAAATTTACGCTTCATTCTATTTTAAACTTGAAGAAATATTAGAAAGTTAATTTTTTAAAATTTAAATAAAGAACTGAATGTTAAATAACTTCAACTTTATATTAAAAATTTAATGAGATTTAATTATATGTAGGAGATTTTGAGCGTATTTTCTTAAATTTTTTCAATATTAAAGAAGAAAATTTTTAATTTTGTTTATACTTCATATAACGACCAAAGGCTTTTAAGCGGTTATTTAGCCTCCCGGTCGCTTTCTTACGTGCGCAGCTCTATTGTGCAGCGTTAACGCAGCTGCTACTCAACCACAATAAAGTCCAACATTTGGCTCGGAGGCACGCACCTTAAACAAAAGCGTGTTGTTAGGTTGTTGGAAGCATTTCCAAATATCAGCGAAGCATTGAAATAGAATAGAATAGAAGTAATTCCAAATATGAACGGGTGTATGCATCTGCTAGTCGCATGTATTTACGTTCATTAAATTCGATTTAAAATCAAGGCAGAAAACGAAATAAATACAATTAATACACTTCTGTCGATTCGACTGCTAAATCTGATGCAATTCAAAGCAAAAAAATCAACTGAATTTCCGAAATAATTAAATTGCAAGTTTTAAAAATGTCATTTGTGACCTGAATTGAATATGTTTTTTCTGTATTACAGAAAAAGACAAATCCTATTTTCACACAAATTAAACAAATTTTACTAAACAATTATAAAAAAATCACATTAAATTAATATCTTTGTAAATTTAGATTAGAATGTTTGTTAAAATTTAATGTTGTACGCGAAAAATTGTTCAAGTTTATCTCAAAGGGAATATATTTTTGCAATCTGAATCCGTCTATTTTTTTATTATTTATTAGTATCATATACTATTTTATCGTGATTGATTGACTCAAAATAATATTATTTTGTTTTATTTTTAAGTATTGTTTTTTTTGTCTTTTTCCTTGCAACATTTTGATTCAGAAACATTTCGTCAATCCATTCATCTTGAGAAAATGTTTGGAAATTTTTACGATGAAGCATAAACAACTCAGTTGTATGCTATCAGAAAATGATCAGCGTCAGCAGCAACATCAGCATTCATGCTTTTTTCCACTGAAATCGCACGGACGGAAGCCGCGCTCGATGAGAAGCCCACTGTTGGCTGGCGTTGCCACGATCTGAACCAAAGTTAAACGATCTGCAAGCGATAAATGCGCGCAAAGAGCAAAAAGCTTGGACGCCTGCCGCTTGAAGCTTTCGCGGGCCAAATCGTCTGCGCATGCGTGCGGTGAAGTAACCGCAACTGTTGGGATCAGCAGTTAGTTGTTTAGTTCATCGTGAAGCCTGCGGTTGTGAGATCATCGAGGCACGCTTCAGCTTTACCTACGCTTAATTGCTCAAATTTAGTTGCAACTGTTTAGTGAAATCCTGCGAAATGTTTTGGTGTTCACACTTTATGCACGCGATTGTCGTGTTATTTATGGCGACTTCACGAAGCGCCTGTTCCGCTTGGAAGCCTATTGTGGGCCAATCAGCACCGAGTGGTGTTGGCTTCAGTCTGCATCAGTCACATCCTGCTGTCAAGCACCTCAAGTTGCGCGACACATCGGGACGTAGCGAGCTGGATTTGAGTCCGCCGTCGTCCTCCGCGGAAGCCACTATCGATGAGTTCGAAGCTTTATCGCTTGCATCCGTGCATGCCGCTGAAGTGGATCCTTATTCTGCACTAAATGGTTACAAATACGACGACAGTGGTGCCCGGGAATATAGGGAGGGCATGTTGGGTCAGGTGAAGTGCAGTGATTGTGCTCGATTGTTGGAATGAGGTTTTTAATGTTACGAAATCCCTGTTTCTGCAGGATGCTTGTGCTGTGCCGAAATATGCTTTTAATCACGACGGCACCGTTTATTACAATACCAAGATACCAGAATTGGAGCAGTTTACCATCTGCTATTGGATGCGATTCACCAATCACAGTGGTGATCATGTAATGCTGACATATGCTGGTGAGTGGGAATGACAACCTTGAGATCCTGTTTCTGACGTTTTGACGAGGGGCGCAAGAATCACTCTTAAATCGCGATCATTCAAAAATGGTGACTAGAAATGTAGCCTTTCTAAGATTGCGTTGAATCATTGGCATTGTAATCGCTAGAAAATAGTTTTTCAAGGCAGCGATTATTCAATTATTCTTAAGTCCTTCTTTAAAACTCTCTAATATTGAGGTCATTTAAAAATCGCTCTAAAACCCTCTTTAAAATTGCGATCATTAAAACACATTTACTAGAAGTCGCGATCACTCAAAAATTATCTAAAACAGAGTGAATTATCGCGATATTAAAAGGTTTGTATTCTAAAAAACAGTCTTAAAAAGGTTTACGGTAACTTGGAAGTAATGCAAGAATCTTTCTAATAATTTATAAAATGTTACAATATTTAAAAAGGTACAAATTCTAAATGTCAACGAAATATCATTCAAAGATTCTCCGAAGTATCTGTCAAGTATCTTTGAAAGACTATCTTAAAAACTCTTCGCATAGCTTCATATGAAGTCATTCTTTCAAAACTTAATCATTCCAATAGTTCATAAAAAAATCACAATTGCACAAAACCTTTAAAAATCTCGATCACTCAAAATGCTTATTAGATAGACACGATCACTTAAACAGCTCTTAAGAAGAGGATTATGAACAATTATCTTGAGGAGATCCAAATAGATCTAAATCTGAAAATACTTTAAGATCGACATTATTAAAGTCTATTGTTAAAACTCTCAAAATAGCGAATAATCAAAAAGCTTATTATTTAAAAACTTCTAAGACTTCAATAAATTATTACGATCTTAAATAATTCTCAAAAGCTTTTTGCAATGGTTCGTTTGATTTTAAAGTGTTTTCGATCGTAATATAACCACTTTTACTCGTAGAATATCTTTCTTTATCAAGATCTCTACTCAAACACAAGCTCAAAATATAAACCATGATCTCAAAGCAATGAATCTTAACCTCCAAAAGTGGAAAATTTTATCTCTAGTTTAAACCTGAGATCCTTAATCTTGAAATAATAAATCTGGGATTTGAAATCAACGTATAACGACCTCTAATTATTGTAAAAAAACATCTGCGAAACACTCTCTCATAATCTTAAGTTGATGGATGTTATTATGAATAAGAAAAAATCAGCACCAGTAATGAAACACGATATTCATTCATTCATTCAGCTCTACCGGCTGCATCATTACGTAACAGTGCTGAAAACTTGAAAAGTGAAAGGACCGGATTTTTCCCCCCTAACCAGCGTGCCAGACGGCGTGAGTCGCCTCAGTCGTCTCTAGCAAATTATGCATTACATAAGTGTTTTCTCTTTCCGATGCTCGAAACCACTTAACGGAACACATTAATTTTGCTCCAAAAATTTTCTTTATAGAAATTTGTCTATTTTGCGTATTTGGAATATGTAGATTTTTGGCCGACAAATGTTAATTTATTGCTGTTGCTTTTGTTTTGATTTTTTTATACTGAGCTTTAATTTTGGTTTCAATTAAAATTTGTTTACATTCATGTTTTGCTGAATATTTAAACAAAATTTGTGGAGTAATGAAAGTTTGATTTTACTTTATCTTATGTTGTTTTATTTTATTATTATTTTTGTTATTTTGTTATTTTATTTTATTTTAACTTGCTTATTTTATTTATTTTTTTCTATTTTATGGTGTTCGATATTCTTTTTTTAACTTATATTTTATTTTATTGTTTTTTGTTTCATTATGTGTTATTTTATTTTTAATTTTACCTTAATTTATTTTGTTTTACTTTACTTTCATTTACTATTTTATTCTCTTTTATTTTATTTAACATTATTATATTTCAATACATTTTAATTTGTTTGGTTTTACTTTGTTAATTTGTTATTTAATCCCATTCTATTTTCCCAATTTCATAAATGGCTATTTTATTTAGTCTTGCTTTTAATAAAATACAAGCTTTTAAATAGAACTGAACATTTATCTTTTTACTGATATTTATTTAAATTTATTGAATAGTAATAATTTTCTTATCGTAGCCAAGGATGAAAAGCGCGCTTTACAGTTATGGGTGGCGAACTCCAAGAATTCCAGCTTCCTTTCGATGGCAATAAAGGGACAGCAAGTGTACAGGTTCGTTGTAAAAATTTTGGTCCACAAACCCCCAATTGTTAGCCGAGCTTTACTTATTTTCCAGACTCAACTACCCACTGCGTACGCGCCAATGGCATCACACCTGCACCTCATGGAATGGCAAGACCGGCGAGTGGCAGGTTTGGTTGCGCGCAGAACGGATCGGACGAGGTTTTCATAACGCAGTGAGTATTAAACGCAAAAATCGACAATTTCTAAATACCTGAAACAAAGTGGCACACAAATTTTCATCTCGAAAAAAGGCCTGAGCAACATATAAGTGTGCCAGCAATAGCAGCAGCAGCCGCAACACTTGTACTTGTATATGACGCACGAACGCTATAAAAAGCTGTAGTAATCGGACTGGATTATATAACGAATTGAGCTACAGACGCAATCACACAACATGGCGTACCTACATTTTTTAATGAACCAAAAAAACGCGTAAAACTCATGAAGTGGATTAAATGATGCCGAAGCATTTGCTATTGCTATGCAACAACTTTCATTTTTCTCAAATTGGCTGCTATTGTTTGATTGTTTGAAATCTCAGCACACTGTTTTTGACTGGTACTTCCAAAAGGGGGGTTTAAATTAACGAGATCAGTTATTTTCATCTGCCCTGCACAGCTGACCCTTTATTTTATGAATGTCCGTAGGCTTACTTAAAAATCACTCATTTGCTTTGCTGTACTGCTTTTAAAATTACATCAATACAGATTTTATAATATATCTGATGCACAATTTTATTGGCGACTCAACAACATGAGCCCTCGTTGCATCAACAATATAACCCCTCGTTGTATCCGTCGTATAATTTTATGTAAATTAAACACTACATTTTTTACTGAATTTTGCAAATATCTGAGGATTTCAGTTTTCAATTTAAACGATAATATTTTATTAATTAGTAAATAGTAATTCATTAGGAGATGAGAAAATGATGTAGATATTTCAATCAGTTCATATTTCAAAATTATTTCAAAATTATATAGATATTTCAATCAGGGTGGGACGGAAAGAGGAGGAAGAGGTGTATAATTTTTAACTTTCTATTAGAACCCTCAAATCCAAAAGGGTTTTCAAAAGAGTTTTAAACTTGACCTCTGAATTTTCAAAATTTTACAATTTCTAAACATTTACAATTTTCATAAATCCTACGTTTCGTAAATATTTTATATACGTTTGGTAAAAGTGTATGACAGATTGATACTCATTTTGAGTTCGAGACTGAAATCGAGATTTCAGGAATCGAAGTTTTTCCCACGCCTGAAAAGACCGAGAGACGGCCTTTTCAGACGTGAAAAGAAAAGGAGATCGAAAGATGGATCTGAAAAGATGGAATGGAGAGTCGAGGCCGAGACAGTAATTTTCAGCTGAAAAGATTTCTATGGGCGCCCATATTTTTTGAAGATTAAAATCACGTTCGATACAGACGTTTTGAGTTGAGACCAGAAACGGCATCGAGATAGCATCTGTGAATCAAAACAGCATCTGTCAACCGAAAAGAGGACAAGGATCTATATAGTCTTTTTTAAATGGGAACCGAGAGCTTTCTTTTAACCAGATAAGAACCAAAACGAAAGCCCGGTACGGTATTTTCAAAACTAGAATATAAGATAAGACAGCTGTTTTAGATGGCAAATAAACATTAAGGGAAATATAAAAATTGCAAAAATTACCCTTAAAAGAAACGGATATAATTACCAAACATATGGAATATATTCTTTCAGAATGTTCTTTTACTATCATATTATTACCATATCCTATGGATATTAATACATAAAATTTTATATTTCTGTATTTATAGGTTGTCGGTTACAAGATTTCACCGAATGGAAAACTATATTCGGGTGGTCCCTCTTTTACGGGCGCCATTGCTGAAGGTCTACATTTTGAGATGACTTTGATACAAATTTATCGCGTTGCACTGAGTGCTGGAAAAGCACATCGCGATCACAAACACCATCACGCACATCATTTCAGTCATGATGGGCAGGAATTATCCACCACAACAAGAGCACCGCCAAAGGTTAGTTTGGTTAGGCGCAGTAGTACTGGGGAGCCAACTAATTAATAAATCTCCGTTCGATTTTACAGATCAATCGTCCTTTACCGATGCATAGTCTACTCGCAAATGGTCAGATACCAACGAGTGTACGGATCAACTTCGCCAAACCTGTACAGCTGGCAGGTGCCGCTGCCATACCAGTACCGCCAGCACCATCCACTACTAGTACCGGCAGTATTCTTCCCCAGCAGCCTTCGATAGCCGACAATATTGCTAGGGGCTCACCTGAGAATCAAGGCTTCACCATTCATACGAATTTCATTAACGGCCAATTTCACTCCGGTTCACGTTTGGTAACGCAGCAGTTAATAGGATTACCAGCTGGGCCCAGAACACGTCCATCCATTACACACAGAGCTTCGACTCATTCATTTAATTCTCTGCACAACCCGAACAATGTGCAATTCATTGATGAAACCGAGACCAGTGTATTGTTTAAGCGTGAAACGGCATCAGAGAAGCCCGTTTTAGAGGTCACAGCCGCAAATGATGGGTTTAATGTGGAAAAAACACCCAGCAAGCCAGAGCTTGACAAGGTAAGCACACATGACAAACTACAACTGGATTCTGTGAAAACAACCAGCAAACAAAACGAATTCGATTCGGTGAAAACTCCTATCAAACCAGAACTCGACTCCGTAAAAGCGCCCCGCAAACGAGAATTCGATTTGATGAAAGCTTTCGGCAAACGAGACAGTGATCTGATGAAAACTCACGATAAACAAGATGTCGATTCAGTGAAAACACATAACAAGCGAGATCTCGATTCGGTGAAAACACACAACAAAAGAGACCTCGTACTGTTACAAGACGGTTCCATTGTAGATGAATCTGATATTGACGGTTTTGGTTATCAATTCGATGGGCTGGCTGAATTTGGAGGAAAGAAATTTAAAAATGATTTGACACTGAAGATGAATATCGAAGATGAGATCAGAGAGCACGATCGCGAGCCGGCGGAAGACGAGGTGAAGGCAGTCATGGCCTTGTGCGGGAGATGTGATCTGGAACCGTTTCTGGGTGCCATTGTATTTGCTTGGAAAAATGTCATCGCGGAATCGGATAACGCGCTCAGGGGTTCGAGTGTGGGAAGATGTGGAAATTTCTGAAGAAACAGTTCTATTTTAGGAGCAATAGAAAAGAATCATTAAAGTGCCACTAGTCACGATTAAGGAAAAATAAATTATAATCTTTAATAAAGTCGGTTATTCTTAAATTATAATAAAAATTTGCCTTTTATTTCGCTTATAGTTTCAGAAAATCTCTATTATATTAGAGGCAATGTAAGCTTTATTATAATCATGGTTTAGTTAAAAAAAATGTTAATTTTAAAAATAAACCCAAAAAGTTGTTATGGAGCGATGTTATGTAGTTTGTGTTTGTTTATTTAAAAAATTCTAAAAGTTGGAAGTTTGAAACGAAGTCGCCGACTCACCTTTGATTTGTGGATATGTTGATGTTGATATTCCGAATCAAATTCCGGCTCACTAAAGTAGCTCTGAAAAAAATGAGGAAAAACGTGTTCAATGTTCGGCCACGACTTTTTGATCAATTATTACTAAAGATATTGCAAAACCCAAGAATTACAATTTTCACATCTTATTACCCTTATTTATTAAGATTTAATAATCAAATTTCATTTACAAATTTAAACAATTTGGAAATTAGAAAAAACTTTACATATTAATAAATTAAATTTACTGAAATCATTTTATTTGAAAGCACTTTTAAATTTTTGTAATAAGCCTTCGAACTTACTTGATCCTGATCCCACTGCATGGGGACAGCCTGCGGTAACGGCTGTGGTATACCAGGTCCTCCTGGCAACACCTGAGGAGGAGCAGCCACTTCATTTGATTCAAATAAACGCAGAACGGAGCGATCACGTATTTCACGTAAATGCGAACGCACATCTTCGAGTTCATAAAACATGTCTTTACTAGCATCGTGTATATAAATCTTGACATTCGGTCCCTCCAAATACGACATCGTCAGCTGTCTGGGGAAGGAACGGACAAAGAGAGCGCGTACGGTATCGATCGAAGTGATTTCATTTGGAAGCAGTGCACGCTTTGTTTCAGACCGATATTGCAGAAATACCAGACCTGCAGTGAGATAATAAATACAATAATGCAGTATTTATTATGCAATTATTTTATATTATAAATGGCAACTTACCCAAAGGGCGTTCCAAAGTCTTCGATGGTGTTCTAACGACTGGTAGAGATGAGCGTTGTTTACCTCCACGACGAAAACCGGTACTGGCTGTCTCCACTTCTGACATAATGCCAGGATCCTCATCGAAGAGAGGACCCTGATTCACGGGCGCATAACTTCGCACGGGTTGAGCCTAGAAATCCATGAAGAGAAAAGCATTTTTAGAAATTATTTAGGGATTCATATACCTGGTGCACTACGCAATAGTAAAACTGCGAACATTAAAAATATTTTATTTTGCTACTGTCAAGTTCTTAATCAATATATTGAAATAAATGCCTAATGGGATATGCAAACAATATAAAAATAATTCAATAACTAAGGACGAAAAGGAAGAAAAACCAAGCAAAATTTGAAGTTTTTCGGTTTCTTTGTTTTAATTTAAGATTTTTTCAAAGATTCCTTCCTTATGAAAATCACATATTTATTGATATTGAATAATTTTTTTATCATTTATCGTAAGCTCTGTACAAAACTAACTTCTGAGCGGAAATCTTTCACATGCTGCCACTAAAGGTCAAAGTTCAGAGAGTTTGTGAGTAAGTTAGGTTATTTCAGAATGAATACTGAAGTCCTTTGAAATTGAAATCGGTTTTGATTCAATTTACGACAGATTAGAAAAGCTTTTTAAGATTTTTTTCGAATAAGGGAGATAATTTTCACCTTTAAACGGTTTTATTCAATCCCTGAATGTTGAACTCATTTATTAGAAAAAAACGCATTATTATTACTACAAATTAAGATAATTACTTTAAATATTACTTCAAATTTTTTATCATGCACTAAATAAATTTTGTATTACGAAATCACGATCGCATGCAAACACTCTTAAAATATTTTATATAAGCTCAATAGATTACTATACTTCTTGAACTCATCACTCATAATGCATTAAAATATGTATTAATATTGTATTATTGAATAATTACTATTTTTATGGCTCTATTTATTACTGAAAATTTGCTTTACCTTTTTATTCTTTTGTGTTCGCATACCCATCTTAAGAATATAGTGAAGAATAAGGAAAGAAAATAGGGTTGCATGAGTTCTTTTGGTAACTCGGTGTAACTTATTACTTTAGAAAAATTACACGATCGCTTAACATTACAAATTTTATATCTCTCTAAAAACGGAAAATCTTTGTATGAAACTTGGTAATTTTGACTGAGAGAACACTGAAACATCTCTCGGATTCTGTTCTTGAGAAAATTCTCGCTTTTGTTTTGTACTAAATTTTCTCCCTTAAGTATTGATAACCCGAAAATACTGGACTAATTTCAATAAACTAAAATCTTAACTTTAAATTAAAGCTCTATCAAGCCTTCTAATATTTTCTCGAACTATCTGAAGAAATTTGTTTTTACAATTAGTTTTTACACATTTTTTAAATTACATCAATTCTATGATATCGAAATTACCTCCAGATCCATGGCTCGTTGCTGAGGTGGTGGCTGCCCTTGATGTCCTTGCATTACGCCATACTGTTGCAGCATATCACCGCCCAACGTATGGCGTCGTGGATCCTCTCGGCGAGAACTTCGACGTCGGTCATCGTTAACTGCTGCAATATACGAATACAAATTTGATAGTTTGTAAATTGTTTTAAATAAAGTCTAAAAATAAAATAAAACCGAAATTTACGAATATAATTATTAAAATCGTGTCAGTTTTGAGCAACATCATGTACAAAAAACTTATCATGAACATGTCTACGCAGAAAAAAATTTACTCATGGGAAAATGCTCAAAAATTCTAAACATAACAATTATAGTAGTTATGTTGCCAGATTTACTTCGAACACTCATAATTTCAACCAAAATTAATACAGGAATCAACATTATATGAGTTCAGTACGGACGCAATCCTTCAATTCAAAGTGATTTAACATTAACCAACCTTGTTCATTTGCCTGTTGACGTCCGGATTTATTTTCATTTTGCCAATCTTCCTCTGAAAAAGAAACCAAATCACTCGAATTAATATTAATTTCATTAAAATGTGATAATATTACGTATTGTGATTTTTTTTATTAAGGAATTTTAAGTTCACGCATGTATTTCTATATATTATTTAGTGTATTTCTGCACTAACAGTGTGCTCATCATAATGTAGTTGGTCGTTTGTGCCTTAAAATACTCTGTGATAGACCTATTTCTGTTCTAAATCAGTCGTCAGCTTTTAATTGTAATATAAATACAGATTACAAACAATCTTTACTATAATACAATGCTATTATAACCTTCCTTTAAACTAATTGTCTCAAAAACTCCTAGATACAAGAGTAAAAGGATGTGCATTACATCTTAATCTTACCTCCATCTCGACCTTTGCGCTTTTTTTTCGAAGAACTGCTACTGCTACCGCTCTGATTAGAAGAGCTTTTGTCTTTACTTTTCCAGCGAATTAACATTTTCGAATTTTTAACACTGGCAATTGTGGATTCGAGTGAGGTATATGATTAAATTTTAGTGTGATATTTTATAGATTGAGCGAAACATATCTTCAATGTAAAAATTTGGTTATGATGTTGATACATGCATTAATTTATTTTATATTTAACTCGTGTGAATTTCTATTCACATATTGTATCCCAGGCTATGTTAGTTACAAACTCGCCATAGCGTGAAACAAAATTTATTTTCAAATGAATTCAAATAAAATTGACGTTACTTATTGAGCACGGATTACAAAAAACTAACGCACTTTTCATCCTCATATTTATTTCACATTTACTATTTTCATTCATTAAAATTCTCGATTTTTTTTAAGCCGTACGGTTTCTGTGAGTAGATGCTGAGAGAGAGCGGGAAGAGCGAGAGAGAGCGAGAAAGATAATGAATACCATTCGGAGAAAAAACATGATGTTCCCTTAGAATGAGAGCAGTGTTCTCTCTGGAACATTACTCTCATTCTCTCTTTGACTCTCTTTTTCTGAAGTTGTTAATATTTAAGCAGCTATGATATTTCAATTTTATTGATTATTTTTATTAATGTGAAGTTTCTATGTAATTTTCTTGAAAAATTCTTTATAACCTAACAAAAGTTTTATTCATTTTAGGAAAAATTTCAGGACTACATTTCAACAAACTGTATTTTTGAATTAATATGAAAATATAGAATTGAGCTTTTCTGTAAAAATGGATCTTAAAGAGTTTTCTCTCTTTGCATGTTCACCAATTTCAATTCAATAGCATTTGTTAAGATCTAATATTTTATTTTGCAATCGAAATGTTCACTCCCTTTTGAACATACATATATACATATTTTTATATGCAAAAATTTATTGGCATTGATTAAGAATCTCAACAATTTCACGTAATTTACTTCACTTTGTTTAAATAAATTTGAAAGATGTCAGCGTTTCTTGCGAAAGGATAAGATAACATTTTTCAAATTCTCTCGACTAAATGCATCACATATATATATCTTCACACCATCTACAATGATTTTATTCAACGTAGATATACGCGTTTTCAGGGATAATCAGCTTTAGCACATTTTTCTATCTGATGCTCCATATTATTAGCTTTGAATTCTCCACTTTTAATAATTTTATGAAAGTAATTTCTTCATCTGGAAAAATTTATCCCAGACACCGCAATTTTTCAGACTGTATATCTTATCCGCCCGTAACGTATTAATGCAGAATAATTTTTGTATATCCTAGAGGAGTATCCGCCCTAGTAGAGCGCCTTGCCTGGCGATATTCTGCGAGAATGCCGAGACATTCCTTCGGACGAAATACTTATGGGTACGACACCACTCTCTGTGGAGAAGAGGTCTCTCTGTGGAGAGTGTAGGGCTTGCGCAGAATGACCCACCTGGCGGAATGTTTTGAATTTGCAACATAGCGTCGTGTGCTGAAACGAATGGAAGTGGAAATTCTTTGTCGTCATTGATGTGACGTCTTTTCCCCACAAAAACGCCGACAGCATGTACACACACACAAGGGTTGATTACAATACAATGTTGAACGGCCAATATAGTCGTTGTTGTTTTTACTCTGATTTCCTGACTGGCTAAATGGATGGTAATAAAATTTAATGTTGTAGTTTGGGGTGGGTGGAGAGGTGCATATCAGATGGTTTTTGGTGATTTGAAAATAAATCCCTGACCTCGAGGCACTATCTATTAATAGCTGATCTTAATGGAACATCTCAGCTGTTATATCCTCTCTTGAGAATAAAGCAATCAGAGATAGCAGATAAACTGAACTTTTGAATTCGTTTTCGTTTTTCTCCAAAAAGGTAGAATTCGAAAAGAATGGACAAATTTAATCTAAAGGTAAAGCAGTTTTAGAAAAGAAATTTGAAAAAAAACAATAGAATAGAAAATTTTATATTTTATGCCTTAAGTGTTTTCAAACAAAAAAATTCTTTTTTACTTTTCCAGATGTACTTCGAATTTCTGAAACCATTTCCAAAATTTTAATGTAATTTAAAAAAATTTCAAATCTGTTTTACGAATTTTGTAGATGTGTTTTAGAAATGTAAATTAGGAAAATAAGAACACAAATTCGAAAATTTTGAAATTTGCTTTAAAATTTATAACACCAACTTTATAACACGATAAATGTATGCGAATTTCATATATATATTTGAAATTCGTCAAATACAGGGAATTTCGGGAAACGTGTTCATTTCGGAAGAAACAATCAGAGCGCTAATTTGTTCAATTTTGTACATGTGAAAGAATCTGAAGGATATAAATTATATTTCGAATTTTCTAAAATCGAATTAGAATTTTCCACCATATTTTTTTAAAATTAAAAGCGAATCTATAACAAAAATAATCTCACACTGAATGATTTAACCTGCATTAAAAAATCTATTCAATATTTCTCCTGCTCTACATATAAAGAAATTCGAACAAAAAATTGGATTACAACGAGCATGCAGAAAAATATATATATGAGAGAGGACTGTATTATTTACTGACTGTGACTGTGACATCTAATAAATAGAAGCATACAGAAATAGTTAAAATATTAACAATCATAATCAAAACGCAGGACCGACTTACTTCCAAAAATACGTCAGTGTGTTTCTAAGATATCTCTTAATAATCCGTATCTCTTAATATTTTAGTAGAGCCATCTTAACATAGCTATCTATTCAGAAGTCAAAATTGCTCACCTTCAATTTTCTGACATCCCACGTCCTCTAGTTGGGTTTTCGAAGAATGCTGCTCAAAAGGATGGATTTTTAAAGGCTGCTTCAATGGTTCAGGATGAACTTCTACTTCTGGTTTCAAATCACTCGTGTGCAAATTCAATGAGCCCGAAAAATACTGACCATATCGAGGATTTGCTTGGTGCAATAACTGATTCTGAAGTTTAGTGCCCTGCACAACTGTCCCTCCTCCGCGAGGTCCACGAGGACGATAAATTTGACTTTGAAGATTATGTGAACGTTCCAGAATTAATGGTGTACTGCGACCACCTAACGAAGTGAGGTGAAGTGGTGAGTACAATAGTGATGCATAACCAGTAGGTTTTCTTAGTTGCTGGAACGAACAAGGAAATACTAATTAGAGTGGGTAACATTTCAAGACTTTTGAAATTTTTACCGGAATGTTTTTCCTTCTTACATCATTTTCAGAACTTAATCTGGAAATGGCTTGTAAACTGCTGCAACTTGTTGGTTCGAGTTGTGTTCTGTTTACCAATGGTAATCCATTTGTTTGTTTCTCTAGAGGTAAAAATTTGAGCTGCTGTTTTGGAGAGAGAGGGCGCCCCTGATTCTTTTGTTCTCTTGTCGTAGGTTGATTTGGTGCTCGATTTTCAGTGTTGCAAACGTTGACGTAAACGTCCACTATTTCGGCTGACGGTCCAGCTGATGTTCTGACTGGACTGACTGGCTTTTCATCAGCAAGTGACTTTTTTCGCAGACTTTGTATACGTGGCGGTACTTGTGGTCCAGGTTTGCGTGATCTCGGCAGGGACTGTTGAGTCGTCACCGAAGCGTAGGAGGCTGGGGAAATTTGCGAACACGCCGAAATCACTTCATTGCTTCTCTTTGGATCCGTTGACGACTGTTCGGAATTTCGTCGCATTGAGTTTCGGCAAAACTGTCTCACCTTCTCCATTACTTCTTCCCTACTCAACGTACTGCGGCAACTCAGCCGCGATGGCTGAATTCTCTCGATAGTATTCTTGTGGCTCAACTGAAAATTATCTTCGGAATGACTGACTGGCCCACCGACCATAACGAGGTTGTTTCTATTGTAATTCGGATCACGGTTAACACCGCAGAAAGTGTTTCGTTGTGGGCCACCGCGTACAAAATAACCGCTCTGATCCGGCGAAGAGTAGATGGGCTGCAGATCTGCAGCTTGGATTCGTTGCGGAGGTAGGCGCTCGTAAAGGTTTTCATTATTTTGAGGCTTTCGTTGAAATACTTTCGTGTACAAATCGCGATCTGATGTTTGCTGCGCTTTTTGTTTTTCTCTTAATGCGAGAAACTCGTTTCTGGAGATGTAAACTCTGGACTCCGATGCTTCGACGCGAACGGCGGCGGCATCGTAGAGGCTCGAGGTCAGTGTGCTCGACGAAGCGCGGAGTCTTGATTGAGATTCAGTTGAGTTCGGTGGAGGTCGTATGGGGGTCGAAGTTTTCAACGGGGCCCCATCACCACCACCTCCACCACCGTCCCCACCTACGGGAGTCGTAGATCGGTTCGACGGGTACACGTTATTAGCTCGGGCGACACTTAAGAATCCACTCGCTTTACTACGTTTTAATACTTCATGACGATCCATTGAGGTTGAGCGTCGAAATATTTGTAGGGCGCCACTAGAAGGTCTGCTATGACCTTCGGTAGGGTGAGAGGTTTGTTTTGCTTGAAGTAAGTTTCTCATTAGGTCGCTGGAATGGGAGGAGTAAACTTTTGACCGACTATTAGTCTCCGCACTCAAATGATCTTCTCTGTTGGGCGGTGGTCGGTCAAGACGGCTTCGCTGTACGCTATCCACCTCGTCGTTTACACTAAGTTTTTCGGAATTCTGCAATAGGTTGTTTATATAGTTGAATTCTACACGTGGAGACTCGATTTGCTTGCTTTTCTCTTCTAACAAGATACGCTTGTGTTGCGGAAGCCTCGCCTTATCCTTTATCTGTATCTGAACAATACCGGATGAGTCATACATACTCTGTGCTTTAGGAACTGATTCTTTGGGTGTAGTTTTCCGCCTCGAAGAGAAGATGTTATGCGCCAGCAGACGTTGAAAGATTGAAGGTTTCTTTGTCTTCTTTGGTGTATCTGTTAAAGGCGAGCCGATTTCGCTCGCTAATTGATTGGCGTTTTTAAGAATTTCGGGAGATTTTGGCTGAGTAATTATACGAGTACTTGATGAGATTCCATTCGTTTTCGTCTGTGTTTTGATTTTATCTGATGAAAATCCGTTTGCGAGCTGAAAATTCGTTGAATTTCCATTCGAATTGGACACCGTAACAGTATTTAAAATCTGTTGTGGCGCCAATACAAGACCCTTATTTTTTAAAAATTTTTGAAATTCTTTCGAACTAATTGTATTAGTAAAGGAACCTTCGTTGTTTTCCCTTCTTTCGCTTTCAGCATAAGTCACGGTACTTTTTCCAAGGTACTTCGAATTCGAATTCGCTGTATTTAATGCGGAATCTGCATCCTTATTCTTATTATTATTATCTTCCTCATGATTCGTATTCGTTTTATTAGAGAAAACTATTGTAGTCTCTTCACTAGAGCTACTTTTTCCTAATTGCTCATCTGTATCCTCAGAATCGTCGTCGTCGTCATTGAATTGAATCTTCTTAACGCGTTCATCAAACTTTTTGACATTTGTTTCCACTTCATTAGGGTTTACGTAGATATCCGGTTCTGTTTCTGTACCCACTTTTACTTTTATATCTGTGAGATTGGGATAATTGGGCTTTGAGCACTTCTTGTATGGTAGCTTTGAAATGTACAGATTTTTTATGTGTTTATCTGTTTCCACTTTCCTTGCTGCCCCTTTGAGTGTACCATTGGTATTAATTATGTTTCGTTTCTGTTGCTTTTCTTCCTCTTTTAGGCGCGCTAAAACACTTGGATCGTAAACAAAATACGGATCTGGATTCTTTATATAAGTCTTCACATATTTTGATTGTCGTAATACATCTTCTGTGGTTATCAGCTCATCTGACGGTGACTTCAGTAATGAGTTAACTGCATTCTTATATGATTCCTTATTTTTTTGGTACTTTTGTGGTATTTTTATGTGTGAAGGTGATTTTTTGTTTTTAGTTGGTTTAAATGGATTTTTCTGGTCTATTATTGGTTCACCCTGTATGAACTTTTTAACACTGTTTTCATCACTAATTAACGTTGCTTTCTTAGAAGATTCACTGGCCTTCTGGGGTGTTTCATCGTCACATGTTAAAGTTGATTCCTGAAGAGTTGCATCTGATAAATTCGATTCTTCAGACATTCTTTGCTAGGTAGATTTGTTGTAAGGAACTTCCAAGACTCTTAATTTTTAAGGGACTCATAAATAGTGATTCTCCATCAAATTTATGTCAAGGTACTTGATTGTTACGTATAGGACTGGATTCTAAATTACTTTTAGAAGTTATGTACTTGTATATATCAATATTTAATACTGTGGAACTTGTTTGTATCATCGGAATTTTGGTAAACGGAATTATTGTCTTCAAGAAATACTTTCAAGGTACTCGTACGTAAGGAACCCTTAAATCACCTTCAAATAGCCTATAAAAAAATTAAGTTACATAAATCCCCTTGGATAATAGAAAGAAAATAAAATAAATTCAAATAAAATTAAATACGATAAAATAATATAAAATAAAATAAAATAAAACGTAACCAAATATAAAACACAGTAAAAAAATAAAAGAATAAAATAAAATATTTAAATAACATTATATAAAGTGAGCACAACCTGAAATAAATTCATGTTGTATAAGATATAAAACAAAATAAAATATAATATGAGAAAACAAAAAAAATAAAGATAAGATAAAATACCATTAAATAGAATGAAGTAAAATACAATAAAATAATAAATACAATCGAACGTCAGTAGTAATAAATTAGGACAATTTTAACTAAATAAATTTGTGTAATTTAGCAAACAAAAAATTTAGTTAAATATCGTAATAAATAGTTTCCACCTTACATATCATATATAAATATCGTGTTTTGTTATCGAAAGCACTAATCTAGTTTCTTGCTGGCAAACATTAATATTGTATTACTTATTAAAAAAAATCTGCTGACGCGGTTCTGATTTCAAAAATAAGTTGAAAACCAATCCCAAGCTTACAAGAGTCGTGCCAAGTTTTCATTTCAAGTTACAGACGTATGTGTTCGCCAAGGAAAGGTGAAGACGGTTTACCAACTAAAATTTGAAGACCTAAAATTTTTCTCATTTCAATATTTTCAATTCTTTTCTCTTAACTGATAAAACAAAAAAGAGCCCGATAATTAAAAGCCAAATTTAAAAATATTTTTGTTTTTGTTTATATTTTCTCTCATTTATTAGGCGCTAATTACATGAACCCGGAGCATCATTTCATTAACACTCTTCCCCCCAAACATGACCTCAATTAATGTTCTATTCTTTCTCCAGATAAACATTTTCGATTGTTTACGTTACACGGGGAAGTTTTGAGTTACCTCGGAACCGCAGTTTCGGTAAACAATTAAAATGTTTTTTTCAATGGATTCATTTTTTCGAGTTGAGTTTTTTCGGATTACATTATTTCCTCTATGCTTATAATTGTTTTTCCTTGGGCAAACCAAACCCTCTTCAGCGAAACAACATAAAACACGTGTACGATGATGTTGGTTGAGTAGCTTTAAATTAGCAGAGTTTTTTTGTGCTCAGAAAAGTCAGACATCTAAATATTACTATTTCGGACAGAGTTCGAGTTCCCCAATTCCTCCCGGCGGAATACTCGAGAGCGTTATGTAACTCAATATAATACATGCTGCAAGGAGATAAGATTTGAAGCAGGTTCACGCCCATTCTAGCTGAAATAATATCATCAACGTCATCATCATGAGAATGAAGAAGATGTCTAGCAAAATCATGCCTTTGACCTGACAGAGGCACAGCCAAAAAAAAAATTATGTAATCGTGTATGTTGCACAAGCATCAGATAGTTACACAGATCGAACTCTTTTCGATATATGTACGGATATGCATGCAATTATACGTGATGTATTTATTATCTTCACGTTTCAGAAAAAAAGGAACACGGGAAAAGCATTTCGGAAGGTGGTCTGCAGCCTTCCCAACCCTTTTCTGTCATGTGACCACTTGGAAAAGTGATTCTTCTGTTCGTAGAAATGTTTAGAATTCTGTAATCGTCTTTTATTTATTAAGACGATTTATGTGTATCAGAATTTAAATACAAAAATAAAATTATGCAAAACAACTTCCACAAAATTTTACATTTCAACAATTCCAAATATTTTAAAAATTTCAAAACAAAGTCGTAAAAGTTTATGTTTGACGTCGCGAAAATGCAGACTATTTTCGCGTTTTTTAAAACATTTTCTTTTCTCTTTAGTTATCTTCGCTTTTTCATGTCAGTTAATTTCGAAAAAACAAAAGAGGAATTATCCTTTTAGTGGTCTTTTATTTACTAAAAGGAATCATCCTACAGTTTAACGAACAATCTTGAAGAAAAACTAATTTTTTAAAAGAAAGTATATTATTTCAGTTGAAATGGTACAAATAAGTTTTTCAAGGTCAGTTTTGAATACTTCAACAACTACAAACCTGTATTAAATAATCTTTGTCCATTAAAAAGGATAAAAATATAAAACTGAAGAATAGGAAAAACAAATCAAAATAGATAAATAAAGAGAAAACTTACTCAAAACAGGAAAACACTTTATTTTCGTATTTATTACTTAAAGCAGAAATTTCATTTAATTCAAAATCCAAAAAAAACCCATCAAATTCCACCTGGAATTGAAAATATGAAACAATAAATATAGCGAAAAAAATTGGGAAGAAAGCCAATTAATTTTGTGCGACGAGATCAGTCGTTTTAAAAGTGAAACCTCAAAGTAAGCGAATGCGCGTTTTTCGTTTCTATTATGTGAACATATAAGCAATTAAGAAAAGAAAAAAATTAAACAAAAACCGAAATAAAGAAGATTAACTGAAGAATATTACTTCAAAGGCATTTGTTTTATAACAAAATACAAAAATCTTACAAATTCTCTAGTAAGATATAAACTGATAAATCTGACAAAATAAATTCGAGGAGATGACAAATGAATTTTTCTGCGACGAAATTATTGGTTTTTAGCTAATAAGCTTGAAGTGGCGTGTTTTTGAAGCCGTGAGAATTAAGACTCTCAGCTAAAAGATGATGACTTTCCCGGCATTACTGCATCAATTAAAAATGTCCGGTCCGTTTTGCAAAAAACAAGAATTTTGCACTTACATATGCATGTAGATATAATAACTGCACTCATTGTATTCACTGGCTTTATGTCACTGTTGTTTGTATTTGTATATTTAGAACTTATTTGCTTAACTCGTACAGAAGAGCGAACTCATTTGCATAACTTGTTGTTATTATCTACAATATCATCGTGACAGATAAGGCATATAAAATGAAGGTTACCAAAGACATTTCCAATAAAGGAATGAGAAATAAGTAAAATTGGCTTGTGTAAACGTATTGAGTTTATAAATAAACGAATTCAATTTACAAATGCGCAATTCATACAAGCATATTTAGCTGGAAGTCAGAGACGCAAAATTTACAAAGTTAAGGTCAGCAGTGGAGAAAACAATTTATCACTTCTGATATATAGCTTCAGCTGAAGTATTTTCTCAAACAGTCTGTTTCAAATGCTGTTTACTTATCTATCTACTCCGTGTATAAAACATATTCTACCTGATAGAAAACTGAAGAACTTAAACTGTTTTACCTGATAGAAAATACACTATAACAACCCAGATATTTCCATTATTTCATCATTGAACCAAAACTTGATGGCTTTGCACAGCGTACACTGTTCATCGGGCATATCTGTGTTATAATTGTATATATATATACAAATGCTATACATGTCTTTTTTTTTCTTTTGAAGAAACATGCATTTTTTCTTTTAACAGACTTAACCAGACTTTTTGAAGTACTTGTACGTGTTTTTCAAGTTTTCTGGAAACAAAAATAATACGCTCACTTAGTGATTCTCAAAAGCATTTTCAATTGAAAAAGTTTTTAAGATAAATACTTTTGCTTTGTGATTTTTTTATATGTCTTTTATAATTTGCCAAATTTTTGCAAAAGTTTTAAGTTCGCTTTAACAGCTTAAATCAAGTTTTTGAGAAGTTGTTAAAAAAATAACGCATCGTTTTAGCTTTGAATTCATTAACAACTGATCATCATAAATCCTTGAAGATAACTATACACAAGCATGTACTTGTATGTAAATTTTTGATGATTTCAGCAAAGTAAGCTTGCAATTCTGAGTACTTGTTTTATCTTTTCCACGCCGTTCACGGTTATTGTAGTTAATTTATTTTTATTTTATTATTTTCCTACTTTCAAACAAATACAGCAAAGGAAAAAATAAGTATATAAATTTTATAGAAGTAAGATTGCATGTAATTTTCAAAGAAAACACTTGTTATTGCACAGCAAGAATAAAAAAAAAACATTTACATTATCTCAACACTGATATTATATGGGTTTTTTTCACTAAATCGATTCAAATATCATGCTTTTCGAGCTTGAATTAGGATGTGTAAAGGACTAATTTTCGGTACTTAGTTTCGTAGATTAGTAATCTGTATACAAATATATATCTAAATTATAGATATAAAAATCAAAAATCAAGACTGTAATTAAAATCCTATATACAAATTACATCCCTCATTAAAAAATCATTATTTTCAAAACTTATTTCTGTGTTATAAATATTTTTGGTCCGTTCTAAACAAGGAAAATGTCGAAAGTAAAGTTTAATTCTATTTAAAACTCAGGTTAGGAAATGATGATCATATTTAAAATTTGCCCGATCTTCTTATTTAAGATATCAGAAACTCTAGCTGAAGTTCAAAGGCTCGAAACAAAGGGATAACCAGACCCTGAAGAGCGCAAAGTGTTAAGTAACCTCAAATCATTGCCTATAATTGAGGGCAAGAAAGACAAGCCGAAGCACTAAATAGTAATAATTAGCACGTTATTATAATGTTTTGCTTCTACACAGTTTATTACGTAAATGTAAGTTTTTTTTTTAAGTGAAATCTAACCATAAATATTTTGAAGGCAGTCGTCAGTATCAAACGCATTGCTGATAACGCGAGTGAAGGACAAAATTAATTTCGGTAACAGTAACTTTTTATTAAAATTTCGGTAACTTTTTAACAGTAAAAAAAAATACATACTACGAGTAGTAATCGTCATCGTAGTCTGTTTAAAATAAATATTTGATAACCTTGATTTCTTCATTAAGATTTTCCGCGATTTCGAATTGAAGATTTCGTGTATTTAGAATTTTGTTTAATACTTAATGGAAGAATATTAAATATTAAAAGAATATTATAAATTATATATTTATTTACGTTTCATGAATTTATTCCTTGCAAGTTAAAAGAGTAAAGTTACTTTATATTTTTTTGGAAACATGTTGTATATTTTTGTGGTTTAAACTGAAAGCTTACGTTGTTTCCTTGAATTACAATCTGAAATTCTACTTGCAGATGCCGCAATTTTTTGGCGCAAGTTTTGGCGTCACCGACTTTTTTTTAGAGGTCCAGAAACTACTTAAGGTGTATAAATTATCACATACATATGGAATTTTACACATAAACAAACATAAATATATGATTTATTTTCTCATAGAGGCTTTGATATTACTTTTGCGAATTTGGAGGTCAGCACATTTTAGCGTGCCGCCATTATCTCTCCACTTCCAACCCGCAATTGACGTCACTCGACGGAAGAACGGACTCAACTAACTAATTTAGTGCTATAACTTACATTTGAAAGTAAAAATTAAAAATTTAATAAAATAAAAAACAAAGTACATATTAAGTTGCTCTCGCGGTTGACGCTGCTTTGCGCAATTATTCCACAATCATACACAACACAAGGCACAGAAACGCTGTTTTTAGGGCAGAAAAGGTGAAAGAGTTCACCGTCGCGGTTCCCAGCCGCGCTTTACTAGATTTAGAGCGCAACTTCTCCGCTAGGCGGTCTACAGTCGCTGCCGCCGCTGTTGCACTCTCGACTTCTTCGTGCTGCATGGATAGGATGGATGACTGTGCATGGCTGACGTAATTTAATACCAGTTTTTTACTGTACTGAACTTAATTAATAACTCGTGCTTTATTTACACAACGCAACAGCAAGACTGGCAAAAGCAGCATCGAGTTTCAGAGAGCGAATTGAAAATTTTTGCTTATCTTTGAAGTAATAAAATTAAAAGTATTCATTTACAAATTTCAGTTTTTAAAATGATTGCTTCCTTTTGATGCTGTTATTTTTAATTATTGCTATTGTTGTTGTCTTTCATTGTTGTTGTCTTTCATTGTTGTTGATATTTCCTGTTGTTGATATTTCCTTTATTGCTCCGGTTGTTGTTATTTTTCTTTATGTCCATTCTCTTTTAAGCCTAAATTAAACTGTAACTATGTTCAAATTCAGTTTAAACCAACTCAACTGAAGATCTTTTGCTGATCACACATATGTATTTCTCTCTTGCAGCCACATCACACAATAAAACCTTTAATTATGATTTACTAACCCGGTGACGTACACATAACAATCACTACGCTTCCCCACTGATAACGTATTACGTAGCGTTTACTATAGCGTTCTGTTCGTGTGCTCGCAGCAACATCACGCATCAGCTGTCGTGCTACGCATACAATTTTTTGTTTACGCTTCAGCACGGCTTGAGGACGATAGCGTTGCCCGTCGTTAGCACAGCAACCACCAGTTCACGTCTTCGACTAAATAGACTTTTTCGTTAAGCTCGTGAGCCGCCTCACAGAAGTCGTGGTAGTTTTTGTTTTGGTACACAAAATGTTGCCATGCCAAGAGGTGAAAACATGTGGAGAGGGAAGATTCGGACTGACTGATTGCAGAAGAACGTTTCGTACGAATGGAGTGAGAGTAATTCAGAGGGACAAAAAATGCACTCTCGAAAATAACGCAGAACGCAACACTGTTTGTTGTGAATGGGCAATAAAATAGGGTATTGCGAACATTTGAAATGGTCTGTGAAATCGCTTTTATCAAAAATTAAATCTCAAACTCATAAAACATTCAAGAAGTTTAATATTTTAAGCGCACCATTGAAAATAAATAACAATCTAAATAAAATAAAAACAAGTAAAAGCGTTGTCTTCGGCCTGGCCGAAGTCTTAATACCCTACACCCGAGTAACTAAAAAAACTATAATTTCGCCACTTAACAACTTTTGTATAAGTAGGCGGACCACGCCCAATTTTTGGCAAACATTTTGCTAATATCTCTAGATACTGCTGGATAAAATCACGTATAAATATTTTGAACCGTTTATGGGATACTGACGACTTTTATATAAGTGGGCGGATCACGCCAATTTTGGGTGTAAAAATCAGGAATACTTGTAGATACCTCGTGATAAAATTACGTGTTAATATCTTATACCGTTTACAAGATATTGATAACTTTTGCGTGCGTGGGCGTGGCACGCTCATTTCTGGCAAACTCATTGTTGGTAATGCTTCCAGATAAATCGTGATAAACTTACGTCTCAATATCTTATACCGTTCATGAGATATTGCCAACTTTGTTATGAGTGGGCGTGGAACGCCCTTTTTTGAAGAATTTTTAGTAATGGCGCTATATATTCCGGAATAAAATTATTTTTATGAAATGTGAAATGTGAATTTTTATGAAATTATCAAAACGAGGTGCCTTTACATTTCGTACGTAAAGTAGGCGTGGTTGTTAACCGATCTCGCCTATTTTCAATCCCAAACTGCCCTACCTAACAAAGAATATTTGTGCCACATTACATTGCGATATCTCCTTTCGTTCTCCCGTAATCGTGATTTCAACAGACAGACAGACAGTTGAAAGCACTTTCATGCTTTACTTTTGGTTTCTGAAAAATCATTTCTTGATCAATAAAATGTAAATTAAATATAAAAATTTAAAAAATTACGGAAACATTTAAACTGTTAAATTAATTTTTAGAAAATATAATAAAATAAAATAATTCAATATTGGAATTCAAATTTAAAGAGATGCGATCAAAAATGAATCAAGTAAGCAATAATTAAAAAATCAAAGCAAAAAGTAACAATAATTCAAAAAGAAATTAAGAAATTAGAATCACAACTTAGGAAATTGTAATTAAAAATTCCAGGTAATTTTTAATTCTAACTCCTAATTAAAATTCCCGAAAAGCTGAAATTAATTTGAAAATTAAACTCAGTTTAAACCAACAACCTTGAAGAAATTAAAAAAAATTTAATTCTAAACTAAGTTCATTTAACAATTTCAAAGATTCAGTTTCAATTTTAAATATAACTTAAGAGAAAAATATGAATTTCCTTTAAAAATAGAATTATTTCTGATTTTAAATAGAAAGCTGCAGATTGGAAAATGTAAAAATATTAGAATTAATGTAGGATTTGAAATTATATGGCGTCTGGTTGTATATACATATATATAAATATAAATTTATTTACAACCCGAATATATGCATATACAACTAATTTGAATAATAACGATTTGATCTTATTTTTCATTTCAATATGTTAGCATTTTTATTTTCCACTTTTTAAAACTTTTAATGTGTTATACTTTTCACTTTAAATAAAAAAATTGTGATATTTTTTCCATCTAAGAAATAAAGATTAAAGTCATTTAAAAAGAAAGAAGGAATTAATGAAACTTATTAATTGAGATAGAATTGTTCGTTGTATACCTCTAAAATGTGTTAAATTCTAGCACACGGAATGTTTTCTAAATTGGCATTTTATACCTCCGATATAATTAATACCTAACCTTATTTCCTAATTTAATATCTCTTTTGTATACCTCTTTCATAATCGTTAATTTATCCAAATTTGAGATTTGATTGTGTTTTTATGAAGTTTCCGCTTTTCGATTGCAGCTTTATTATAAATTACTCTTCTTTGACTCTTGAACTGATACTGAACTTATAATTTATTTCTTCAAACTGAAAAAGTAAAAATGTAAAAATTAATTAATTCATCTTGTACAAAATATTTATTTTATTACATACATATTTACATCAGAATTACGTAAGTGTAAATCAAATCGGAAATAAATTTCGGACAGTCTATTTACGAATATTGATCGCTATCACTCTCATGGTCGTGGCATTCTTCTCGGTGCAGCTCCTCCATACGCGTTGGTTGTGAGTAAAGGAGGCGGTGGTTGTGTATGCATGATCTGCATGCGTTGTCCGTAAATATTGCTGGTCGCATTTTGTTGCTTCTGTTGCTGTACTGCTGGACGTGTGTTATAGTGGACACCAGGTGCTGCGCTATTCAAATTAGACAGGCGTGCCCGAGGGGGTGGATACGTTGTATCAATAGCAGATCTGACGTTGTCTTGATTGTTGTAACGCATTACACCGATATGAGTTGGTTTTGGCAGTGGATATTGCTGCTGCTGTTGTTGTGGTTGTTGCAGCTGCTGCTGTTGTGATGCGTGTTGCTGTGGAAATTGCAAAGCGTTCCCTGAATTGGAGTGCGTAGAAAAACTAGCTGCAGATATTAAGAGGAAAACATTATAAATGTTATTAGAAAAGCAAGTTAAACGTTATAAGAAAAACACTGAAAGTCATCAAAATATAATTAATATTTATAAAAATAAAGCATTAGGAAATAGCTAAAGCTTTCAAAGATAAAGCGCTTATAAGAAGTAATTTGATTTTCTCATTTTTAACAAAAAATCTAATATTGTTCCCTCGCCGCTTTCAGTTCTATTTCTTCTTCCCGTTGCTTCGGTAAGGTGTAGAGAAGGTAGCCGGAAAATGTAGCCGAGGATATTCCGCTGATAAAATTCTCTATGAATAATCAAACAATGCAAAAACATTAAATATTAAACAAACAATTATCCTTCAAAATGATGACGTGCTCAATAGAAATGAGTTTAATTGAAGTTCGAAGGGAGTCACTTGATGAGAGCTCGAAGTATTTGAAAAACTTCGCAATCAGATGAAATCCAGTTGAGTTTAACCTTCAAATTTGAGCTAAAAACTTATCATCTTTGAAAATAGCATGCTTTCAATAATATTAATACGAGTATAAACTAATTTCATATACGATAATAAATATTACAACCGTAAAAAAATTCAATCATTTCGAATTTATTGAAGTCAGCCGTAAATTCAATTTCCTCTAATTAGACTAAATAAATCAATACATATATAAAATCTAGTCTGATTAATGTAATACATATAGAAAAATTGATTTCAGCGACATCGCCTGTCTTAAAAGCTTTAATGACTAGCAATTTCGGTCCACTTAATCAGAATCTAAAATCCAGATAAATTTTCCAAAAATAAGTGAAGTAGTAACGATTTAAAATCCGAATTGATTGCATTCTTTTGTAACCATATCTGTCTACTGGTTTGAGTAAAAATTAAAATATTTCCAAATGCATTGTATAAACCCGCTGGAGTCTCCCTTTCGCTCAGTTCCGCATCTCCGCAAAATATTTACGAATTTTAAGAGAATATTTCTTTTTACAAACCTGAACCGCAAACACCACCGGATTCAACGACATTTATAGGACTTCCTGTGCTTGCCGACGGCGAATTCATAACTATGTTAATCATGCCGCTTTGTGAGCTGAATAAGATTTGTAAATATATATAAAAAGTATTTTGAAAGCAATTAAAAATGTTTATATATTAAATTTTATATAAAGAATGAATAGCAGAGAAATACAGCTTTTTAATATTATTAAAATTCAATAATAAAATCTCCAATCGTTGCTTAGTGACCGTTGACTGCTACCATCTACTTATAAATGCTGTATATAGAAAAATAATATTTGGTTTCGTCAAAGTCGGAGAACATTTGTATATTTTCCAGGTATAAAAAGAGAAGCTCTAAATTTTATTTTATTCAGCAATATAAAAATCTGAAGCCTCCAATCGTAGTCGTCTCGCTAGAAGTGTCACTGCTTAATAAAACTTAAGCTACTCATTCCAAATACGAGTTCAGGTCACTTGTTTGGAACAGCGAATATTTAAAACTTTTTCAAACAACTTACCCTATTCCGGAGCGTATTTTCTGATTAGGAGACGGTCCTTCAACTGAAGCGCTCTCTTGTTCGCTTGTTGATCTCCGCTTTTGAGCAGCGCGTACATTAGACACCACGGGGCCCACGCTACCATCCAATATCTGAGAATTTGGAAAAATACAATACTTGAGACATACTCGGAAAATAATTTTAAACTGTAATATATTTTTTATAACATATATATTTTGATACCAAAATAAATCACACAAATTTCATTTTGTGAGAAAATATGAGCTGAGTTCTAACACTTCAATCCATTATTATTTCCGTTTATTTATTAGCTAAAGATTTCTTACTTGTGATATTGATTCTCCCAACTGTGATTGTTGCAGCTGATAACAGATTTGTTGCTGTTGCAGCAACTGTTGCTGCTGTTGTGAAAAATGCAACAGCTGCTGTTGTTGCTGTTGCACTTGCAATGAATTCGATGGAATTTGTTGAAATTGTAGTATTTGCTGTTGTTGTAAGGTACTGCTGCCGTCACCTAGCGGTGAAGTTTGAATAAAGCTGAATTGTTGCTGATGTTGCTGCTGCTGCTGCTGAGGAGGAGGAGGTTGCAACTGTACGATCTGTTGTGTTGCTAGAGGCTGTTGTACCTGCGATGACTGCGGTGTGAAGGTTAGAGCAACAGATTGTGGCTGCGCAGTTGAAGGCATTTGTTGCACATCCATTAGAGGCTGTCCGTGTGACTGTAATGCCGGTGCGGGGGGAACACCTTGCTGCCAGCTAATATTGTTGCTTATTAAATTTGTTTGCCCATGTGTCGGGGCTGATACGACTTGCTGTTGAGGCAAGGCTAGATTTGCCATTGTGGCAGGTCCACTGAGCAGATTACTGCCAACAACCGGCTGCGCGGGTGGTGGAACTGACATGTTGGGGGGAGGTGGGGGTACACTGATAAAAGGCATCGCTCGTTGCGATTGCTTCAGTGCCAGTTTATTCAGTTGTTCAGTTGTTACTCCGTCCAATTGCAGTGACTCTGCAGCCGTGTCTTCTTGTGAGTTCGGATCAGCTATGGGTGCATCGTGCATTGCCAGGGTGGTGGATGACGTTGGTAGGGTATCGTTGAATAACTCAGTCTTAAGGTCCTGCCTCGCTAGGGTGGTGTGAGCATGAGTTTGAGGTTGCATATTCACTGACGGTGGTGGTGGGAACTGCATTTGCAGATGCGGGGGCAGAGCTGACTGATGGATGATTGAAAATTGAGCGGCGCCCGCTTGCTGCATACCCAATGGCGTTTGCTGTATTATAGTTTGCTGTGGTACCATGTACGCCGTGTTGCCTTGTTGAACGGTGAAAAACTGTTGCTGCGGATGCATAGGAAAATGAGTTTGTTGGATAACAGGCTGCAAGGTGACTTGTTGGTTTCCTGAAAGAGTGAACTCTTTATTAACCACACAGCTGATCCCGAGTACGAGCTCTTACCTTGCATATCGCGAGTGGTTTGTTGAATGTATTGGTACTGGAAGGTCTGCGGGGGCTGAGTATTAAATATTATGGGTCCGTGCTGCGCCGACATCGTGCCTGGTGATGGTTGCTGTAACTGCAACTGAAGCTGGTTATTTGCCGCCTTCACAGGCAACAATGGAGACTGCGCCGCCCCCGTAGCTGGCGGAGGCATGCTGAAATTTGGCGCCGACTGCTGTACGATCATGCCATTTTGTGCCCATTGCATATGCAAACCATTCTGTGGCATGAATTGCTGTTGCGCTAGCGAAAGTTGCTGCTGCTGCTGCTGCAGGAGTTGCGCCGCCGCCATTGTAGGCGGTGGTACACTCGCAATCACATTTGGCGGTGGGACAGTGAGTTGTGCTGCTGGCATATGTGTAGTCGGCAGCATTTGTGCGCCGCCTACAGTTTGTTGAAATTGATTATATTCTTGATGCAGCGTTTCAATGAGGTTTTTAGCTAGTTCTGTCGCGGAGTTCAGATTCTCATATCGTTGGTGCTCGAGGAGCAGATGAAGTGGTTCTTGTAATTCAGCGTTTGTGCTTGGCTCAGTGTAAAGGGAGCCGATGCCGCGTAATGAGATTTGAACTCCAGTCTCCTTGGTGATGTACTGCAAGTTGGCACTGCCAACGCCGAGTACTTTCTCGCGTAGATTGAATGAGTGCGGCGCCTGATCTAAGCCGATGTAAAGCTTCTCTATGAAGGTCTGTAGTGGCTGAATAGCAGGCACATTTGCAGGCACCGGTACAGGCTGTGCACCTGAATGTGTAAAACCGACGAGGCCGGAGTTGAGAGGTGGCGCCAAGGACATAACGGTGTCCTGCAACTGAAAATTTCAAATTATACAATTCTCAGGAAAGGTACTTCGTTACAAATATTAAAATAAGTCTACTTACTTCTGCTTTAAAGCGGAACCACCAATTTCTGCGTGCTTGTGATGCGTCTGAGCGGAGTGGGTTTTTACAGAAATTAATCTTTCTCCCTTTTCATTATTTTCCTCCACAATTGAAGAGGTCTAGAAATGAATTACATTGGCGCAAAATCATTAAAGCATTTATAAAAAGCTAAGCTAAAGCCAATGCACTAAATTCACCCCTACTGGTTTATTTATATTTACACTTTGCAACTTGTTCCAAACTAAGCTAAAATCCAAAATGACTAGCCACACAGGGCGAACAAGAGGACTTCACCGTAAGCAGCATTTTTAATAATTGTTACGTTTGCTAAATTGTTAGCAAACATAAAGTACCTGAATATTTTAGCAATAGTACTAAAATATAGAGTTTATGTAGAGAGAATCCAAAGCTATAACCCGTTAGTCTCGGAACTAGGATTTCGGGTACCATGTCTTGACAAAGCGACTGCTGCGAAGCCGGTCAACAGTTTAACAGAGCTTCACTGAACTCTAATATTTTTTATGAGGTACTGATTAATTAAAACCTTCTGTTTTTTTAACAATCTCCGATAATAGCCGCCTGCTTTCAAGATGACTTCTTAGCCAGATAACGTCTGGGGCTAATAGAAATTTCGAAAATCATATTCATGGCGCTTCAGTATAAATTGCTAACTGCACTTGTTAAAATTACTCAAAGCGAGTGAAGTTAGATAGTTTTTTATAGGATTAACAGTCTTGCTAAATTGTCAAAGTTAGCATCACTTTCTGTGAACATCCCAGTTTGGCGATTCTGTTAAGTCCGCGTTCATGAACTAAAATTACGTATTTTTTATTGTCGATTTCGAGTATTTTATACCCAAAACACAATTTCTAACTGAGAAATTAATGAATATATTCGCATATCTTTTTTTTAGCAATATAAAGTATTTTAGCAATACCTATCTATCGTGAGCTATTCTATCCGCTTTTAAGTTAACAGAACAAATTCCACTTATCGTAACTTAACTATTAAATTGTTCAACAGTTGTTAAGTAGTTTTCCATACAAAAACTTTGACTAATTCAACGAATTTACCAAGTTTATCTATTATAAGTACCTCTATTTATTATAAGTGAATACGTACAAACGTAAATTTAAGGTTAGTTTAAGTTTTTACATAAGTTCAAGGCCACTTTAAATTATTTGTGTAATATATGCAAGAACCTGGCAATATATGCACTACAAAATGCTTTGTTTTACGTTTCGACATTTAGGAATAATTCATTTTAAAAACAACAACGAAGAAGTTAGTCTTCCCACTAGCATCATCAGGGTATGGGATTTCGCCAACAATAATAGATTTTCAAAGGCAACCCGGCTTAGAAGAAAAGTAGTAAATGTTTTAGTATAGATTCTGCGGGTCCAACAAGGATAAAAGAATCCTATTCAATATCGAGGAAATTTTGAGGGTATATATGTATGTCGTCACTCTAAACTGCTTATGCTGTAAACATCACAGACTTTGTTGTCTTTGGTAGCGTGTAGCGTTTGGCTACACAATTCTTCTTGACGCGGCTTCTTGAAGCTGGCATCTTGAAGTAAGCGTGGCTACACGTAGTTTATTCTTTGATGGGGAAAAGTCGTATACGTGTGATTCCTCAATGTGTGTGAGTGAAATTTACGTTCGGCAAACTGCCTTGAAAAACCGGTTCGTGCGGGCAACTGTTTAATTGTGTGCGTAAGAAGAACCGAGAATCCGACAGAGTTTTGGTTTCAAAAAATCTCTACATTTGAAGAATGTGTGGAAACTATTCACATCTCTCACCCCCTCTCTTTCAGAGAAACTTTTGAAGAAAAGTGTAGTCAGGCCGATAAGGTTTTTCAATACAAATTTTTTGAGTGAATTTCACCCGTGGTTGCTGAATGTGACTGACTTGCCGTCAGTACCATTCAGTACTTGACATAAAATAGTAGCTAAGAAGTTACGGATTGTCGCTTCATCCTGTTGAGTTTGTTAATTGACAAGTAAAGGGACTGCTCACATTTGTATATAGTTTCCCTCTTATGAAATGATGAGAACTTCTTTCGGGTGTTAAGCCCAAATTACTTGTACAAGCAATAGTAGCAGTGAGTAGTGTCAGTGAAAACGATCATCTGCTCACTGCGCTGCGCTAATTCACTACCGTAGTAATTACAATTCAGCAGTTTCAGTGAGCAGTATATTTTGCCATTTCAGTATTAGATTTTGATTAAAATGTCTTTAATATTTCAACAAGAAGAACTGGAATTCAAGTTCTCACATTGTACTTGGCATATAATAAGTTCAAAAGAATACAAAGTTCTAGAATTTGAACAAAAGAAATGTACTCAGTCGAAAGCGAGATAATCATGGTTTCTTCTTCAAGGCATATGAAATTATTAAAAGTTGGTAGTATAAACTCTATTAGTTGGTATTATAAACTCTATTATTATAAACTTTGTCTCAGCAAAAAAAGTGCATAATAAAATAGTAGCGAACTTAAAGAAAACTGAGGAAAGGTATACAAAGTCAGGAACATTGGCACTAAAACTGGAATATTACCGCTTTGTGAACTTTCGCATTTGCTTGCGTAGTTGATGTGGAATTTTTTCGGTTACAATTTCTCTGTCTGTATTAAAAGTCTCGGTGCAGTCCATTATATTAAATTTAACCATTTATATTAAATTTAAAGTAAGTGTTCTTCAAGTTTTCCATTTCTGTTTCTTCATACCCTCCTCACTCAAGTTCGTGACAAATTACATTACACTCAAGATTGCAATAATCGTATCAAAACGTTTTAAAGGTAGTAAAAAATCTTGAACTTCCCAATCGCAAACCTTTCCTCTCAAGTTGGATAATCTTTTAAACAAAACTTACCTGTTACCTTTACAAACCGGTATAATTTGCACAATGTAAGCAGGCCCTGAAAAAAAATAATTTAATATGAAATTTTCAAGTTGGCAACGTAGCTGCGTAGAACTTTTCTGTGATTATCAAAATGTCCGACTTTAAGTAAGCAGGGGATATAATTTTTGTAAAAATTTAATAATTTTGCAAATAAAAGTCTTAAAATTGTTAAACTTGTTTTAGAGGACCAATATTTACAAGTTTCAATCATGCACAATTTGTTGAAAGCGAATAAACTAATTGAAATTTGTGAAAGTTGGTCCACGTATTGGTGATAGTCTTAAAAATGAAAGGTCACAGAGAAAACGAGGCCCCAGATTATTTGTAGTAATGAAATTATATTAAAGTATTTCATCTTTCTTTAATTTAGTGACGATCTATTGAATTATGAACTGGGCGACGATATTGATGACCAAGCACTCTACGGTGCTGACGAGGATGAGCTACTGCTCTCGGACGATGGTGAGTTCTTCCCGGATCTCAAAGCATGAAAGAGTAAACTAATGCCATTTGCCATTAATCTAGAATTAGAAAAAGATGTTACCAATGAAGTTAGGCAGCAATTAAAAGCGGAAGCTGAAGAATGGGTTCAATCGCAGATGAAAAAAGATCAACAGCGAAATAACGCCACTACAAATGAAGAAGCTGCATGCAGTGCAACTTCAACACTCGAAAGCTTTGAGCGTGCAGTTGAAGTTAGCTCTTCAGCTCCCAGAACAGAGTCTGTATCGATAACACAGGGTGATGCAGTTTCCACAAGTGGGGAAGATTTTGTTCAACAACAGCAGCAGCTGCACGATATTGAATTCAAGCAGCCATCAAACCAACTAAAACAAGTTCAAATGTCACCAAATAAGGTGCTCTTGCCAACTCCTCCACCAACATACAGCACATTCACAGATGAGGTGACCTCGAGCTGTAGTAAAGAGTTTGAAATGGACCATCCGTCGATATCTACCTGCTCCACTCTAGTGGTAACGGACAGCTCCTTGATACAAAGTTCACAAGAAAGTTCGACTGCTGGTACTCATGTGAGTGAAGAATTTTCTGATCCGCGTGAAGATCCAGATGAACGTGAAGAACGCACCAACATTAAGATTACAAATGAACGTGAAACTGGATACATGTCGTGCATGTCACCAGGTAAGTACTTGTAAAATTGTAGGTTTTGGTAAAAATTTATATGGAATTTGGAACTAGCGTTCATATTTATGTCGTGTAAAAATTTGCACATACCAAGAAAACTTTCGCCTGCATTTTAAAAAATTTAATTGGCGTCCGTAGATATTTTAATACTGCTTTCTGTAAGTTCATGCTTCCCGAACGCCATTTAATCTTCTCCTTGACTACGAGGCGATAATTTTCTGCACCCTTCACTACAAATGCGCTGGTTATGAAAACGCCTAAAATTCGAATTGGACTTCAAGCGATTTTGCACACAGTTTTTCAAGTCGATTTAAAAAAGCAAAAAGCGGGAGCTGAAACAAATTAGGGAATAACAATAGGCAAATAAAATAAAAAAGCTCATTATTTACGCGCATTAATTTAACCGAAATAGTAAGAAACAATATTATCGTAAATATGTAGAAATATTTATTAAAACAAAATTGAACTCGACCAACTCTTACCACAACAAAAAATGTCGCAGCCAAAGATGTAAAATTCTCTGGAATAATCTTTTTAGATAAATACCCATATGTTAAAAATCCTTCCTGAGCTTTTTAAACAGGAATCCTTTTAACATTAAAAAATCCCTTTAAATCCGACATTTTTGGCACTGTTCATGTGTGGTACACACATGGGTTTGGGTGGGTTGCCTTATAGCTTATTTAAACTCAAATGCAGCCCAACTCACTATAGCAAACAAACAAACCCGCACGTATACATTCTTGTGCCTGCACAACTTGTGCTTAAATGTGACATGGATTTGCAAAGTTTTATATCCAAGTGTGACATGGGTCAATGGCCCACGGACTTTTTCCCGGAGGTAGGAACGAGGACACGGCAGGGATAACGTATCTACGTTCGTGAATAAAACGTACCTACGTTTATGATTTAAAAGTTAAAGAGCATTTATTTCTGATAAACAAGATTTGGAATGTTTAATAAAAAAACTGTGCGTGTGATTAAAATCGGTCGTGAATTGTAAAATCCCATGGGAATTCCAAATTCCTAGCCAATTATCAAATTCATCAAAAGGGGGATTATCCCGTACCGGTTATTGAAATCTCTGACCACAACAATTCAAAATTAAGAACGTTCGCGAAAAAAACAAAAGTTGAATTCAGCGTAGGAAACTCCATAGGGAAAATTTCATGTTTAGATCCAGTTAGGAAAAAGTCCGACAGATCGACTCACAGTATGATCTCCATGAGTCTCTCCTGACAGCCAGAATAGCAGGTTCTGCTATTAAAAATCTTTAAACCGGCTTTATACAGAACCCAGTGTGCGTAGTTGTTAGTCAATTTAGCCTTGCTAAAAAGCCCCCTTGTATTTTTCCTCAATGCCAGTAGCTCGGAGTTCCAGCAAACAGCATTGGCTTTCCTGCGAGAATGGGTAGTGTGACAAGAGGCTTTAAGCGCGTTATTTATCCCGTTAAAAGTTCACTATGTTTTCAATGCTCTCTGTGCTGACTTTCGTGTTGCATCTCGATAACTTGAGAGCAACCTGATTCGAGAAGCGATCCCAGTCAACCTTTCTTGGCTTCCTAAACAGTTTAATTTCGAACTTCCCAAACGTAGTAGAGAAGAATATCCTGAAATGGTTCGAAAAGGATAATTCGGTGGATACTCTCCAATCTCCTACACTCATCAAAAGAATTCGTAGGGTTCAATCTATGACTTCTGACCTAGCTCTAATACAAAATGTGTGTTGCAAATTACTAGATCGGATATTAGAATGAAATTCAAAATAGACTCACCTCTCGCATTAATATCCTTGTTTTCCCATTGGGTATGATGTCCATTTACATCGCATCCGGTCACCTACCGCAGTTTTTTTGCTAGCAAAGGTTGTTAGTGATCGGAGCAGCTGCGATGGGGCTCACTTTCCTCGTATGGAAGGTATGCAGATGTGAGCAGGATTGGGCATTCCTGCTTTGTCTCGCATACCATCACCGTCTAGTCCGCTACGTTGTATGGGGGAAAAATAAAAGCATTATTGCTAATTTTTACCAATATACAGGTTCTTACCTTTTCCGTGGTCTTCGGTGCCAACAGACAGACGGTATACACGATACTTTAATCCTGCAACCTTATCAGCAGCAAGTCGTAAGAGGCCGTTTTGCAGTGGCGCAAGTTAATTTTAACCACTCGCATGCGCCACGTCTCCACTATCCCTCCCGTCCTCTTGGGGTTTATGGACCCCAATCCGAAGCGAATTACTCCCCTCAACTCCCTTACAACCTCTTGGGGCTGTCGGCTCACAACGAACCTGTAGTCCCTTCCCACGCCACTCTTGGGCACCTTGGATGAGACTAACTCCCATCTATGTGCCTCTCGCGAGCGGCTTTGTTTATCTAACAATTTCAGCATCGACCCCGGATTCCGATACGGGAGGGGGAATTTATACCGAGACTGCTGTACGCAGTGGAAAGTAGGATATAGGTAAGACTTCGAGTTGCGCCTTCGTCCAAATTTCGCCTGACTAATAGTGACCGTCAGGAAGTCCACTGACTGCCTATTGCGAAAACCAACGGCCTTGACTCCCTTCTGCCAGCCAACTCCATCAAAGTCTACCTGCTCCGCTGTCCTCTCGCCTTAATTATTTCCGCCAGCAGTCTCGCTTCCTTCAGTGGCTAGTTCGTCGGTACGATCTTTCAATCCGGATCTGATCTGTCGACGATGGCCACCTGCAATTCAGCTTCAGATTTGAAGCTACTTGATCTTTGCGGCGTTCTTCTGACCCTCCTCCATGGACCGTTCTCGTTTTTCCGCTCTATAAGTAAAGTGTTGCAAGTTCAGACCCACTCCAGCGGCCTTGAATGCATCCACTGCCGAGATCGGACCTTCTACCAGTGTCCCTTTTGAAAACATCGGTTGGATGTTACCGTTACCATTCACACCGCGTCCCGGCAGTGTTTTCTCTGTGGACGTGACTGGAAATTGCTTGCTTGTTACTTCCTGCTTGAGAAGTGGTTGCGTTGGCCTTTTCAAACCTGGCTACCTTGTTTATATTCTGTCTTCTCCAGGTCGATCATAGTTCCTTGGTTGGACTGTGAGGGAGTCAGAGACTCCCTGTCGCCAGCCTCGCTTATGGTCAGACTTCTTAGCTAAGAACAACACTCAAAGGAAGAAACGCCATCAAAGCAACACGGTCGGTGTCGGGTCTGGTGTCGCAGCTCGTGTCGCTGTTCTTCACTGCCCGCCGTCATAGTTGCTTAGTTGGACTGCGAGAGAGTCAGACTCGCTGTCGACAGCCTCACTTATGGTCGCTTTACGATCAGTTTGTGTTTTGTTCGTTACATTATCAATTTTGGTCCCACGAGTGTCGGAGAAGGGAAGGTCCACCCGCACAGAGGTCCGTGTACGCGAGTAAGGCTAGTTAGTACCGAAGGTCGCTAGGTATTCGGTACGTTCCGTTAACGACTGTGCACGGATCGCATGATACCTTGATCCGACCCAGAAAGAAGATAGGAGTTGTGATAGTTGAGGATAGGGAAGTTGTGTCGTGACGACGGTCAAAGGTGGATGTTGCCGCCCACCGCAGTGCAGTGTTTGCAAAGTGTGTTCGCAGGAAAATACAAAAACAAACAGAAAAAACTTCGTTTTACACCAAACACAATAAAATTACAGTATAACATGTGGTAGTCACACGGTGACAGTTCGGGACTGTAGAGCGGATGTTCCAGTGTTTCCAATTAATTTTGACCAATTTTTCTTGGGTTAATGCAGCTGTGTGTGGCCGAGCATTGTCATGGAGCAAAATCGCACTTCGAATAGGCATGTTTCGCCTTTTCTGTCGATAGGCTAGTTTCACTTCATCAATCCGTCCCATCACAGGTGACAATGTGCCTCAATAAATCATCCCCCTCTGTTCGATATCGCGCCAAAAATTTAATAAAAAAAATTAAATTTTAAAAATTTAATAATGCATTGCTCAATAGACGTTGCTCCTCTTGCTCAGACATGATAATACTAACAGCCAATCTGCCCTGGAGAGCCGAACGGATTTACTCTCCTACACTTTACATCCCCACCCAACATATATCAAGACGTCACGTTATTCACTTCACCTACGGAGCGTTAAAAAGAAAAGTCCGGTTCATATTTGATTCATCTCGTATTAACTAAAATGTTTGCTGAAAACTGCTTTCTACATGAGAGTAGTCAATCACTGCTCGTGGTCGATGATGTATCTCATGCTATGTCTGATGCATTTTCGATCGCGAGCTGTTAAAAAAGTGCTTGCAAATCTTAATGTTAACAAATCTTCGGGAGGTGATGGCATTTAAGCCCATATGTTGAGAAAATGCGCCTCCCTCAACACTGGCTCGCATTCCTCACGAGTTCTTCCGATGATCTGGAAGATTGGCAATATACAGCTAGTTCCCAAAATGCTCTCTAAAGTTATGTACAGTATTATAAATTTCAATTTGATGAGGTATCTGGAGAGTAACAGGTCGGTCAGTGATCGCCAGTAAGGTTTCCGTGCTCACCGCTTTACCGGCAATTTGATGGCGTTCCTCACTGAACGGTGCAACATGTGTGTTTTTCTCAGCGGTCGTGCTATCCGAGCTGTGATAGACGGCTTTGCATCTGAACATCACTCTGTGAATGCTCGAGTTTCCCAGGGTTCGGTCCTGTCTCCAACACTTTTTTTTATTTATTTTATTTTAACTGAACACTTACTTTTATCAGTGACCTTCTATAGTAGACGTTAAACTCCATCTATTCGTTTGCTGATGACAGCATAATTTGCGTAATCTCGTTGCTCTGAACACAGTTATCGAGTTTGCGAGTGCATTCCTGCACGATTTTAGAATTTATCGTTGTCCGCTCCATGCTCCTGATTACTGACTGATGATTGTCAATGATGATTGTGCGAGCAAGACTTTACTATTTATATAGCATAGAGCTATATTCTAGCAAGTGTTAATAGGGTTTTTTGCAACCTTCCAGTCACTCTGGTTATATTATATATATACCGCCACTAGCATCGGCGTTTCCCAGCTTCAGTGCATATCAAACTAAGGATACGCCTATGCCCCTCTACTGCGCTACACCGTTATTAATTTAGTGAAAAGTAATTAAAAAACGGTCTAAATATCAGTTTATTGTGTATCTAGAATATGTTTGAATAAATACAAGTAAAAGTGTTCTTTTAGGTCAGGCCGAAGCCTAATAGGGTACTCGAGTAGCTAAAAAAATAATAATTTTGCCAATTGACAACTTTTGGTATCTATCTCTATTTGGTATGTCTCTATTTTTGGTAAACAGATTTGTAATGCCTCCAGATACCCTGTGATAACAATACGTCTTGATGCCTTGTACTTGTTCATGACTAGTTCCGAACTTTTGTATGAGCGGGCGAAACGCATCTATTTTTGCAAAAACTTTAATAATGGAGTTATATCTTCCGGACTAGAACGGTTTGAGATATTCAGACTATAACATTTTTGAAAACGAGGAGCCTTTACATTCCGTATGTGATTGTCAACCGATTTCGCCCATTTTCAATCCGAAACTGCCCTACATAACAAAGAATATTTATGCCAATTATTTCTTTTTCTGTTCTCACGCAATCGTGATTTCAACAGCGTCGGAACTTTTAAGCGAAGTGTAAACCGTCACTACAGCCTCTTTCCCCCTTCCCCGTAACCTGTCATCCTTTCAGAAGCAACAAATGCTTTGGATGTATAGGGGGCATCCCCTGAACGTGGTTTCATCTTCCATAAAAAAAAAAAACAGACGGACGGACAGAGATAAATCGATTCATAAGGCGACGCTGAGCAAGAATATATATACTTTTTTATATCTATTTCATCTTCGTCTTTGTGTTACAAACGGAAGAACAAAGTGAATAGAGGGTATATTCACTTTGTTACTTCGGGTGTAAGATATAAAAATTAATATAAACTAAAAAAAATGTTAACAAAAATCTTGGTTTATGGTACCAAGAGGCGTTATGACATCTTAATGTACTAAGCGTAGAACATGCGCTATGACGTTAAAATCTGTATTACATTATTAACCACAGTATCAGCGCCAACGGTGTGATACTTAGATCCACAATCTGAGACAGATTTGGATAAGGGATCCAACATTGTGTAGGAGGTAGGACAGACCTTATAACTATAATAGGCTACTTTTTTACATACGCTCGTATTCAAAATATAAACAATAAATATGCTTATAAAAGCCCTTTTATTCCTTTTGACTAATTTTTTTCTTAACCAAAATACTTTTTATATTGTTACAGATAAAATCCACAGATTTATGCATGGCAAACGTGGATTACCACTTATACGTTCTAGCGGCCCTTATTTAATGCGTGGCGGCCCTTACCCTGGCCTGCGTCCACTCCTACGCTATCCTCCTAACGGTAATTTTCCACTCATTACACATTTCCGGCTTGTGCAGCCCTTGCCGCTGCCCCAGTCACCCTTGCTTTCAAACGAACTTTTGCCTCAAATTCCCGGTACAACAGCAACAACTACTTCATCCCTCATTCCAGGTCAATTCCCACCACTGCAACAACAACAACAACAACCACTTAATCCTTTCACAATGCACACTTCACACAATCCACCCGGAGGTATTGGTGCCAATTCGGCACCACCTCCACAATCACAACAACAATCACACAATCCAAACACACCGAATCATCTTCATTTGCATGGCCATAATAATCACTCATCCCATCCAGGTCCACTGAAGCCGCGTCATCCCTATCCCAATTTCCGCCCAGGAGGCCCAGGTGGCTTCCGTCCAGGCCTTCCAGGCATATACCCACCAGGGCCGCGCGATTACAATCCAGCTGGCGGCAGTGGTTCTCAGTTTAATCAAAATTATGGACCTCCACAAGGCCCCAGGAAGCCAATGTACCGCCCCGAAATAATTAGCCCAGCATGCATACGCTCCGGGTTACGTATGCAACGTCCACCACACGGCATACCACTCAATTCTGGAGCTTTTGGTCCTGGACCGCATTTGCGTCGTCCACAGGCGCAGGCGCCATTACAGCAAATGGCCCCGGTAGCTATAGGAACTGTAGGCACATCGCTTGTTGCTACTCCGTCTGGCAATCCCGTGCAGCCGACCAGCGTGCGTCCCAGCAAAGTACTGATAAATCCAAACTTTAAAGGAGGCGTTGAAGCGGCCACCAGCAAATTTATTAAGGAAACGCAGTTTATGTCAACGATAAGCAGCCACGTGTCACATTTGCAAAGTGATGAGGAGCTGCTGCGTCAGCAAGAGGAATTCATTACTAAAAACCGGCAACACATCGAGAAGCGACGACACGAGAAGCGTGCGTCACCACTGCCAATGCGGCGAAGCCGCAGTCGTTCTCGTAGTCGCACACGTGATCGTAGCTACTCGCCAAAAAGAGGAGGCGTTGGTGTTAGTGGTGAACGTAATTTTGAGCGAGACATACGTGACAGAGAGCGTGATCGTGACCGTGATCGTGAACGTGATCGCGTGGAACGTGGTGGTGCTGCTGGAATTGCCGGAGGAGGTGGAGGTGGAGAAAGAGACAAAGAAAGATTTACTGATCGCGAACGAGATCGTGAACGCGATCGTGGAACCGATCGTGGAACTGATCGTGGGACCGATCGTGGAACTGATCGTGGGACCGATCGGGGAACTGATCGTGGAACTGATCGTGGAACTGATCGTGGAACTGATCGTGGAACTGATCGTGGAACTGATCGTGGAACTGATCGTGGAACCGATCGTGGAACTGATCGTGGAACCGATCGTGGAACCGATCGTGGAACTGATCGTGGAACCGATCGTGGAACTGATCGTGGAACCGATCGTGGAACTGATCGTGGAACTGATCGTGGAACCGATCGTGGAACTGATCGTGGAACAGATCGTGGAACCGATCGTGGAACTGATCGTGGAACCGATCGTGGAACTGATCGTGGAACCGATCGTGGAACTGATCGTGGCATTAATCTTGAGCGTCTTGGACGTCCCAGCAGTCGGGAACGTGAAAAGGATCGCCCTGGTGGAGGTTATGGAAACGCTGGCGGATCAGGTGGAGGTAATCGAGGAAGTAATCGCTTTCGTCGCGGCAACAGTAGAGATCGCGACTATGAGTGCCGTGGCGGTGGTACGTCAAATCATGCTAAACGGAGGCGAAGTTTGTCGCCGTTATCAGTGCGCGCTGCACGTCGTGGAGATCGAGAGAGACATGATGTGAGTGATACAAATTTGTTTCATATTATTTGCGTAGCTGCTCAATTGATCGTGTCTTAGGGAATTTGGTTAATTAGTTCGGTTGGTGTTTCTGCTTTATTTTTCTGATTTAATTGTTCCTAACTAATTTTTTTATTCAGTGTAGTTAAATTTTAAAACATTTTGTAATAATGCTAGACCTAGCTTGCTTGATTTTTTTTTGTGTCGGATATGTAAGTACTGTTGTTTGATCAAATATCCTTTATTTCATATCATGACCTAATATTTTGTAAGTTAAAAGTTGTCTTTGAGCGCGTATCAGTTCCTGATTCGTTTTCATATTACGACTTTAGGTCCATTTACATTGATCAGTTATTTTGTGATGCAGCCTTGGTGTCTTGGAATGACTGTTGGTTACTAAGCGATATTAATGAACAGTTAAACCTTTTTAATGCCCTTATTAGCTCACTTTTTGAGTGCCATGTTCCATTTCGAACCGTTTGAATAGGGAATAGAGCTTGTTTTGGGTACATAACCTTTTTAAAGCCGCTATTAAGAGGCGAAACAAGGCATATGATAAGTGGAAAAGATATAGACTTAGTGTTTACTCTTATAAAGCAGCGAGAAATGAGGCAACTCTAACAATTCGTTGCTCAAAGGCTAGCTATTTTAGATCTAAGGTGAATTTATCTTTTCCTCCCAAGAATTTGTGGTATAATTTAAATAAAATATGCATTGGAAAAAATGCAAATCAAGGTTGTAAGGTAGAACCTGACATACTAAATGAATTTTTTGCGGCTGTTCCCTCTGACTGTGTTAATCTTCCTAAATTTTCAATCAATCATATCATGTAACGAATTCAATTTCCTTTCCTGTGTCTGAATATGATGTGTCTGAATATGATGTGTGTGAAAATTGAAAGCTGCACTTCAACCTTTCTACGCGAAATCTGAACTTTATATTACCATCCTTTAGGTATTCTATTTCATCTCTGTATTTTATTAGCACGGTGAGACTATAGAGCTCTTTACCTAATCATGTTAAGCGTGAAACGAGCTTTCCTCACTTGAAGCGTCTTGTCTTTTAATTTTAATTTTTAATTTTAACTTCACTTCTTTTTTTTGGTTTGGTTTTTTTCCTTTTTTCTTTTCTTTTTCCTTTTTTTCTTTCCTTTTCTGTTTTTCTTCCTCTTTCTCATTTTCTTTTCCTTTTTTTATTCAAACGTATCTGCAATTATTTTCTAATGAAGTTTAAAATTATTTACGTTAATTAAATTTTTCCAAAACATAACAAATAATAATAATAATAATAATTTTTTTAAATTCTGAAAGATGGAAGAGGATGAGGAAACTCGTGCTTATCGATTGGAAATTGAAAAGCAAAAGGCTCTACGCGAGAAGATCCTTCGAGATAAAGAAATGAGGCGACGCCGTGCAGCTGAAGTGAAACTATATGAGGTAAGTGATGATTAATAAACCACTGAATGGAAGAAGTGGAATTTAAAATTTTTTGATCCAACGTAAGGAAATCGATAAGTCGATGAATTAGGCTGAATTTCTTATTTGTATAAAGCGATTGCTCGCTCCTAACAAAAAATTTAACGAAACCTTCCAGGATAAACCGACGGCGCCCAGTAGCAATTCAACTGAGGATTATCAGCAGCAGCCGCAAAAGTTAAAACCCATAATTGTGACGGAAAGTAAGATAATTTCACTCAAAAAGAAGCAAGAGCAAAAGGAACAGCAACGCAACAACGAAGACAAAAACGATCACCAACAAGATCATGCTCAGTTGCAGCAAGAGCAACAGCAACGCAAACAAATACCGACAGCAAAAATTTTGCCGGAAGCAAAACGTACACTAAGCGAGCATTTATCAAATGTCACTAGTTCGGCTGCAGTAACCCCGAAAAGCTACACTGCTATAATTAAGCCAGTGCAGAAGGTTGATACGGTGACATCAGCTTCACCCACGACTGCTGTCGTTGCACCCACGACCGCACCGAAATACATACGCCACTTGTCATCTCCAAGCGGCGATGAGGTTGAGCTTGACTATGATGAAGATGAACTTATGTTAGAAGAGGAAGATCGTTTGTTGGCCTCACCAACACCACCGCCAGAACAGCGGCCAGAACCATTGCCACGCACGCGTACACCTACGCCGGAACCTGTCAAACAAACAAGCAACAAAACGAACTCATATAATTCATCTTCTTCACATACAAGCTCTAGAAACCATCAGTCCATGGAAAAGTCTTTTGCAGCTGCACATCGTAGAGTTGTCCTGAAGTCGTCGTCATCCTCATCGAGCACATCAGCAAGTCGCAGGGAAAAAAGGAGCAGCAGCAACTCTTCTAGAAGTCGTCATAGCAGCAGCAATCATCGCGATAATCATAGCAGAAATGGCGGTAGCAGCTCTCACTCTAAGGGAATCTTTGATCGCTTGGATGCACGCAATAAGATGAACGAAGTAAGCAGTAATAAATCTCAACGGAAGTCGCAGCAGCGAATTGTTTTGAAAAATAATTAGATTTCAGCGGACGAGCTGAAAAGTATGAATTGTATTTTCTTTATACTTTAAGTACAATTTTCCAATTGTCATTACAAAATTATGGAAAAAGTTAAGCATTTAAATAAGCTTAACAAATTTAAAAAAATCTGGCGATATGGAGATAAATTGTGTTGCTACTCATTTGTGCACATATAAAAATTTATTCTAAGCGTTTTGTAATGAAAAGTTTAAAGACTTTAAACCAAGTTGCAGATACCGCCGTTTGCTTAAAATCGAACAAATACCGCAGTTAGTAGAATTGTAAATAACCGCAAGATGCTTTGGAAAAAGTTAGTTACGGATTGTAAAAAACACTGGAAGCACTTCAGAATGCCACCTTAAAGTTGTAATGTATATTTTGCTACTAACGTTTTTTTATGCCACTACTTGGTTAGAACTTTTTTGCTATTTTTTCTGTTTTTCATTTACTAAACTATTTTGAACTCGGCTATTACATACCCGTTGAGGCTTTGATTTGATTTGATGTCCACCTAGCGTGCATTTGCCTCCTTAATTTTGAGTATAATGTCGAAGGACTTATTTTAGATATATCATTAAATTTTTTTAATATTAAGTCCAACTTGATATCAGCATGAGTATTTTTTGTCTGTTATTTTTTTTACTTTAATTTTGACGTTTACTTAAACCTCTTTTATTTTTTGACCGTGGAATTTTCCGTAGCATAACTAAAGGTTCTGCTCGGTTATTTGTATATTAAAATGTACAAAGCCCTTGAAATTTATACTTTGACAACCCATTTACTATAATTAGCTTTTAGTTCTAATTTTTAACCAATGCAGTTTGTTTCTTTATAAATACCGTTTCTGTAACAGTTAAGTTGAGTTTCAGAAAAAATGAAAAACCTTAATTTTTACTTTATTTTATTTTTATAAATTTCTTGCTATGTAGTAAGATATTATTATTATTACTACTTCACGAAATTAATTTCTACTTTTAATTTTTTTCGTGTGCCTGTGTGTCATGTTTAATATTTTTTTTTAGGCTATAAAAATATAATTTTTGTAATTATATCTTTTTTATTTATAGTTTGCATAAAAATTAGCTTCGTTTGAAAAGTAAAATTTTATTAACAGAAAAATGTTTACTCTGGTTTACAAAAAATGTTTTAAAATTGAATTGTTTTAAATTGAACTTGTAAAATCGAAATTATTTCGTAAATCCCTACTTCTTCAACTGTCTATATTTGCAATCACATACGAACTTTTTAATTCTGTGATTCACAAGTTGCTGATTTATTAACAAAGTCATTTAAATTTGAATCTTACAAAAAAAATTTTTTTTTCTGTCAAATTCTTAGCTTCACATACTGAATATTAGGTGAATAATTTTTTACTTTTAGATAAAACTACAATTTAAATTTAAAAGATATTAAAATGTATTTTAAAATGAAACTAAAAATTTCTATTATCACGTATATTAGTTATTTAAGCTCGTTTAACAAAATTAGATGTGGAAACGAAATTATTAATATGTGTTCTACCTTAGGAAAATTATTAAATTGTTTAAAGTTGGATTAAGTAAAAATTATTACATTAAGCAGTGAAAGTTTGTATTTAACAGAAATTAGTGTTTGCGGTATTCTAAAAGTAACTATTAACCACGTAATAATGGACATAATGTTTCTGTAGTATTAGATAATATTTCTTACATGTAAAATAAAACATAAGTAAAAAGTTCTCCTAAAAGTTGTCATTACAAAGAAAAGGATCATTAAACAAGTAGCAAGTAAGTTATAAGGTTTATATTGTAGTTTATATCCTGTAAAGGCTTTCGATGTATAAGAAGAATATCATAAATACGTAATGCGATCTTGAAAAAGGATTAATAACAATCTTCCATGGAAAGATCAATGTTCGTTACTGTATAACATTATGCGCGTATTTAAATTAAAAATTAATCACCGTGAAAATTTGTGCTAAAATAAAAGAAGAGAAAAAAGCTATTTCATTAAAGACAAATACAAAATACACAATAGAAAAAACAAATTAACTCTTTAAAATCGTCTTTCTATAAAAACGAAAAATTTCAGTAAATTACTTGTGTCAAAAAAATTCAAGAAAACGGAAAAATATCGCATGATAAATCGAGAAATTACATTTATTACAAGATTGTTGCTTTGAAAAATAAAAAATTCCTGTGCTAAGATATATAAAAAAGTACTCACTTATTTTAAGTAAATATCTCAGACGAATTCTTTGTAACAAAAGAACTATAGAAAGCTAAACCGAATATTTTATAAAATAGGAATGAAATACAATTTATGGCTGTAATGACATATTTTGAAGAAGTTATGAAAATAATGTTAGTAAGAAAGTTTTACACAAATGAGTACTAAATAATTGAATGATCCTGAAAACTGGAAATGTCGCGCATGGGTTCAAAATTAACAATACCTTTAGGTTTACAAAGTAAAGTAAAAAGCATACATATGTATCTGCTAAACAAATAATAAAAATATGAGTCGAACAGAAATCTGTTTATATAGCATTAAAATTTTGTTTAATTTTGAAGAATTTTATTTAATTAAGAGAAATAAAACCCTATGCAATGTATAATACTTCGACTAGATTTTCATAGATTACAGTGTCTAGTGTTTTTTATTGATTGAATTCAACGTTTACATGCAAGAATGGTCCAGCTGTTCTGTAAATACAGCGATCATTAAATATTAAAACAAAAAGCTCTCCTCAGTCTCCTCGCGGAACACCAGTTAAAAAACTTGTATTAGTTTTAGATTGTGAAATCGATAATTAGATTGCGCATATAATATAATATAAATTTATATAAGAAAAATCTGAATGAAATTCTTATTTTGGCAAATTTATATAAGAAAAATCTAAATTATCTTGTAATAACACGCTTCTATTCTATCGCCTTTCTACTGAATTACTCAATTTAAGAAACGTGAAAAATGTGTTCTTTACCCAATTAAGTTGAGTTTAATAAATTAATATGTCTTTACATTTTATACTAACTCTTAAGTTTGATACTGGCACGCTATAACATGTTGTTTGCCGCTACAAACGAGTTATTTTAATTTAACAAATTTACAAAGCTACAATTTTACTATCTTATCAATAATTACACAAGAAGCAAATAAAATGCAAAAAATATCTCGCTAGAGCGCAAACATGTTTGAAAATTACGATCATGTAATATAGGATTTACTATTCTTGAAAAATACAACTCTGTGTAACAACTACTTTTTAGCAAGTACTATATTAGAAGAAAATATTAATAAATACTATACAAGTAGAGATTTATGTGTAGAAAATATAAACACAAACTTATTCTTTAATTCAAGCAAATTACAAATTTAAGAATTCAATAAATATTCAAATTTCCATACAAGACTTTTTAGAGAAATAAATATATCGTCAAATGTCATTATTAATTATCATTTTAATAATGTAATGCATTTATTGTGCGTGCTTTTTACGCACTTGTGTACAAAGTGAACTATTTAGGGACTAAAGAGAAAAAATATGTGATATTTCCTGTGATAAACATTCTATTATAATTATGATTAGTATTCTTAGTTAAATTCCATATTAGCTGCTCAACTTTAAATGCTCTATTAAGCTTTCCTCTAACTTCTTTAGTACCTGACTTGAAATTCATCAAACCGCAGTTATTTCTAACTTTAACACAATGCAAAGTATCCCCTCTAGCACTTTTTAAATCTTTCCGGCTTACAGTTCTTCGTATTTATTTTATTATTTATTTAATTTATTATATATTTCTAGTTATGAATGCAGTTTCTACAGTTTGAATGTAAAAATATTTTTTAAAAATTGTTAACCCTTTTTGGTTTGTATTCATTCGCTGCTCTTTACGTTCTACAAAAAGTTAGCAGTGTAGATCTTTATTACTGTATTTTTGGTTTTAATTTTTGTTCCATCTTCGTATACTTATCAGAATCGTATATCTAAAAGTTACTTTTTTTCAGCCGAACCTGTTTTTCATGTTGAAGATGATGATGAAACTATTTTCAAGTTTTTCAAATAAATACATTTTTTACAGCATAAAATTTATGTAGTTTTTATTTATAAAAATAAACACAGAAGTAAGGGAAGACCTGTTTAGCAAACGCTTTCATGGCTCAAAAACCTAAAATAAGAAATTGGTCAATATAAAAATCATGCAAATTAAATTTTGAAATAATCTGAAGCTTCGTCAATTAATCGGAATGTTTCCAAGTTTAAAAATTTTGCCTAATTTATGTATTTTAGCAATTTTTCATTACAAGAAATGAAAGTTAAAAATTAATCAAAATTTTAGGACTTGCGTTATTGGTTATAATGCAAAAAAAAATTTATTTCAAAACGTGAAGAAATAAGCAAAATATATAAATTCATATGAATTTACTCAAAAAATGAGTTTGCCGTGATTTAGGGTCACGAAATATCGTCTATTGAGACGCATTAGCAGTGGTGTGCATAATCGGAATTTTAAATATATTTATATACATTCTTATCTCGACTAGTAAAGACCAGTCAATTAATATCGGTCCTGATTGGAAAATTCGTCGCAATCTCATAGTCGCCCCAAAAAATGTCTGGATTATGGCCTCGAATTTGTTTTGGATAGATGTTGTAACGATGCTCCGGCGGCCGGTCTATAGCCAGGGCGTGTCTTGCCGAATGTCCAGGTTTCTGCCACAGAAATTATAAATCAGCGATCCTTTGAATTTTAGATGTTTTAATAGTTGGAATATAATTCACTTATACTGTAAGGGAGACCACCGCGGTTTACAGGAATGGCGTAATGCGAATGGAATTACTGTAAGCGATATTTACTAGCAACGTGCGATTACGTTGGATTACGTCACGCCGTCTAACCTTACGATATTTACTAGCAACGTGCGATCATTAAGATTGCGTCACGCCGTCTACCCTTACGATACTTACTAGAAATGTGCGACCATTAAGATTACGTCACGCTGTCTACCTTTACGATATTTACTAGCAACGTGCGATCATTAAGATTGCGTTACGCTGTCTACCCTTACGATATTTACTAGCAACGTGCGATCATTAAGATTGCGTTACGCTGTCTACCCTTACGATATTTACTAGCAACGTGCGATCATCAAGATTGCGTCACGCTGTCTAACCTTGATATTTAGTAGCAACGTGCGATCATTATATTACGTCACGCCATCTGCCCTTACGATATTTACTAGAAACGTGCGTCACGTTATACATGCTCTGGCCTACTTTTTACCTGTTACGTCGATATCAATATTCCGTTTGGACTTACTAGAGAATTTAATTCCTTCATTCGGCCGGAGGACGCTCACGTAGAGACGGTTTAGTTGCAGAAACTGTTTAGTAACCAATTTGATCATTATTTCATTTTATAGCTTTTTCGCGTTTTGTCGAAAATGAAATAAAGTCCAAACCCAACGGTCCGAAAAAGTTCATATAAAAAAAATGGGGCCTTATTTCATTGGGGCGCTATTTCATGGAGCCTATCGTTCTCCTGTTGTGTATTGGAGTGGTGGTAGTGTTGCGTTTCTCACTCTTTTAAGTAGCGTAATGTCTGTTCTTGTTTCCATGTTGTTCCGTTATCATGCCTAACCATTGTGTGCCCGAACGGTGATCTCTGGTTAACTTAATTATAAATTACTATTATCAATAATTCATGTCTTCAGATTATCAACATATTTATTCTTTTTTCATACTGTATATAAAAATATTTCTAAATTGTGCGTTCTTAAATTGGGAAAATTCAGATCGTGACAATGTACTTCAGAAGATGATGATGATCGAAATATATATCCACAGTAGAAACGAGAATTGTCTTTGATTTCCTTTCCACAAAATTGCTCTTAAATTAAAATTTCGTTCTTAAATTTAAATAGTTAAATGAACTCCTGCGAAGTTTTTATGTTCAAGTTTATTTTATGATTTATTAGTGATATGTACATTTGAAATACCATTCTATAGATGTGTCATTATAACTTAGTATTTTTGGAAGTTGATCTAAACCTAAATTTTATAAGTTGTAACTGTAAATTTAGAATATTCATATAAAACTAAGATATTCATATAAAACCCATTTCTACTCTAGAATTAAAGATTAAAATATAAATCTTCTAATTTTTAATCTTAAATTATGAAATCCACAAGGTAAAAAAACCCCACTTTTTAAATTACCATTTTTTCAGATTCGGTTTCAATGGTTACACTGGAAGGAGGGCTACTGTTTTCAACAGTTACGGGCGGTATTTGCTCAGCGGTAACTTCGGCAATGGCAGACGACGTTTGGCTAATATCGCTATAATTCTTCTCTTTACGACTGGCATCCTGCATTTGAATCAACTCAGTAGAAGTTGAATTCTCTATAGGTTGACCTTCAGTAACAGGGTTTTTAATAGGCTCGACAACAGACTTGGTAGCAAGTTCCATATCAGCCTCGGTGACAGGTTTCGTAATATGTTCAGGCTCTTGAGCCACTAGATCTGTGATCTCAGACGATACTTCTATTGTTACCTCAGACGCTGGCTTCAAAATCTTGGGTGATTGTGCATCTTGAGCTGGATCTGAGTTTTGTACTGTGTTCTGAGATGGCTCAACAAATTTAGTCTGCTCTAGATATCCAGATAGTGGCTGCTTTGAAGGCTCAGATATGGGTGGGTCTACCGATTCAGATTTTCGTAATTCTACCGATTCAGATTTTAGTGATTCTACGGATTCAAAGTTTGGCTTCTCCGTCAAATCAGATTTCTCCTGCTCTATTGGCTCAGAATGGCCTGTTATCCTAGGGGACGGGGGCAGCTCTGCTGCTGCATTCTTAGCCTCCGGTTCGGTCGCTACCGATGGTTCCGTCTTCTCCACTGGCTGTTGCGATGTCTGCTGAAGTTCTTCCTTTTTCACTGGACCCGTTTCTGTATTCATGGATTTTGCATTTTGAGTTTTCTCCGATTCATTTACATCGGCTTCCTTCTTTATCTGATTAATTAGTATCTCGGGAGACGGAGACGTTGGTATCGAAGGTGTTACTGCGCGTGATGCTCGAGTTGAAGGAGTCGGCGAAGGACTAGGTGAGCAAGAGGATCTTGGAACACTAAGTCCATTCCGGTCTAATAGCACTGAAGTAGCTTGCGGCGCTGGACTAGAAGCACGCTTAATTTCCTCAATTTTCTGCTCTAGTTGTTCGCGTATTTCCTTTATAGGCTTCAACAAAAAGATTGGTACATCATCATCGCGTCGCTGAAATAGCATTTCGCCTTCGAATTGGACAAGTTTATGCTTGCGTGCTCGCAACAAGATACCGACAACCTTATCAGAGATATAATTGTAAATCTTGGGAAGGAAGAGCAAGAAAAAGAGGTAGTCATTAATTTAAGGGGAAAATGAAAAAATGTCTGTCAGAAAGCTCAACCCAAAGATAAGTAAATGTTCTTAATTTAGTGAAAGCTTTCAATTTAGTCATTGTTTTAAGTGAAAATCCCTCCTTACATTAAAAAGTTCTCCGAACGGTATCACTCTCATGGTAGGCTCATCTTTGACGTTGTGACCCTCCGAGTCAATGATCTGACACAGTTCTAGCATTTCTCTCATTACATGGATGTTAGCCTTTTGTCCGCGCATTTCCGTCAGACTGCCAGCCAGGGGTCTACACGATACAACGACAAAAACGTAAACAAAAGCTCACCCTGTACCTTGCTGTGGCGTCACTTGGAACTTACTTTCCGTATTCCTCCTTGGAGAACTGCGGCTTTGGAGAGACACGCCCATCAACGCTCGAGAAGGGATTCAACAACTGCGACTGCTTGTGCTGATTCACTTGGTTGTTGAACATGGCAACTTTAGAGGATAAAGGTGAGTCCTGCAAGTGAGAGAGAGGACTATTTTAGCATTTCTTGAATGTTGAGTGTATTAACTTTTAGTACTTTTTTCGTCTCTCGTGAATTTTTTAAATTCTGCATTTTTTCAACTTTTTTCTTTAAAATTTTATGAATTTTTTACTCCGGATTATTTGTTTTAAAATTCCATCGTGAAAATTTAAAGAAGGAAAATTTAGAAACAGTAAAATTTGGAAAAAGGAAAATTTAGAAAAGAAAAATCATACAACGAAAAAATGTTGAGTGTTGTTTTTTTTTTTTCATTTGTTCGACGGCTTTGTTGATTTTTGATTTTACGATGTTTTTTGTAAGGTGAAGTAAAAGCAAAGTGGTTTCAATTATTTTCCGATTAGTAATACTGATAAAGAGATTATTAAATATATAAATTATACTATACTGAACATTTTATTTACTAAAAAAAATGGTTGTTAGCGAAAATGTTAGCGAATTTAAATGAAATTAAAAAGATACATCAAAAGCAGCGATTTACTTGCTTGCTGAAACCAGATGCTTGAATGAAATTTGAAATGCCGTTTGCAGTTTGCGATTTTTGCCTTTTAACTAGAGAACATGCGGACTTCACAGTATTTAACTGTCAAAAATTACTAGAAATTCACTAAACGTTTTTATTTGAGTAAAATAAAATTAAATCATTTCAGTAAAAATCTAATAAAAATTTGTTTATTATAGATTTTCAAAACAAAAATTTTTATAGTTTCGAATAATCTGTCCCAGAAACATAACTGAATGCCTGACACATACAGCTGGTTGGGAATAAATCAATCTTTGCTCCATTTCCATATAAATTCCTTGTTTCTAGAAAAAAGAAAATTAATTTCGCCCCGCAGAAAAAACGTTAATGTCGTGTGAATGTTGTTTTCTCGCCAATTCATTTCTGAACGCAACTCTTCTGTAACATTAAATTTCTTTTGTGGCTGCAAATATTCATGAATGCGAAACATTTCCCAGAGTTGTTTTCCTGCTTGTTCTTCTTTCTTTCTCTTGTAAATTTTCATCATTTTCTCGGCCTCGACTTGTTGCTTGGGTGCGAAACAGAAATGGTGCAGTTGGTTTAAAAATTTTTCCTCTTTTCTCACATTATTAATTTTGACTTAGTTTTTGAAAGGAAAATAATTTCTTCACGGTTTAAATTATTACTTTGAGGATCTAATAAAAGTTGTCTAATGAAATCACCAATCTCATAGGAATTAAAACTAAAATTAGGATTGTTCGACTAAAATCTGAACAGGTGAACCGAATATCACTCGTAGGCTATTCAAACGAGGCGTGGTCGATCAAAATTGGAACTTTTCTCATGAGAAACAATCGTGCACTGCTTCCCACATCGTCGACATCTTTTCACAAACCACAAATAAGGTTTGTCCGCGGATAATGGACGCCCCATGAAATTATATAGACATAGAAACAAATTCTATATACTGACTTAAATTGTATATACGTAGAATTCAATTGTCATCGGAAATTATAATGAGCCGTAACTAATTTGACACAATTCAATCGCAAAGGAATGTCGCATCTCGATTAATTTCTCTTTCTGAAAAAAAAAATTCGCCAAAACTCAAATCGTGAAAATGTCGTGTCACAAAGTGAATCATATGAAACCAACCAGTGCCGCATCCGGGGGAAGGTACAGAGTTTCTGGATTTAATTTCTGGCCCTTCCACAGATATTATAATTTCTATATGTCTCTCGCTTTTAAGTTAAAAAAGCGCAAAAACCTTAATGCAAAATGCCCGCTGAGAAGATTTTCATATACATAGTTGTTCAAATACAGCTCTACAGAGCCGTCTGCATTTCTGAAAGTGGTTAGTCAGTTCTTCTGTCTGGCTGACTCGCTCAATAATGTTTCAAGATTGCAGACTTGAAACATTTAAATGTTTATCTAAAATTCAAATTTGCAGTATGCAAAATTCTTCCAACGGGGGAGAAGAGAGTTCTGTTCTGTTCTGTCATTTCGTTTCGAAGGTCACTTGAAAAGAAGGAAGTGATTTTTCTATTTCTAATTTTTTTTATTTATTTATTTTATTTTATTTTATTGTAATTTTTTTTTTGTTGTTGTCGATGCTGCACATCAGGTGCCAAAAATCACTTCTTCGTCTTAAATAAATGACTTGTTGTATTCACATTTGACACGATTTCATGACTACTGAAATTATAATATTAATGCAATGGAATTTTTGAGAATTCAACGTCATGAAAATATTTGATCTTTAATACGTTTAAGATAGTATTAAATTAGTTATTTTTTCAGAGAAGAACTCAATATGCAAAACATAATTCTCAAATCCTTAATTACTTAATATTTGAAAGGCAATCATAAAAAAGTGAAAGTTTTTCATTGAGAATTCCGCAACTCTAAACACTTATTAATATTTTAATGTGTTTTCTGTAAGTAATAGGTTAATTATTTAATTTGTATTTTGAATTTAGTACAATTTTTACTTCATAGTTATTTATTTTAATCAGTCGCTCCATTTTTGATTATTGTATTTATCTCCATTATTATTTATTTTTATAATATTTATTTATTTTGGCTTATTAAGAAAATATTTCAGTTATTATATATTTTTTACATGTAAGAAAATAATTTCAATAAATTATGTTTTATATGTGGTTCCGTTTTTATTTAGTTATATTTATTTATCTACCTATTTGCTTCTTTATTTTATATATCCAGTTATTTATTTAATTAATGAAAAATGAGAAAGTTTTACAAAATTCACTAATAACACTCGAAGTTTTCATTAACACATTTTCAATAACATTTCATCCATTCATATGAAAATTTTAATAATATTTCTATATACTAAAGTAAAATTTTGCAGTTATGGAAATGCTTAATTTAATAACATTTTAAGATAAATACGTTCTAAGAAAAATACAAATTTTTTTTAAAAATCAATAGAAAAATATGAAAAAGTAAAGAAGAATTACTTTTAAAAAATTCTTACAAAAATTAAAAACTAAATAACTGCAATCAGTTACAAAAACGTTTCTTGTTTTCTTACCACAACAAATCGTAAAGAACCAAGTTCATGCGAGACATCTGCCATTTTTCAACTTCAAGTTTCTTGCACTCCGTACGTTTAGTTCAAATAACACTCTTGTTGCCGGTTTTAAATAACGGTATCAATCTTTTCCCCTTAGCGACGAGATTGAGAACCACAAATGCAAGCGTCGAAACTTCCTGTTGAACTTTCGACACGATCACGTTTGCTGCAGAAAAAGTTAATGAAAACACGATCGAGTAGACTTTTTCTCTTAATAAGAGCAATAAGTTGGAAAAATCTTTTGCTTTATGTTATTTTTCTACTGTTATTTCGCTTTTAACTGTATGCGGAACTTTTTATTATTCAAGTTTTCAAATTCGCAGTATTTCATTTAGTTTAAGTTCTCATTTCTTGTGTATAACGTAGCTGGATTTCTTACGAAATGTTAAAATTTCGCAGGGGTTTTTGCTTTTATATGGAACTGGCAAAAACGGAAGAACTATTCTGACACTTTTCTGTGCGTAGAGTTGTTTTTCCTTATTTAAGCTTTATTTTTATTTTACTCCAAGATGTACTTCACTGGCAGAAAATGCTCTTTATGCGCCGTATTGCAGTTTGTATTGCAGTAGTTTGCGTTTAAACGGAAGAAAACTACTTCTTTTCCTTTAAATTTCTGGGACAAAAGTGAGCAATTTTTACGATGGCGATGAGCTTTTATAAGGTTACGCTGTGACGAGGAAAATAAACGACGAAAGAGCTCACGAGAGTGCAACAACCAGAGCGAGATTTTCTTGGCTTAAGAATTTGTGTTTCTTGACATTCATTTTCGAACGAGAATGCTGTCGAGAAATCCGTTCTGCTTGGGATTGCCCTTCTCTCCCTATTAATGTTTTCTCTCTCGTGTTAACATAACATTTTCCCAAAAATGCCATTTAACTCTAAGCTACATGCATGATCATCGGTTCATTTTTCTTTGTATTTCCGCGGCAGTCTTTTTATTTAGTCAAATTCATTCATAACTTTTTTCTCTCATTTTATTCGCATTCCGCGGTATTTAATGAAACACTTTCTCATTTTTTGTTTCTGTATTTTCATTCATTTTTATTTTTGCATATTATTTCGATTTTTCTTTTCATATTATATTATTTCTTTATTCCTTTGATTTCTTGGCTCGGTCTTTACTTTACTTATTTCGTTTTATTTTATTTTCTTTAGTTTTATTATTTTATTTTAATTCTTTTTTTATTTAGTTTTATTTTATTTTGATTTGATATAATTTTACCTTTATTTTTATTTAATTTACGATAGTTTTATTCTGCTTTTTCTTATATTTTATTACATTTTAATTTATTTAATTTTATTTACCTCCTAACTGATTTATTTAATCTAATTTTGTTTTATTTTATATACTTTCATAAAAAACTTTAAAAATTTAATAAAATAAAATATTATGCATAATAAGAAACAGGAGAATTTTATATATATATATTAAATTATATTTGCAGAAATGAGCATGAATATTTTAAGTTAAGAAATTAAAAAATAAATTTAAATAATTGAAAATATTTACTAACTTGAAATTCATTCCAAATCAGAGAAAAGAGTCCTGGGTGAAACTTATTCCGATCTCTATAATTGGAAAAGTGATATTTCGTTTCCTTTTAGTGAAAATTCGATTATGGTGAAATTTCAGATATTTGAATTTTTAATAATTTGTATCTATGAGTATATAGATTGCAGTTGTTGTATCTCGTTAACTTCGTTATTTGGTAGACAGCAAAACTATTTGGGTGCGGTGAAGAGTTCGGAACAGCTGCACGTGTTTTTTGTTTTAATTTAAATTTACAATGAATTCTTGAATGGGAAATTAAACACAAATTCGGCCCGATTGAGATATTGCGCTGCTCTGTTGTTGGCAATCCCGAAACCGCACATGCAATTTCAGCCAAAACGAACTCTTGTTGCCAACAGCTGAAAACGTCACAATGTGTTATTTTGGTAGTTTTTCTGGTTTTAGGGATTGGGATGACTAAAATCAACAATAAAACCTGCGCAAGTTAGTCTTTGTTTTGTATTTTTCGGATAATTATTTTTTTGCTTTTCTTACCAGGCGCCAGCTTTCTCAAATCAGATTAACTCTGTGAAAAAAGGTCAAGTATGAGTGTAAAAACTTCAATTTGGCGTTTCGGATGGAAAAATTTCTCTGGATACTAAGAAAATACAATAGTTTTCGAACACTTAACCAGCTGAAATTCGTTGAGAAGTAGTCTGGAAATTGTGTTGAAATTCATAAAAAAATTATTATTTGTTTATTTATATTTAAGCTTACTTATTTTATTGTTTATTTATATTTAAGTCGTATTTAAAAAGCGATATGAAAGGAATAAGATATAATTATTTTCTTCTTATAATAGTTGTTCATGTAAAAATATACCCGATTTTATCAGATTCGGTGCGCATTGAACACAAAAATAACAATATCGGATTAAGCGATATTTTTTAAACTTTACTGAAAGTAATCATTACTCCAATCTTAGTAATTACTTGCGACATTACTTATTTATGGTAGAGAATCCATGATAATTTCATATGCAAAGTATTAGAAGTAGGGTATCTTTCACAAAAACCTTTTCCCGGTAAATAGTAAAAACCATTTAAAAAATTGCCACATATATGTTGATCTTGTGGGAACAGTTTTTCCCCAATTTAAACATTTTTACCGAGAAAATGGGTACAAAATATTATACATATATTATATATATTATAAAAAAAGTGTTCTTGAGATTAAGAAATAAGCTTAAATAAATAAAAAGTTTAATTTTTGAATTTCTAATAATCCAAATGTGATTTTTTGCATTATTTCATTTCATTTCTTTATAATATAATATAAATAAATTCTTTGAAGATTACGCTTGATCGCCTACAATAATTTACATTAATTAATTATAAACAATTCCGAACATTTTATTGAAAATTGTAAAATATTCTACTTCGACTTAGCTTTTTTCAGTAGAAAGCACTTTTATTTTATTAAAATTACTTAAACGAAAATTCTAAAAGTCGCCTTAAGCCATTTTATTTTTTAACCCATTATTTTACGCTCAGAGAGTATTTTTACTTCAAAAGCTTTTTTCGCTTTAAAATAATGACTCAAAATAAATAAAAATAAAAGCAGAAAGAATTCAATGATCACTGGTTGAGTAGAATGGAATGTTGTTATTTTTTTATAAAATTGTTATAAAAATTAGCAAAAAGAATAATATACTTTTATTTGTTTTAATCCAAATTAGCTTTCTGAGGAATTTTTTAAGGAATTTAGAGAAAAAATACGCGCAGTTCAAGGTCAAAGTTTTGAAAATATTTTTGTTCTCTGAGTTGTTATATTTTTAGATTTTATAGATCGCCGCTGAAGACATCAATCATCACAACTTATGCCGTCAATCGTTCAAAATCTTCTCTCATTCATCCTTCCAACCAAAAAAACATTTCGTTCAATTCATATCTTGGGTTCCAAAAATAATGCAGAAACGACGGGATGAGCTGAGGTATGAATTCGTCATGCTAATTTGAATTGATTAAAAATGGGAAATGCGAAAAAAATAGTTTTCTTCACTGCAGATTACTCATTGCATTGTTATATAAAGGATTTCAAAATTATAATAATAGAAGCAATTTTCAGCATTCAATAATTTTCTACTGAAGTGTGGGTTGGCTCCAAAAAGATTTGTGTTTGTATTAAGTGGCAACGACTTTGTAGAAGGTATTTCCACAAAATTACTTGAAATTTTGTCAGAAAGATTTCTTCTTTATTACTATTAAATTAAAGTCAGAAAGATTTCTTCTTTCGTAAAAACGCTATTCTTATTTTCTTATTGATTGAAGCAAAAAATTCCGACATCACAAATGAAGTAAATTTTGAATGAAGTAAATTTTTTTATGTTCGCTTTTATTAAGAGAAAATGTAAGTTTTAGAGACTATGTCAAAAACAAGAGATTAATAACAGAACAACAAGAAAAATTTCAGATTATACTTGACTTCGTCGTAATTTGTGTTTTAGGAACTTAATTCATTTGGATTAGACTTTTCCAGAATCTCTCCTTGTGATTTATCTGCGTTTCCTAGAATATTACAAACATTTTCTACTTTTACACGAATTCTATTAATAAACATTCCTTTGTGGCAATGAATGAATGACGCAAACAAATGCTAAAAAATGTCATTTCGTAAAAATTTGCAATATTCGACTTAGGCGGCGTGCCATAATGAAATTTCCGGACATACGAACCTATTTTTGACCATACAATAAATACTAATTTTGTAAGGTAATAATTTTTGCATTTTTAATGTAATTAATTTATAATAATTTCTAATTAACTTATAATTGAAATAATAATAAAAATTTATATAATTTAACCACGCCCACTTTTTATATAAAATACTCTCTGTATTTCTGTTGAAAAATTTGTCAAAAACATCGCAATATTTTATGCTAATTTTGAGGTAAAATTGAATTCTGGATGAGGAAAGAAATACTAAAATTACTTTAGTTTTTCAACTATTGTTATTGTAACTGGAACATCTGTAATGTAGTAAATGGAAATAATGCTTTAAGTAAGCTTTAAAAGCTTTAGGAAACAATTTACAGCTTAGAAATTCTGTTGTGTTGCGCTGTGAAAAACACTTTTTTTGTTTTGCTCTTTAGTTTCGTTTAGAAAAATTTTGAATTTCATTTAATTTCGTTTTCCGCAATATTTTTCATTTATTTTCTTAGTCATCTCTGTGCATTCTTACCTATACATTTGCACGGTTATTCAGAATGTTTCCTGTTCTAGAGAAATTTTGAACAATCTTGAACCTCGTGCTTGAACTTGTACAATTTAATGACAAATTTTTTGGCGTTTACGAAAATGTTTTGTAATTTATGTTTATTATTTAAACGGTTTTACATTTGTTAAATTTATTTTTGATAAATGCTTATTAATTAATTTTTGGCCAAATTACAGAGAAAATTTTTAAATACGTATTTTTTTAAAATCAAATAGTTTCGAGGCAAACTTTTTGTTAATTTCAATTGTTAGACTGTAAATAGATGCGGATTAAAAGGGACACGTGGAGATTAATCTTTTTCGATTAATTAATAATTTATTAATATTTTATTCTAAAACTTCATGTTTCTCTCTGTTTTAATTAACATTTTTTAACATTTTGAATTTTACAATCGTAAAATTTTCAATATTAATTTCAAGATTACAAGAATTTCACGCATAAAACTGTGAAATTCCCTTCAGTCATAAACACGTTGCTTTATTTTAAAAATAATCGGCTCTTTTGTACGGAGTATCAATTCAGCAAGCAGTTGTGGCTCCTCAATTTGAACTCCATACTCGACCACGAAATTTCGCAGGACATTGGCTGCAATGCTTTTCATCTCCAACATAGCAAATTTCTGTCCAATGCAATTTCGTGGTCCGGCTGAGAACGGTATATAAGCGTAAGGATTCAGTTTTTCCGCAGTAGTGACAAGATCGAAGCGTTCGGGCTTAAATTGTTCTGCTTGAGGGAAGAGTTCCTCCCGACGACCCAAGCGAAGGGGACAGATGCCGATATTAGTGCCAGCCGGTATAATTTTCCCGTCTATGAATATATAATGTAAAATTATTTTACAATATTATCCTAGATGACATTAACTTAAAATTACATAATGAATTTATTACAAATTAAAAATTTGATTTATATAGAATCAAGGTTATTCTAAAACCTTAATTTGAATATATTTTCTTCATCTGAAATAACAGTAAATACTCACTGATTTCGCACTCCTTTACCACTTTGCGTCCCAGCAATGGCACAGAAGGAAACAAGCGCAATGTTTCCTTAATGCAGAGCTCCATGTAATGCAGTTTACTCAGATCTTCGAAGGTGAAAGGTTTATCTTTGTCCTTCCCCATGATGGAAACGATTTCTTGGAAACATTTCTGCTGACAATCTGGATTCAATGCAATATTATAGAAGAAGAACGTAATGGCTGACGAGGTGGTATCGTGTCCTTCGAACATAAATGTATCAACCTCTTCGCGTATATCGAGATTACTTAACGGCTTGCCATCGATTTCCGATTGAAGTAGTATATCGAGAAAGGCCAATTTTTTCTTAGCTCCTACTTCATCATAATCTGGCTTCTGCGCCTGATCTGAAGCACTTCTAAGTAGTTCCTCACGTCGCTGCACGATGATTTTTTCAGTAAAACCGTGCAAGATGGCCAGGGCACGCTTTTCCTCACGTGCTAAGCTTGTTAATTTGTAGGTTAGCGTGAAGCGATAAAAGAGATCGAACATACGTTTGTGCATCACAGTGGATATTCTGGGTTTGAAATAGAAGGATTAATAATTCGTATGTTATATTACACGGTCTTCTTTAGAACCCTAGTAGCTAGTTTTGGGGAAAACTCTCCACTTTGGAGACTTTATATGCCGTAGAAAAATGGAATTCATATGGGATATATATTCTCAATAAATTAAAAGTCATGTGGGTTTTACTATTTTTTAGAGAATAGTGAAGATGGTATTTTCTAAAATAATAAATTACCATTATATAGTAATTTGAAACGGCCTGATTGATTTGTTTTTCTTCTCAATAGTGTGAGGCAAACAGGAATAATATATTGGCTAGGGTATTGAACGCCCCTGAAACCTTCCCCTAGATGCTTTATTTTTTACAGTGGGGTTTTATATCACAAGACTCCTAAGTTGCATTAGATGGGGAAGGAAGCTGACAACCACTTCTTCCCTTCATTTAATAAATCCGGGCTATTCATGTGAATTTTGTAAAGCTTCAATTCTTTTGCCTTACGAATAACGTAAATACCTATTTAGCGCTTTTTGAGTTTCTTACGTTTTGACAGCTCTCACGTATTCAGAATCAGCATTTGTTTGAGCATTTATGCAGACTCCCATAGCAGATTCTGGAACAAGAAATCGAAAAACTTTATTTTAAAATTTTAAAAAAACACAATTTCCTTAAAATCGGAAATTTAATAGAGGAGTAAAACGATAAATTTGAAATAAACGCAAAAATACGTATTCCTTAAAGGTGATGTCGCTTTAAATAAGTCAATTACCTCTTTATTTAATATTTAAAACCGAATGCAGGGAATTCAACATCTTTATCCAGAATGAATAATTGCATTTTACTTAAAAAAAAAATAATTACCACAGATTGTGTCCAGTGTACATAAATTAATCCAATCGTACAAGTTGAATCCATTCTTCGTTTGCATTTTCAGCTCCTTCTCCAGATTCTTAACTAGTATCTTCGATTGCTCTTCGAATATATCTACAAATTGCCCAAGGATTTTGAAATGGAACGCTGGCGTGATTACCTTTCTCCGCTGAAACCATTTCTTGCCCTTACTAATAAGTAGGCCCTCATTTAGCCATGGTCCCAAGGAATCATATTCGCCAGCCTTATCGTTGAAACTTGCTTTTGTAAGGACCACTTCGACGTCCTTAACATCACCAAACATCACGTTCAGCTCTAAACCCAACCAGACTTTGAATGTATCATAATTTTCAAAGAATTCTTGAATGATCGCCACTTTTTTCTCTGAAGATTGGCCAATGAAATAGTGCGCATGGCCAAGTAGCGGTAATGTCGGTGGACTGGGTATATTTTTCGTTACATCGATGAGGTGTTTGTATTTGAGGAAGTAAAGGGCGAGAGCAGCAGCAACGCTGACTGAAATCACCAATAAACCGACCAAGAGAAACATTTTTAAGCGACTAACATTTTGTACATTGATTTGATATATTTTTATTAATCCTTCAATAATGTTATCATTTTGGAACGCTTAGCAAAAAAATATCTTAAGTTGTCTAGATAATCTTTGCGTCCCTAGGTAGCGTATGAAATATGATTAAAATTTTAGCAGCTACTATAGAAAGTATTCTACATTTATAAAGCATTATATGGTCAATATGTAAGCACAGCTAAGTGACAGTATATTTTTATTAATACTTAAGTTTGTACTAATTAATATTTGCATATTATTATTAAGTGTTTACTGTTATCCTTACCATAATTTAACGAAGAGTCCCACATATGCATGGATATATATTACACACACCGAAAAAAAAACTGTATAAAATGAGTTAATTTAACTAAAGTTATTTTTGGAGTATTCACAAAAGTTAACAGCATTTTAAAATAAGAATGAATAAATTAAATTTAGTTTAATATACAAAATTATATGAAATTGACAAATATCCAGTAGCAACCAGCATATTATTAATTTTATAAACTCAGCGACGAACTTTCAATTGTTTTTTGCATTTGTTTTTCTTATTTGCTCCTGAAAAACCACTTGAACTTCGATTGTTTTGTAGGTTTGTTTTGAAATTCGTCCACCTTCTTTTCAAATTATCGACTGGTTTATCAGCTATTTATCTCACCGATAATTGCCGTTATAAAGTGAAAGGCAACAAACAATATATATAATTATTTATACTAACTATAAATTTATACTAACTATAAATTTATACTAACTATAAATTCTTTGGCGTGTTTTATATTCTTCCTATTATTTGGTAAGAAGTTCTTAGGAAAATGAAATTACATAGTCAAATTTTTACAAAAATTTCCTTTGAATAGAGCTGGAAAATAATTTCAATATGAAATGGAGCCTCTTAAGTCTTCACGATTTGGAGTGAGAAATTGTTTTGGAACACTATTATGCTGGAACAGTGTAGGTTTTAAACCTAGAGATCTTTTACAGATAGTTTAGTTTAAAGAATAAATATCGTTTTGAACGAAAGAGAGCAAATTTGATGTAATTTTTGTTAAATTTCTGTGGTTTTCCCCAACGTCAGCTGTCAGCGAACCTTCGTTCAGCCACGTGCGGGTGGTTGTAGTCCATGGGTAGTTGTACTTCATGGACTTATCCAGCAACTGCGTGGTGCCCAGTACACTCTCCACATCTTTTATATCCGACATAAAGATACTTAATTCCCATCCAAGCCAAAATTTAATCGTGTTATCGTAGGTATCCATCTGAGATTTGAGTGCGTCGGGTACCTTCTCCGGCGGCAGGTTAAAGAAAATGTTTGCATTGCCGATTAGATGTAAGGCAGTTTGGCCAGGGAAACTTTGCGCCAAATATCAAATCCGAAGGTAATTCTTCGGGGATAGGGGATGATAATGAGTATTAAAACGATCAGTAGCGACTGAGAAAATCATTTCGATCAATGAATGACGAATGCAACTGGAGCCAGATTTCAAAACAAGTGTGATTCAAAGGGGGAGTTATGACGAATTTCTTACAGAAAACACCAGATAACGCCGCACTTGATCTTGGAAAACTGTGTCAGATCAACCGACAAACCCATTAAAAGCAACAAGACCATTAAAATTTTTTATAGGCTTCAAAATACATTCATGATTACCAGAGTTCAATAAACCGCATTAATACAAGTGTTAAAGCGCACGAAAAATACAAATGCAATATTTATACGTTCATTAAGATTGTAAATTAACAACTGAAGCAAAAGTCTTAGGAAAGACGTCCAAAAGTATGATATATAAATTGATACATCATCATATAAATTACGGATTATAAATATGCCGACAGGAGGCTTATAAAATAAATTTAAAAGTTTCATCATTCACGATTTGGAGCAAAATTGCACCGTATGTATTGTAAAATAAAAGAAATACAAGGGAAAAATTTATCTCGTTAGAAATATACTTTTATTTTCAGTTATTGTATTTGATTTCATCTTCTTATTTTTTCTTATTAAATTTCTTAATAGGCGATATTGAGACTATAACGAGAAAATACAAATTTTAACTGGAGTCTTAAGTTCAATTTTTTATTCCAAAAGTTTCTGAAGTGAAAATAAAAATGACTTATATTTAGGTTAGAAATTATAAGCATTTTCTAAACCAAGAATCAAGAACATTTCTACTTACGAGTAAATTGAGAATTCAGAACTCAGAATTTTTAACTTAATTTTGTAATATGGTTTAGTTACGGTCTAGTTAACTTAGATTTAATTAATAAATTCGAAAAAATCATATGAAGAGAGTTTATTTTGTCGAAAAGATTGTTTTCATAATCACAAATGTATCTAAATTGATAATTTTGTAAATAGCTCGTCATAACCTTATTTAAACTTCTCAATTATTATTTATATTTATTTTTCTTTTTAATCTAAAAACTACCCGAGTAATAAAATTTCAGATACTTTCAGTTTATAGTAATAAATAAGAATTTTAAAAGTACAGTACAATATTACGCCAAAGAAAAGAAAATGTGTTTCCTGCATAAATATTTCGTATGTTACTCATCCGAAAATACAAAGATTCATCGATTATATTGCATTTTTGCAACTGAAAAGTAAAGCATGTGGAAAGAAAAATGATAATAAAATGTGGAATGCACTCATCTCGTGTAATAAAGATCTAGAGGAATTTGAATGATTCGAAGCTCTGAGTAAGCTATATTAAATTCTGTATAAGAAAATCCTATTTGTGTAAAAATTTCTTGAGGGGTTTTATTTATTAATTTTCTCTATTTATATAATTATTTACATATACAAATAAACAAATTACAAGAACATAATAATAATAATAAGTGAGGAGTTAACAATAAATTTAAAAGAAAAAAGGGACAATAAGGAAAAAGCAAAGAAAAGAAAAGAAAAGCAAAATAACAAAGAAAATTAAGAAAAGAAAAAAGGAAAAAAAAAAAGAAGAAAAGAAAAAGAAACGCAAATCTCCATCTCCATCTCCATCAAATGAAGAAGCAAAATACAAGTGCAGTCCTAAAAGTTCTCGGCCCAATAACGAAAGAAAATCTTTTCTCTCTTTTTCTGAAAGAAAAAAATTATCCTTTACTGCTGGGCCGAGAAGCTCCCACATCGCCCTCGCATACCATTTCTTGCGAAGAATTCTAATACCGAATGTAGAATCAAAATTCCATAAATTACTATCTATCATAGCCTTCGTTTTACTAGAATTAATGTTGACCTCATCCAGCCTAAAACGTTAGCTATATTAAAATTAATAACAGCTTCAAAAACATCAAAGAATGTTGAATGTCATCATCGAAAAGAAAAGGATTGTAAACATCGCGATCAAGGCACTCGACGAGATCGTTATATACAGCATAAACAAGATGGGACCCAAAACAGAGCATTGGAGTAGACCAAAAGTAACGCTTAACAAGTCTGATGAACGCTTATCACATATTCTTTGGTCATAAAGGTATGAGGAAATCAGTCTACTTTTCTAGTTTTACTTTGCTATCATGTTTACTTTTCTTAAATTTTAAGAAACAATATAGCATAGCTTTTGTTGTTTTCTGAAATACAGAGAATATTAATTTCATACACAGAATTAATACACAGAATAAATTCATTGTGTGAGGAGATAAATTATCCGTTGCATATTACATTGAAAATTTTTGTGAGAAATTAAATTTATCGGTTTCATTTGTCCTGCAAGAACTTAATTAATCGCCACGATGAATCAGAATGGACATCTTATTCTTAGCTTTTTGAAGGATCGTAGGAACCTGACCACGACATCAGCAATCATAAGCCACGTCGCTACTAAGAAAAGGGTGAGTAAGAATAAAAAAGATGGCGTCCCTTTCTTTCTTCCCAATTTTCATAAAATCGTATACAATTCGCAATAAAATTCTATATTTCTCCTCTCTTGCGCTCTTTTCAGGTGCGACCCAGCGATATCGAAGATTCAATTAAGGAGACCCTTGATGCCGGACTACGCTACGGATACATCTATGGATCTCGTGGACAATACTATGTCAAACAAGTCGATTTGGATCACCCCTACCAATCGCCGGACGAAGACCCACTAACCGGGAATTCTGGGAGAAATCTAGAGGACCAACCAAGGGTCCGCCGTCACAGTCGCAGCACGAGCCGACGTCGCCGTTAAGCGATCTATAAACTCATAATTCGATCTGTGTATCCTTTTTATCCTAACATCAATTTGTGTAGCTGTCAAGGTATTGTGTGGCTGTCAAACAATTTTTTAAACGTGAAATAAATGGTCAGATACAAGAAAAAATTGTTTTCCTTTTTATCCATAACGAAATTGAAAGGAAAATGTTAGAAGAAGTAAAACAAAAGGGCAAATCGGAAGTATGGGCGTTTTCTTATGCATAATCTCGTTTTTTTTTTACGAAACAAAAAATGCAGCCATAAATTTCGTTTTTCATGGAAAAAAATATCTAAATTTGACAACTTTTTCAAACTTCAAAAAGTTTTTGTATAGAAATATTAGAATTTACTGTTTAAATTTTTATCGAGTCTTAGTGGGCGTTTTTTTTATGCATAAACGATCTCGAAAGTGAAACAAGCTCAAGCGAACTATTTTGTCATATGTGCGTCTCTCAACAAAGTTTAAAACAGCAAAAAGTACAAGAATTAAAACAGTGTCGGACTTTATATTATATTTAATTTATTGTTCTAAATTTCGTAAATCTACTTCGTTTATTAATTTTTCAATTTTGTTTAAATATCGGATTAGGTATATTTTGCTTAGAAAAGATTTTAAACATAATAAGTACAATCATCGATTCGGTTTTCAGTAAAACTATTAGTTACGAAATACAGTTTTCAGGGAGTTTTCACAATCATTTTACGTAACCTAATTCGTATATATCGTGTTGTAAATATATATTTGTATATATACATGTATATATATATGTATGTTATATGTATGTATAACAATTCAGAAAGTATATAATAACAAGGTTAGATAATTTCGATTATAGCAACACGTTTTGGTTTTAATATATTTTATAATCGCAAGTGGGAGAGAAAAAGGAAATTTGATTGAGGAAGGAAATGGCTGTTGTGATGATTTTTTAGATTTCTTGTTTTTTCTTAGGCTATAGTTTCTTAAAGCACGGAAATATTTTACAAATCACAGGGAAACATAAGTTAACAACACACATCTTAATTTGAATTTATGATCTACAAAATTATTTTGAAATTTTAACTCGTTTTCTACCAAAGTTTGAAGTTATTATGGCTTTGCTATATTTCAATATTTACGTGCTTAAAATTTACGACCTCAACATTAAGGGATTTAGAATTCAAAATCTCAACTAATAAATAATGATATATATCGTAGTTAGCCAATTATATAGCTTGCGAAAATGTAAAAAGAGGCCTTTAATAAAATGCATTTGAAACAATGCAATGTTCGATTCGCCAGCCTTACTACTCGCCTATGAAAGCATGTCGTCGCATGAATGGTAACTTATTAATTCCAACGTGTAGATAATTCGTAACATTTCGTAATAATTTACTTCAATTTAATTCTTCTTTAACTAAACTGAAATATCTGTAATTAGCTTTAGATATTTATTGGTCAAATCGTTAGTTTAAGCATATTTCGTTGGTTGTTGCGACAGAGTAGCACGTAGAGTATCCAAAGCGGTCAACATTTTAACCAAGCAATACCCCATAAACAATGTTGGAGTTCAATGAAGTTCTATTAAAATGTTGACCGGCTTCGCAGTAGTCGCTCTGCCAAGCAAGGTACCCGAAAATCTTACTGCGATACTGAGTTATAACGGGGTTTTAAGGTCCGCGAGTGGTGTTCCTTGTTTTTCACAGACGAGACTCTGGCGACAAGTTGAATGTGTCTGGAGGAGGATGAGACCGCAACGCACAAAATGGTTGCCACCCTGGGACGTCCCTATATAGGGGACGATGAGGTTGGTGATCTTACTCTTAAGAAATTGCTTGCTGTAACAGTTATGTGGAGGGAACGTTTGTAACGTTTCTTTTTTTCTCAGCTGAATGTTTTCCTGTAATTATCAGTATAGACTTCATTTCCGCTTCTATTGAATTATTCGCCATAATAATTTCTATTAACCACCAAAGCGTTCATATTTTCCTTCCGTTTGTGTAATAATAAATAAAATAAAGCTCTTAAAACGATGAAAAGCTGTCGAATCGAATGTAATAAGAAAATAAAATTGACTATAGCGCTATTTTCACGTTTTTTAAGAAAGTATTTATAATTGGAACCACAAATATGACTTTGTTTTTTGCCAGTACTATATTTTGACAAATGCTGGCGCTCTTCACTAATTTAAAATTCGTTTTACTTGCTTAACAACACGCTTTTGTAGTAATTTAATTATAATTTTTATATATACCGCTGATGGCTCTAATTAAATGGTAGTGTTTTGTCGCTTCATCTAATAATGCTAATCAAATACATAATTTGTAAATCTTTTGTTGGGCAGTTACCGTTGTTTGTGTTTTATCTTGGTTTATAATTTTGCAATTTGTTTTTTTTTTCGTTTCAAACGTTTTGGGTTCTATTTCTGTCAAATTTAAGTCTTTACATTTTATTATTTCATTTTCTAGTTTTATAAAATTTTTAGGATTTTGTATTTCTACTTTTTAGATTTGAACCCCAAACCATTCTTAACTTGAGTAGGCAATTTCGTCTTATTTAATTATTTTTGAACAACTTGGCAAATTGTAAAGCCAATTGCTTTTCTTAATAATGAATTAATATGTTTTCTCAAAACTTATGTGTTTAGAAGTTTTCTATTAGAAACAATTTTATTTGTTTCGTTTGATTGCAGACGAGACAATCTTAGTTGCGATGATTAATCAAATTTATGCTATGTTTGCATTGAGTCAAAATAGCGATATTTCGCTCTCTTAATAATTTCAGTCCAGTGAACTTTTTGCGGGTATCATTGAAATCATTTCACAAAATTGCGTTAATTCGGCTCACTGCGAACATAGTCCCTCAAATGACAAATAATCGCTAAATTGTTAAACTTAAAATTGTTTGGAAGTCGTGTGTAATTTCATTGTTTTCGTAGTTTTTTATTTTATTATTTTTTATTTTACAAGTAATAAATTGTGAACAGAATAATTTGCTTCAACAAACTAAACACATTTATCGAATCATATATCTGCCAGTACCATCAACAAACTTCTGAGGGGTGCGATATTATCTTTATAGAAGGCAACTAATAACATTGTTATATCATCAGGATACTGTTATAATAATGTCAGGTCACAACATTTCATTACCAATGATCACAGGACTCTGTCGAAGGTAGTAAATAAACTCAATATCAAACGGATGATCGGAGAATAGTCGCCATTGGAATATAAAACTTAATGACCAACCTTCAAATTTAACTCCAACTAATGACCAACCTTCAAATGTCACTCTCTAATGGAAATTGCTGCATAATGAAGTTAACAATTCGAATTATTAAGACAACGATTCCATTCGACAATTTTGAATATGTACCGAGTTCATGACATAAACTCTTTGAATTATGAGACTCGGGTTAAGGAGTCGAATGGATCGCTGTGGTTCAGTATTACATTTTCAGCGGCTTCCAAGGTGCCGCTGGTTTGACTCCGAAGATCTCTCAATTCTTAATAACTGCTATTGCCACAACTTGAATACAAAACAGAATATAAGAACTAAAAACGGGCTAAAAAAGAATTTTCCAAAGAGGAAACATTATAGTGAAAAGCAGCATTTTAGTTTACAGAAAACTTTAATTTCAACCATTTGATATAAAATCGTGTAATAAATAAAATAATTATACACATTTCGAGATTAATTTTTTGTTAAATATAAATTCCAATAATAAATTTCAATATTAGGTATTAAAATAACAAAGAATATATTAGAAATTATGAAAACATTTATCTAGTTATTCTAAACAAAATATGCAATAAAATAAATACTTATTTTTCTTATAATACTGTAATGTGTAGATAATATACGTAACAGATATAAAGAAACATTTATTAATATAATAAGGATAAATATTTATCAAAGTAATAAGTAGAGAGATAAAGTGAAGACTTTCGAGAAATTAATGTTAAGAAAACTTTTCCCTCTCAAAAATTAAAAAGGCAACTTTAAAAAAGTCGATAAACAAATACTTTGGAAACCCATTGCTCCTCTTATAGGACACTAAAGCATTTGAAAGATTATTTACTTATCTATTTGTTAGGAATGGCGTAAAAGTTCTGAGCAATTTATATTTTAACAATTTGTAGGTCTAAACTTCTCAGGCCCCGTAGCCCATTTATGATTGGATAGAGAAAATTATATCCAAGCATTTTACATGTTTTTGTTTTGTATTAAATATTTTTTGTATTACTTTAAAAGTGTGTTTTGTATTACTTTAAAAATGAGTTATTCAGTCAGTACTGATATATAATAGTATTCAGTCAGTACAGTACTTTTAATGAAAAAAAAAGCATATATCAACCTATAATCTAAGACTAGTATTCGGATTTGATTTATGGTTCAAATGAAACAGCTTTGGAGATACATGTTTTAGGTACACTTTGGAATTCGTCTTATTCTATATTTAAGGAGTTATATGAAGCACCTAGATAACACTAAGGAATCGTATTCCAAATAAATACATAATAGGGAACAAATTGATTTTGGTATGGAACTTTTCTCGCGTAAAAAGATCTTCACATATAAACAAATCTAAGATTCGTCTCACTTTTTCTCTTTAAGTTAATTTGTATTTACTATTTACAAAAATGTTTTGTCCTCGTTGGTACTTTATAAATTGAATTTTTATAATATATAATTTTTCTATAACACAGTTGGACTTATTATTATTCGTACTTTTTAGTAATAATTACTTCGTAAGCACACAATAAACAACTTTTTACGCTATAAACCTTACTTAAAACTTTTCTTTTAACAGTAAATTGCTAAGTATTTACAATAGCATTAGCGCTGATTTTGTAAATTATAAGTATGGATAATGATAGGATTTATTTCTATATAGCCCATCGACGATATCTGCATAGTTGTAACCTGTATTTGTAGAGAACAAAGAAACAGATTAGAAAATTTAGAGTAACTTGTTTTTTCTTTCAGTTATATTATATAAACTAATTTACAGAAAATAATACTTTATGATAACAAAAGAATGATTTTTCTAAGTTTTGAAGCAGACTAAGTTTGTAGTTATACTATATGCAATATACTTTTGAAAATATTAGAGACACTTCCAAACTTATACCTAAACTAAATATTAGAATACAATAAATGAAAAATAGTAATTCCCAAACGTAACACTTTTCGTTAAAGAAAAATACATGAATAAAATGATGAAGCGTATGAGTGTTATGAAAAAGTTAAACAGTTTTTCATCTGCTAAAAAAATGTGGCTGAAAGTTAAGAATACAGTAACTAACATAATCTGCAAATTTAAACTCGAAGTTTTGTATTGAAGTAGTGGTACCATATTACATTGAAACGATTCCCATTTATTATTTCGAAGTTATGAAAATTAGTTTATTGTTAAAAAAAACTTAGCAACTCCTAGAGAGAAAATAAGTCTTGCTCAACAACTCGAAATAAAGTTGGGATTACTTACAGTAGCCTATAATTTTAGTAGCTTTAAGATCACTTCTATAGAAACATATGTAGTAAATGGTTTAGATGTAAACTTTGATCTCGATATCAAGCATTAAACATTGAATTTCCTATTTAAAAAACGCTATTGGACAGCTATTATTAGTTGATAAGCCTACCCCACTTTGCATATATTATACTGTGGCCCCATCAAATCGTGATTTAAACGGACAGGCGGATGGACGCATAAGGACAAATTGACCCAGGAAGTAGTGCTGAGAAAGTAAAAACTTTTCTATATGTTTCCTCTGCCTCACAAACGGGGCAACAGGTGAATATACCCTCTCTAGCTTACAAAACAATTTCATTGAACTAAGTGATTTAATTTTCAATCAAAATTACTTGAAGCAGAGGTCATAAAATTTAATAAAACGTAAATTTCGCCAGCATAAATCGTTATGTAAATAAAAATAACATAAATTTACTTCCACTTCAAATCTACGACCTGAACTAGAAGCGAAAATCGCATAACTCAATATCGAAAAAAATATTCTTTTCATAATCTTCTTTCTCACATTTCTGGATATACTACGGCTTTCAATGCAATTTTCGATGCTAAAGATATAGCAATTTCTTGCTATTAATGTAACAAGTTCATTAAGATCGCCACAATGATCGCAGTAATACTGAAACAGTCAGTTACACGATTTCGTCTCTAATCTGATAGTCAAAGTTTTATCCTGACCAACTCATTTACAAGTCTTCACACAGAAAGCCTAACCTTATTTTTTTAGCTCAACATAAAATACGCAATATACTATAATTGTACATCAATAAATATAATTAAATAAACTTGGATTTTATAGACTTAAAGACGTACTTATGATAGTTTTTATAGTCACAGGAAATATTCTTAAATTATAACTACGTATTTTTTTACATTTAGCATACATTTTATTGTATGCCAACTTTATCAATTATATGTACTTAGTGACAATAGAAAAAAAACAACAAAAATCTCACCTTGTTTGCTCAGAGTTTGACTGAAAACCATATCAATCATCCTAAAAAAAAATCATCTCTGAAAAAAAAAATTAAATTATAAAAAAACGCAAAAAAATTATTTTGTTTAAACCGATATCGACGAATCAATACAAAAAATTTGATATTCTTATTTGCACGTACACGACAATATCGGTCGGCGTATACTTACCACGCTGACCTTTTTAAATTCTTTCGTTAGCAGGTTTTAACCTAGAAAAAAACAACAAAAAACGCTTCCCAAGGAAACATACGCAAGCCGTTCTGGGTAGAAGTTATTTTTTCTAATTCCCGAACAATCAGCAGAAGTGAGAAAATGAAGTCATACGTACGATGACGTAGAAAAAACAACAAAAAGCCTTCCCAGAAGTAAAAGCAACACAAGACGTTAATTTTCAAGAACAAATTCGGCTGATATAAAATCGCAGTTACCGGTAAAAAATTTTCGATTCGGAAAAATACGTTTTAGAGTTTAGAAAATAATCAATTCGCAGAAATATAATAAAACTTCTAATCTCTAATCATCTTTTTGAAATTGGTTAAAATTGCTATAATAGTTTCCATTGAAATTTCTCTCCTGTAAGAGGAAAGTAAATTGGAGCCAACCAAAGTTTTTCAAATTTCAGGTTACTAACGTCAATAAGGTTACTGAAGTCAATGGAAGTCGTTAATGTTGGTTCCTCTATAAAGCCATTTAATTCTGTATAAAATAAAGTTCATTCATTCTCTATAGACATTTTTAATACAACTGAATTCGTGGAGACAGTCGCTGAAATGGGTTAAAGCCGTTAAAGTGAATTAAAGCCGCATAAATGATTCGTATTCACTGAATACGGAAGATACAAAAATTGCCGAAATCACCATGGACTGTTTTTCGCCAAAATCATCTAAATTTATTTCAAGTCAAGAGCATTTAAGACGCTGAAATTTTAAAGTTGAGTCTATTAAAATGGGCGAAGGCGGCTAAAATTGGATTGATATAAAGTGCCATAGAAGTCCTTTAAAATCAAATTTTGTTTTGTTGGAATCACTAATTATTATTTATCTTTATTGAAGTCTGTTAAAAGTGATCAAAGTTAGTAACTAGTCGAAAGCGTTAGTTGGTTGTTAACTAATTCAAATTACATTAGGTCAAAAGAAACCAGATTCACAACAAAATACGGACCGACCTTTGATTACAACCAGTTATCAGTAACTGACATCACGAAGTTACATTTTTCTTCAATGAAAAGTTTAATCGGTTAAATTTGCATATTTGCAAAGAATATTTGGCTTCAGCAGCAGCGCTTCAGATTTGTCACAAACGAAAGGAAACACTATTTTCAAATTTGCAAAAAATCTCGCCATTCTACTCCCCCCTAACAAAAAAACAAAAGAACGACCAACGAATGAATCACCACAAAAAATCTGCTCAATGCAGTCTTGCTCCAGGACGCAAGACATTTTGCGCACTCGTTCAAGCCTAATTCTTCCATACTTAAAAAAACAAAAAAATTTATTCAATACTTTATTATTATAGTATTTAGTAATGTGCTTAATATGCTCTTGCTAAAACTAATGAAGTTGAATAAAACATTCAATAAAAAAATTTTATATTTGCGTATCGCATACATGAATATTAACTCTTCTGCGTTCTCATAACATTTTATAATTGCGATATTTTCCAAACACCAAAACTGGCATTAATTTATATCTTATCAGTAAAATAAACCTTTTAAATTAAAACATTTTTAATATAATTTTCAAGCAAATTTTAATCCCTCCGTAAACATAAAACTTCGATGTTTTCTACCTTTAATGGTAACTAAAAAGCGGTAATCTTTTGATGCTGATATTAGTTTGTTCAACCTAGAATTAAATTCAATCTGTGGAGGATTTCGCCGATACCTGTTACGTTATTATGGTCAGTTTTAAATAAATTCGCCCTTTTTTATCTCAAGTTTGACTATGAACGAAAATTTTAATGAAATTCTTTATTAGTTCGTTACGGGGAATGTTTTCCGATATTATTTAAAATAGAAGTCTGTTTAAAATAAAATAAGAAAAAAGGCACCCAAATTAACTGTTCCGTAAAATTGCATTTGTATAGAAAAAACAGAAAAACCACTACTATGTGAATTCGTATCATTTAGAGAGATGTAAAATTTTTTCGAAGTGAAACCTCCAACAAATGTATCTACTAGGGTGGGTTTGGTTAGTTTTTAAGGAATTTCGGTGTTTCCAAGCGCTTTCTGTGAGGAAATATCCATCGTTTTGCGAAATTAGGCAATGTTTTTGTGAAAAATTGCTGCTATAACTATTCGCATTCAATCATGTATTAATAATATAATTTCTTAAATAAAACTTTCGTGACTGTTCGATCCTACGGAATAAGTGCGTATTTGTATTTCAACCAAAACAATTAAAATGAAAACACTAATTACAAAATTTACTTCTGATTACTGGTCATATTATTAATTGCAGTTAGGTAAATAGTTAGATAAATATTTAGACAAATGTGTAAACAAGCACCAATAATTCAAAACAATATATTTTTACTATGTTAGAAAATTTACAAATCGCTGAATTTTTTAGTTATTTTTTTTATTTATTTATTATTTTTATTAACTGTTTCTTTGATTATTAAGTCTTGAACTCTTTTAATTTCAAGTAATTAAATTAATTACTTATTTTTGATTTTACTTGATTTTATTTTATTTAATTACTTTATTATTATTTATAGGCAAAATTCAATCAAAATTACTTTTAATTTTTTCCATAAAATGAAATGTTTGTGTATAAATTTTTAATCACTCAGTAACTTTATCCTGACTTTATAATCTTCATTTACCTTAGAAATATTATTACTCGAGTTTTTTCTAAAATAAAAATAATTCTTTTTCAGATTTATTTCGTCCACGGAGTTAATTTTCTATAGACAACGTATAAAATGAAGATAACATTAATGCTGAAAGACAGATTTCTTGTCGTAACGAGATTTAGTAAACAACTGAAAGAATAATTTGAATTATATAAAACAATAATAATATCCGTGAATTCATCATAAAAAAAGATGAAATTATTTTTCAGCGAATATAACACACAAAATAAAGGTGATTTAATGTTTAGAAATAGAAAACAAACAAATTCTAAACAAATAGTTTTGTTGAATGTAATGTAACGTGTTATATCAAAATATGGTTTGAAAATTTTTATACTTATAAGAAAAATAACCAATACTTGTATATAGTGCATAGAAAACTTTCATTCCGTAGAGCTGGGCAGCCACAGATTTACGACTTAACAGCTATGATTACAATTAAAATGTTTATCAAATCAAGGCATGAACTACGATTATATATTTAGTAACACTTTCTAAGACTACGTTAACTTCTACGCGTAATTACTTTCGAGTTATGTTAAATTTGAAAAACAATTGAAGATGGATTCATAAAGAATGTCGTTTTACCATAATGTATATGAAATCATTAACTCTGGGTCATGCCTTGCTACATAGTTATTGTTAATCAAAAGCTTGTAAATATGTATTTCCCAACTTGCTTGTTTTCTCTAAAATATTGAATGCTTTAGTTTTGCTTAATTTTTATCCTATTACTAAATCTGTATGTGTTTCTCTTAACGTACGTTTTTTTTTTTTTGATTTTTCTAAACTCTTTTTTTCATCCTTATAAAAATTGTATATTTATGAAATTAAAGGATAAATCATGTGATATCGCAATGTATTCCATGTTTGCAACCAAGTCAAAACGTTATATTGTAAAAATGTATACTATGCAAGACAAAATATACATTTAATAAGTTATATATCGGGGAAGAAAGCTGAATAATGAATTCTGAAAAACAGAAAAAATAAGTAAAATCAAGTTGAAAGGCGCAATTTTCTAAAAGTTCCGTGATCGTTTTTTTGGCAAAAACCCCGGTTTTCGGTTTCTCTACTTTGTCTGGTTTCTTTTCGGCTTTTAAGAGCCAAATGCCTTGCTTTCTGTATTTAATGCATTCCGAGTCTAAATGAATTTTTGTGCATTCTGATATGGATGCATTTTTTGGAAACGTGGCTTTTGATTTCTACCTCTGTGCACCAAGTTGTTAAAGCCGCCAGGATTCATCGGCGGCGGTGGTGGCGGCGGAAGACCACCACCCATGCCCATTTGTGCCATGAAGTGTTGAGCTTTCGCCTTACCGTGCTCCTCAGCAAGACGGACAGTCAAGGGTTGGGAAGCACCTTCAGGGATAACATTGTTTAGTGCTGAGATAGCCTCCTGGGCTTCCTCGCGCTTGTTAAATCTGTGAGAAGCGAAAAATATTTGCAATTATAAATTATTAAAATTGATTTGTTAAAGAATTCAGTCTTTAGCTATATATTTTTCTCTTCATAAGATTTAGGAATTACTTTTTTTTAGGATATTAATTATTATTTCCTTAGGAATTAATTCTCTCAATCGCCGAAATAGATAAATGAATCCGGGAAGTAATGCGGTCTTTAAAAATTTTTGCAAAACTTTCACTATCCTTTTTGAATCTCCATTCCTTGAGAAATCAAAACAATGCGCTCCGTTTGAAAATCGACTTTATGTTAGTGGGCGGAAAAACATAAGCAGGGGTAGTAGTGCGTTAGAGCGACATCGAGGCATAGAGGTATTCCACTTTGGATAGCCTCACTGCAGAAATCTGAATACGGTCTAGAGCTGCAAACTAGTTCGCGTACTCTTTCGACACATCAAATGTCATCATTCTTAAGATCATATTGAATTGATACTCCAGAATATCAACGTTTTCTTTTTTATATTTGTCGGGACAAAAAGCGTAAAATGAGAACAGAACTCAGACTTTATTATAATCCATTGTAATGCCTGCATTGGTCCCATTTTTATGACAATTTCTGAGCTTTCCTTATGAAACTCAGGAAAGATTTAAGTGGTATAGAGTGTAGATGGTTCAATCCTCACCACTTCAGCGCCAAAACCTCGCGCCTGATCCTAGAGAAGGCCGAAGTCACTCACAAAATGGGTGGCAGTATCGTCCTCCTCTTCGCAATTGGCATTGACATCTAGACCAACCTTGTGCAAGTGGTCGGCAAAAGAGCAGCCGTAAGCACACCAACTAGCCCCTCTTATTCAACTACCAACTGCAGTCCCTCTTATTCAGCGAAATGAGAGTCCCCAAGCCGCCCGTCTACGTGCGGTAGCATGATCTTTGTCTGCCTGCAAGTCACTAAGTCCGCTCACCTCCGATCATGAATCGAACGACCCATGTCCCATTCAAAGTGGCAGAGCCCTAATACGCGCTCAGGCTCATGAAACTCTGACGACGACCCTAGTCTAGCTAAGCGATGAGCTAGCGGGTCTCATTAACCGCAACACCGCAATGGCCCGGTACCCATATTAGAGCAATATCAGGAGTTACTGACTCATTAGTATTCTCAAGAAATAGGTGTTCAGAAAGAGTGTATACTTCAAAGCAAAAGAATTATTTTCTTCTTCTTATCGAAAAAAGCTTATTTCATTTTCAAGAAAGAAAAATTGAGTAAGTGAAATAGGAAATTATTTTAACCCGTTGCCAAACACTTTTAATTTGACGATCGTGCTCAGAAACATATTTTCTTTTCAATTGTTTATGACTTCGTTCACTTCGTACTAACGCTGTTCTTTTTTTTACTGATCGGACGTCTATAACCGTCATTTGCGACAACGTGTTAAGGGATTCCTTGGGAATCCAAAATTTTTATGGATGGTAGCTACAAGACTAGAACTATATGTATTTTCAATGCTGTTAATTTAAATGTTAGGCTTAAATTCCTTACCTTACGAATGCAACACCGCGCGGTTTTCCAGTTAGTTTATCTCGCAGGATATTCTGTTGAACAATACTACCGTATTTGCCGAATATTGTTTCTAGCTGATCATCAGTAATGGTTCGTGGAAGATTTGTCACATACAAATTGGTGTCCTTAATTGATTCACCACCAGGTCGAGCATATGAAACCTAAATTTTTAAGCCTTTTAATACTAATCTTAAATTCTAAAATAAAGTCTTTTAATACTAAAGGCTAAATTAAGCCTTTTAATACTAATCTTAAAAAAATTAAAATTTACACTACATTTACTTTAAGTACTGAACCACTAGAAAATTGGACCCGTGCATCTTCATTAACCCAAATAGGTGAGAATCAATAACAATGCTGACACAATGTGTCACTTTTTTTAACATTTATAGCAACTTTTTGCATTCTCTCATTCTACCACTACACACACCTGTCGCCAGCCAGCATGCGACTCGTGGGGAAAATCTATGTTATGGGTTCCCGCATTTCCCTCCCTCGTTTTCCTGAATATAAAAACTGCTTAAAGAGGCAGCAGACCTTTTTCCAATTTACAAAAGTTCAAATGCCATGCTTACGTCAAGTTTTATCTTACACCTATTCATCGTCAACAACACACCAATTATTAATCGTATAAACATTTGGAAAATGGGTGCGAAAGTACTGTGCGCAATGCAATCGTACTTTGTGTTATTTCCGAACCGCGTAAAATTAAACAATGTTAATTGGAAAAATTTCAAATTAGTAAAGCTTACAAATTCCTAAAATTAAATTGGAAATACCCCTAAAAACTGTTTGAAAATAGAGGGACAAGGATTTTTTCCAATTAACTTACCTTTAAACGCTTATTTCGGACAGTGATGCCGTTTAAGCTTTTGATCGCCCGTTGTGAATCCACTTCGGAAGCAAAGTCAACAAAAGCGTAACCAAAACTGTATCCAGTCTACAGGCCGAACGTTGTCGTTGCAGATAATATATTAAAAAATGTTAAAAAAGCCAAATATAATAAATGCATACAAATCTTTTTTTTTCTTTTTTTGGGTACTGCGCAGATAATGTCATCAGTTTTGACAGTTCACAGCAGTGTGCAAGCATGAAGAAAACCGCATTAACAGTGTTGAAAATACAAAACAGCAGTTTAAAAGCCAGAAAAGAAAGCTTAAAACTGAAGAAAAGCCTTTCCCCTTTCAAAGTGAGAGGGGACCAGACTGACAAACAGACAGACATACACAAGAAGTAAACAGACGGATGGAGAAAAAACCAAATGCAGTTTAATTTCTCAAAACCCGTCAACATAACGTGACGGTGTCACAATATGACGTATGATGGCCAGATTATCTGAGAAGAGCCAACAAAAAGTACTCGAAAGAATACAAAATCAGTTTCACTTGGAAGACAAGAATTACTTAGCACATTAAATCATTGACGTTAACCGGCAAATAAAATTGTATGCGGAAACTCAAATTGTTATTATTACCATTGACGTTGATTAATTGCTACTGATTTCAAATCAAATTCCGTTAAAGAAAAATAGGGAACTTAAAGAATTAAAAAATTATTAATTATTATTAAACTTATTATCCTAACTAACTTAACTCTTAGTAGACTGAATTGGTACTTCAGTTTTGGAAAACTGGAAAACATTAATTATATGCTTTTATTCCAATTTTTCAACACTGTTTGCATTTTTCTCATCTCGCTCCTTTCTAAGTTAATTATGTAGTATCAGCGCTCAAATTCTTTACAGCTTCTCACACTGCTGCTCTCTCACCTTAAAATCTCTCATGATTCGGCATGTATTGATAGGACCGATTGTCCTAAACAACGCATATAATTCACGATCTGTCATATCTTGTGGCAGATAATTGACAATGAGATTGGTTCCATTAACGCCTTGGTTGCCACCGTTGTTGTTGCCACCTCCACCACCGCCGCCACTGCCGATCATATTGGAGCCATTATTACACCCACCACCACCGCCACCGCCACCGACGCCACCACCAACGCCAACGCCACCGCCAACGCCACCACCAATGCCACCGCCAACGCCACCGCCAACGCCACCGCCACCGCCAACGCCACCACCAACTCCACCTCCACCGCCACCACCAAAGCCTGTTAAAGAATTTGTACTGCCGCCCATATTACCCATGGAGCCCATGGAGCCCATGCCGCCTCCACCACCTCCGCCGCCACCACCGCGGAAATCGTTGAACATACGTCGTGCATTCAGGGATGAAGAGTTCGGAAATGATGAAGAGAAATCTGTGTCCTGTGGCGAGAACGCATAACGTGACTGAAATTTCAATTCAAAGAATTTTTAACATTGGTGGCGCTTTTGCTTTCATATAAGAAAGAAGTTGAAGAGGTTTGTTTTGGTTTTGTTAAACGTTATAAAGGTACATCATATTTTGAAAGAATTATTTTAAAATAGCAGTCAGCCATTACGGTAGTGTAGAGATGCTCAAACTCTGCGAAACTGGCATTTGCCCACAAATAGTGCTCGATGAATAGGAACGGCATTCTCGAACAAGGAGAACTTTTAATTAATATCATTTTATAAACATTAGCAAAATTATGCACAAAACCTAATGATATCAGTAGTATTCTCCTCTTTAATAATTTTACTTAGGAATACATAATTTATATTTAAGAATTTTACAAACATTACATTCTCAAGAAAAAGATTTTTAAACAACAGCAAAACAACAAGTACAACCACAATATTGACAAAGTAGATTTTGTATGACATAATGAACCAATAATTACGATTTCAATGGCACACATTAAATAAATAATGTAGACTTCAAGTAAACAAAATTTCAGTTCTCAATACAACATTCTCAAACCTCAAACGAAAATTAAATTATCAATTAATGATATTCTTTTATCAACAAACGTACAGGGGCACACAAAAAAGTTGATTTTATTTAAATTTTGAAATGTTAGTTAGTGTTAAAAGTGTTCTTGAAGTTTCTTTCAGTGTAAAACAGATACGTTTATTTAAATTGAAACATGAGTAAATCGGAAGCCTTCGAGGATACGTTATTCAATGATATACTAAATCAAATAACATTAATTTTTTGCTATTAAAATAAACTTTCTGACTGGTTTTTATTGGTAAACAATATAACTTTCTTGGAGAATGAAAATTATACGCGAAAGTTATCGTGTGGATTGTTTGTTTTCAAACAAAAAACTAAAAATAAATAAAGTTTTTCATAAAGAGCAAATCAAGTACTAATTAGAAGATTAAAAATCATTCTATGAATTGTAATTTCAGTTAATATAAACACTATGAATTCTGTTTTTAATTTATAGTATAAAAATTGTTATCTGAATTGGTTTTTTTTTTAAATTAATTTTTGTCTTTAAATTAGTGTAATTGTCCGTGTATATGCAAAAGCATTTAAACTTTTCAAGAAACAAAAAACATTGAAAAAAGTTCAATGTTTTTATACCCAACGAAAACGAAAAAGCTGTGAGAACAAGGTAAAGAGCTGGACAACTGTTGGCGATGGCATGACATTGCAATCAGAAGTTACCTTTTCAATATACAAGTTTAACACTAAAGTGAATAAACTGTAAAAGGTTTGTTACTCTTATAAGCCAAAATACAAGCAAATTAAGTTTCCAGTCTGCCCTGAGAACGTGAATAGGATTACATGAACTCAATGTAACTTGGCCTACTACAGTGATATGAAAACTGTATATTTTTAAAGATCTGGAGACATTTTTATGCAAGGATGCATTTATTTATGGAAATTAAATTATGTCCTTGTATTTTTATGTTAAAAGTTCCTGTTTAAACATTGGTTCATAGAGTTGGTATTCTCTGGCAAAATAGGTTAGATTCCATTTCAAAATGCAAGATCTACATGCGTAGCTTTTTAATTCCTTATACAGAACAGCACTGCAGACTGCATAGCGTAGACTACGGGCTCCATTAAATGTTCCACGTAAATAACTCAACTAAATTTTAAGCCTTTATATTATTTGTATGGAAACGTGAAAAGTTTTGCCATATAGCTCATATGCCGGACTTGGAATATACACTCGCATAGAAGATTATCATTCTCGAAAATATCTACCAACACCGCCACTCAAAATTTTCTAACTTTAATATAAAACAGAACTAGTAACAAACCCAAGGAAATTATTTAATTATTTAACAATACAAAAAGATTCTACGTAACGGGAAATACGGTATTTGTCTACTTTTAAGGTAATCAATCAACTCTTTCGTGTGTTGTGTTTGTTTACATTTTCCAATTATTATGTTGTTTTTAGCTGTCTATATTGTGAAATGTGATTGTTGTATTCATGTATTGTTTCTTAATTTAATATTTAAGCTATATATAGCTAATTGTGTAAACTATATATATATATAGCTAATTTGTTCATCTTCATTTCATTGTTATATAGAAAAGCGTGTGCCCCAGAGTTAATAATAATTCTTATCGTTAAAATCATTCAGTAGAGTAAAATTGAAAGAAACTTATTCACAATGAGAATGCCAAAAAAATTGAATGCACAAATTAAACGAGAAAAAATTGCTTTCAACTTGACTTTAATGGGAATAACAAATGAATTATTAGAAACTGGAAAATTGTATACTAACCATTCCAGACGGTAGTGAATGGGACATGCCCCACATGCGTCCACCGCTAAAAAGAGAAAGCAAGAAAGATTAATTATTTAGGTATTAGTTTTTATGGTTTGAATTACATTAATTTTTAAATATTTAACAAACCATATAATAAATACAATGATTTGAAATACAAAATACGATTTTGTGAAAAGAATTATAAAGTTGCCCCGTGAGGTTCTAGGTAACATCGAAATTAACTGCTCAGGAGAAATTAGTTCACCTCTGATTAATTCTTTCACGAATTCCAGCATAAAATCTAAAAGCTATTGAGTCCTATTTTATTCACCCTTGAATTTAGACATGAAATGTAACTAAAAAGCACCCCTGATGTTTCATTGTTGAATTAGTAATAAATAAGAACAAAATTCGTACTTCGCTCTTTATTTTCTAGTCAAAGTCTTCGACACGAACGCACAATAGGGTACAACTGACTGCGAGAAAGTGTTCACCTCAGATGATGGAGTCTCAGCACCATTTAAGCATTTAAGATAAATCTAAACAAAACTGAATTTGTGAAAAAGTTTTGAAAGGCTCTCAGAAAGTTCAATATTCAATATTGATAAAAGTTCCCTTATTACTTTTGAACTTACTTAGGTTACTTTTGAATACATAAAATATTCGCATATAATACGGATAAAGTCCATATTATTTTCCTCCTATACCACTAGGAACCCGTTTACTTTTAGCAAATTAAGGTTAATACAAGAAATTAAGAAAAAGATAAAAATAAATAAAGAATTTTTCCATTTTGCAGATTTTTAACTTTTGGTCAGGATTGGAGGATTCGTGGCGGCAACTTTTCTGTTGCTCTTGTCAAAATTCTGCTTTCACTTTCCTTTGATACTTTTATTCGTTCCAGCGCAAATATAAATAAGTAAACTTATATTGATCTTTTTTCATATCCGTGATTTCAGCATGCGGAGTACAATAGACTTTCTGACGCCATACAAAATTTCGCAAAATAAATAAAAATTTTTTTGGCAGTCACGCCCCAAGGTTATGGGAGAGTTCAAATGTTGAATTTTAATTTGTGCCAGGAGGTTAGCGCAGCTTAAATTTAAATGTATTTTTTGAAAAAAATTTAGGAGACATTTACTCTGTCTTCAGACTTTTGGCCGAGACAGAATTCAGTTTGCGAATTGCAAAGTTAAATTACAGAACAAAATGCAACGTAAAAAATTGATTTTCAAGGACGATTTAAGTACAGAAATTATTTCTATTTATTCTTCGCAGAACTTTTTTCCTGTAGGAGTTAATTGTCTCTATAGAGCCAAACACTAATCTCAGTCAGGTTTTTAACTATTGTAAAAAAAGTAATAAAATAAAAGCAAATAGACAGCTGACCTTCAGCTAGCTTTCTATCGAAAGAAGACATCACGCTTAACATTTTAAGCCAAATGGCGGCGCCACTCAGGCTGTCTGCAATGGCACTCTAACTATATTTTTTGGCCAAAAGTTGCGAAGCATTTTATAAATGGAACATCTTATTAGTCATCTGATATAAATATATATTCATCAACTATGTTAAACATCCCTTTCTTTCAACCTTGGCTTTTTGGTACGAAGCACGCACGTTGCTGGTTAGGCTTTTTATATACATATTGTTTTCGCACTGTTCTGCGTGCGTCGAAAGTATATGTTTCCGTAAATATATGTTTTCAATACTTATTTTATTTATGCGTACGACAGCAAGTTTAAAACCGACCAAAACTTAAGAATTATATACGATACATAACTTTTGGGTTGATGCGATATTAAGGCAAAATATTATATGCTGTAGAGAGGATATTTTCAGAAATGATGATGTCATCATCGCAACCCGCAAGAGAAACCGCATAATTTTCATCATTCTTCTCTTACTCCACATTTTTATAGCGGCATCCGTCTTCTTCTTTCCCCATAAACACCAGTGTGGACTCGCTAACCAATTTGCCAATTCTGGACGTTTTGTGTGGATTGCGCGCTATTCGCGAGCTGTATATAGTCAAATCAATCGTATGCCATACAGTAGCACTTCGTAATAGATGACACCCTTGAAATCCCATCATAGCATTATTTTCTTCGGATGCAGTCCCGCTTTCGAAGTTATTTTTGGTTACTCGCTGCTGTGTGCCCATGATATTTTACACGTTACATTATCGTAGAGTCTACGAAGCAGACGATAGACTAATTTTTCGTCATCCGTCAACATTCGTTTCGAAAATGGGTAATTTTATTGTCGTTGCCGTAGCGAATCGCAGGTGAATATACGTGTGATCAAGTTAGCCTCGGTTAATTGATGCGGCATTCAAACATTATCAGTAGCAATCCCTCGTACTGATTGGGATGGATCTACCCAGATTAAAGCCTTAATGTCTCTTGAGTTAATCTCGGTCGGACGACCGGAACAGGACTCATCATTGACGTCGACATCTACAGAACGAAAATTTGTATACATTTGGCATACGCGTTCTTTTAAAGCATCATCTCCATACACACGGAATATATTTTTATGAGCATCCACAGCTACTTTGCCGTTTTTAAAATAATAGAGCAAAATGTGACGATAACGCACGTTACTTATTTCCATGTTCCAACTACGGACACCGGACACGCGAAAATTCTCAACGCGATTTCTCAGATGGGGAGAGAATGTCATCTCCAAGTTCATTTTCCCGAAACGAACATGACCCCCATATACGATTTTCCTTTGAACAATCATCCTTATCTTTCCTAGCAGAGACGATTGTAAGGCCAACAAGAGAGGATTTGAGAACTACCAAAGAGATTAGAATCTTCACCGATGGATCGAAAATCAAAGCGGGTACCGGTGCTTCCATATACATATGGAAGCTCAATACAGCTCAATTCAAAAAAATCCCTATACATTTGATATAAAAAGTTAATACCAGAAGATTCTGTGCTTTTTCACTTCCAAACTATTACTACATAATATTTGTATCAAATAGAGAATATTTGTATTAAAATTCATCGAAATATATTCCTTCTCCCGTAGACGTTGATTTCAAGGGATAGATAGAGGGACGAACGGAATCTTGTCTCCTTCTCTGCGTTGCAAATAGAAGAACAAAGTCAATACAGGAGAAAAATTTACATATACCTCCGGGCATATTGTAGGGTACAATAAAATGTTTGAGAAGAAAGACTGGCAGAAAAGCGGTGAACCCTTGCCTTGAAAATGCTAGTGAACTCTCTGAAAACAATTTCAGTGTACAAGTCGTGTGCGGGTTGTCTTTTAGGTAAACCTTGATGTCGTGTGTTCAAAAAAGAAGAAAACACAAAGTATGTAGATATGGTAGACAGCAGGCAGTCAACCATCACTAGGTTTTTGTCAGCGGGCAAAGTTTGACGAGGTGTAAAGTTGAAGATAGTAAAACATAAACCCCGTGTACAAAGGAACAAAAATAAGAACGCGGGAAATGAAGTTGCAAGTAGAGGGAAAAGTAAAAGCCATAAGAAATAAAATTTCAATTATTAAACTATTTGTATTAAACTATTTGTATGTAAGAGACTTCAGATCACAATAGATATTAAGCGCACATAGGGTTGGCGCAACATGGAACAAAGACACTCAATAATATTAAATATATATGCCTGTCAAAAAACACAAAATGTTTGGAAAATATTTCAAATCAGTTAATGTAAACTGCTGCAAGAAAACAAAGTTTTTAAGCATTGCAGATGCTTCAGATGAACAGTGAAAATGATCTGAACATTTTTTCTAAATACTAAGTTCTACTCATTATACTGACAGGACTCGACTGTTTTCGACTATCGGAACACCCGCCCAAACCCACCGACCTCTGGATAACTAGTTAATGCGCTAGAAAAATAAAGCGATACTTTCACCGTCTTATAAATTTGTCGATTGTAACTTTAAACAAGTGTGAATCTGAACTACATGCAACGACAGTTGCAACAGTTTTCATCACACATTTGTGATTGTGATTTTAAAATGCACATTTACATACACCATCTGCTGTGGTTTGTAATTTGGCGAGGTAGGGCACTGGTCACACGACAACTATTTCCAGTGACTCCTCGCCGTCTAGTTATGCCTTACAAACAACTACAAATCTGAGTAACAAAGTTATTGCTTAGATATTTCATCTTGCATCGCAAGAGCTGAGAAAAAGTTACGATGAACAAAAAGCTTGCAGCGTGAAGAGGCAAGGAAGGAAAAGAGAGCACACAATAAAGATAAATATCGACGAGTTATTTCTCTTCATACACGGGTTTTTCCCACTTTTAAATGGGTTTCAATATACAGCTGAGGTTTCGTGATATGTAGGGGGAGGAACAGGCAGCACTTTAGTTTACTTACTAACATAATGTATTGGTTTAAATATTTGTGACATACCATTTCACACTCTTCGGTCTTTGCTCTTTCCGCTGAATTAGAAACTGTTTGCACTTAAACGTCTCGCCCTATTTAAGCTAGCCCTGATTCCATTTGCATAGCAAATACAAACTAAATTTCAATCAATTAACTCTCAAGTAATCCAATTCCATTGCTTTTCGAATACTTTCAACTTTCAATTGAATACTACAACTTCTGCTTCAAAATTTGTTCAGCATTTTTTGTTTTCATTTTGTTTTCTGCAACAGCTTCGAAGCGAAATTTCTACACTCAAACATACTTGTATCTAACATTCCACAACCTGCATTCTTCCTATTCATCCATGCTGGTTTCACTTTTCACGCATTTGCATTTTTTAAGAAACTGAACTGCAAATAAGTACCACAATCTCGATAACAAATATTAAATTCTTTGCCTGTTCTTGTCGTTTGTTATCTTGATAACCAACTTTGAGGATGCTCTGCTACTTCCACCCTCATGCTTACCCTATTCTCCATTTTTGTTTTCTAATGTATTTCTTCTACTATTGCATTTCTTCCTTTAAACGAAGTGTCACGTTTTTGAATGCCGCGCACTTTAGTGCAGTTTCGAACCACTTTTTACAACCTCTTTAAATTCTACCGAGTTTCTCTTGCTGTGCGAGTGGCTTCGACGTCTTTGACTGTTTCTGATGGTTAGTTCTTGCTCCGTACGGATGTAGTTCCACAGGATGTAATATACTGAAGAGTTCAATTACACTTCTATGTAGGACTTTGGTACTAACTTTTCATATCTTACGTATTTTGCTAAGTTGAGCAGAATAAGTGTTTTTCTTGCCGTAATATTCTTAAATCTGGATGCTTAATTAATGATTTCAACAGACAAACACGACAGCAGACGGACGGACAGGGCTAAATCAGCTCAGGAGGTGGCGCTGAGCATAAATATATATCGTATATATACTTCACTATATCTATTTCCTATATCTTTTCCTTCTCTATATCTTTTCCTCTGTTAATGAAAATTAAAACACAATCCTACAAAAACCTCCGATATGAATAACACTATCGTACCAAGTCTCAATCCTGTATTGCAAATGGTATTCCAGAAATGGCGTACGTATCTGAAACTTCGATTGTATGGGAGCCACTTTTGTCCAGTTTACTTTGTTCCTGTAAATCGCACTGACAAATAATTCTGACGTACTAAAGCTCAAAACTACAAATTGTTTTCCAAGTATGATGTTTTACAAATTTCGATTGTTCGGGAGACGCCACGCCATCTTTAGTAACTCGGTGGTGTCAGAAAAATCCTAATATAAATCTATCTCAATTTCGTAGTTTAATTCGTCATTCTCATTTAATGGTCTTAGAAGTGGAAATCTTAAAATACGTTCATACGTTCTTAGTACGCACATAGGCTAAGGAAGGAGTCGTACCAATTATCAAGACTCTACGACACATGGTTCCCCAGATATATAACGCTTTTAAAAATCTGCATGGGAGGTGCACGCCTTCTTGATCAATCCCGTCCATACCTTGACAGTGTTTTTCTCAGTTAGTAATGTTTATCGTGCCAAGTTTGATAGAAACCGTTGTTGTGATTTATGAGATGTGAAACAAACCCCCCACAATGACTTTTATTTATATTAAAATTAATATTATCATTACTTAGATATACTAATGTTAATTAGGTAAGACTTATTTACCGGTACATGGTGTGTCCTTTATCACTCCTGCTATGACAAAGATTTTTGTCGAATAATTTTATTTAACCGTTTATCACTTAAAAATATAATTAGTAATCTTTGTGTTAGTTTGTCACTACTTTATACCACGAGTTTATTTTTTATACAAGTAGTTTTTGAAAGTGCTTCTGAGTTATTGATTTCAATTTTATTTGTGCTGAACTAAACGGTTAGAATCAGATTCTTTATTTAAACAAATTACTTTTCAATAGCGTATTTTGCTTCTTTAATTTTTGCGTTTTCAAGATATTTTTAATATTTTTATTGAGAGAATATTTTATGGATGGATTATCAAATTTTTCGATATACATTCGTTTCTATTTAAAATTTTCGGCTTGAATTATTTCTTTATACATTATTTTCAATTTACACCTTTTCGCTTAACATATATTTTGTAAGAATTCACATTTGCATACCAACAGAAATTATATGAAAAAATGCTAAGATTTGCAACATATAGTAAAATGCCAAAGCAGGAAACTTCTCAGAAATTTAAAATGTTAAATACGAAACTGTTTCGAGCAAGAAATGCGGTCAGAAATGTACTGATAGTGGGAGCACAGGATGTAACGAAAACACTAAACATTCAACAAAAGCGTCCTTATTTTTTTCGGCAGAAAAGTGGAGAAAGTGCAGTCCGAAAAACAAAAACAATTTTCGTGTTCTTCCTACACTCGTTTTTCGATTTGTTTTTCTTCTGCAACTTACAAGTTTAACTTAGTATTATTTCTAGGCTGCCTAAACTTGGCACGAGTTCAATATGAGAAATTATGCTTTAAGTTATAAGAAAAAATCAATAGAATAGACAACAGAACAGCATTGGCAAAGCAAACAAAACAAATCAAACCACAAAAAAATTAACAAAAAACATACAGCGAGCGGAAATCAAACACTTTTACTTGTGCTGAGTATTTTTATGCTGCACACTTTTTGGCGCATTTTAAAAATTGACGAAATTCAACTCATTTGATATTTGCGAAGAGATTTCATTAATTTCAGACGAATCAAACAGTTAAAAAAGTTTGTGTCCAAGAAAATCAGACAGAAGTTAAAATTTTCTTTGTAGACAAATATTAAAAATGACATTCCAAGAGTCACGACTGTTAGCAATCGTTCCGAAAAAGAGTTGTTTACCTAATGGTATCGTCTTTTGGTAATCCAAGAGACGATATCATCGATCTAATCATTCATTACGTGCTTTCTTATCGTCTTTCGGTAATCTGAGAGACGATAGCGTTGGGTTTCTTATCTCAAAAAAGACGATCACCATTGATGCATGTTGATGCATCACATAGTTGGCGAATACGAACGCGGACAAATTGCTCATCAAAGTCTTCCTAAGCTAAAAACTGCACTAAATACATAATCCAAAAAAGTTTTTTAAATAAAGCACGAAACTTTTTACTTGATTGTTTACAATCGTTTGGAATTTTCGATTGTTTAGAATTTGCTCTAGTGTTGGAAAGTTTCAGACAGAAAAAGCAATGGCAAATATTTTTTGCTCCCATCTAAGCGAAATAATGTAGAATAACACTAATATTATTCTAAATATTATTTGCTAAGTTTATTCTATATTTTAGCTACATTTATAACCAGATTTTGCAAAAAAAAATTTAAAAAGGTTTTCATTTATTCACCACAATTACAATAATAAAACTTTTATTTACTAACACTGAAAATTTTACCTTATGCACAAACCTTCCAGGGAAAAACTCCTCCCATAAAAACTACCTTAACAGCAACGTAATGTCAAAACGCGACGATCTAGGTGACTCTTGGACTGCCTCGTTTCCGATGTAGTGACTTTTTTGAGACGATCGCTTAACGATTCACCGTGACTCTTGGAATACCTCAGTAAATTGAACTAAATTAAACTTGAAAAATTTACCTCGACCTATTGTAGCCGTTGAAGCCATAGGGCATATGGCCACCACCAGCATTCATAGTATTGCCGAACATCGGTACTCTTTAGCTCTGGCCAATTCTTCACGGTGAATGATGTTTTATTGTTCAATTGTTGAATGATTTGTAATGCTCAAATTAAAACTGAAAAAAGAAAAGTTACACAAATTAATCAAAACTTTGGATGGATGGATTTTATTTGATTGCAAAGAGCTTATAAACCCGGACGAGTTTTAAAGAAACGCGCGAATAACTACGAATAAAGACTACTTCTTATTGTAGCCTAGACCAGACTGATGGTTTATTGCCCTCATTTTGTAAAACGATACTTGGAAGTAATAAAATAAATATTCATAATTGTGATTCCAGTATGGGTTTTCTACATTTAGAAGTGGATGCAGTGGATTTTTCATGCAAACGTCACCATTACAATTCGTCTCGTTTTACAATTTGTTTGCCGGTTAAAAAATATGCGGCGGCTTAAGCGCGTTCTCTACAACGGCTGAGATTTCAAGCATAGACTTCTACCAATGCTGAAAATTATCTGGGCGCAGAACAATTAATCCGGTTCCCGAGAATCACTTTCTAGATTCACTCAAAAATATTTTTTAAGGAAAAGAAAAAGGCGTTACTAACGAAGGACGATAAACTGAAAAGTTGTTCCATACTTTAATGCAACAATGTATTTTTAACAAAATTATTCCAAATTGAAAATAAAGCCAAGCAAAATTACAATACAAAATGCCATGCCAACCAAAATGGCCTGAAAACGGAAGCAAAAGGAAACTTAATTAACTTCCTTTTTACGCTTCACCACAAAATTACGGTGACTTTAACATATTAATTCACGGAAACCACACTTCGTTCTTTAATATTGACAGTAATTTTAACAATTATAACTTCGACGAAACAAAACACACTAATTAGCGATTCCATGGACTTCCCTGGTCGCATGAAATTCAAGCCTAGCAAGGCGAGAACAACGCTACCATTGAAATCTATAAGATTTTCTAGCGAAATATCAAATAAATATTTACACTCCTCCTCCTCAAGCTTCTATTTTTTCTTGGGCTAGATACAATCCTCACTAAATTGTTAAAAGCTCCCGCACGAGTTTCGAGAAATACGATTTTTCCCCGCAGCCGACAAAATGGAACTGAACTGGGCTACAAAAAGCGATTATATTTTTCGTTTTCCTTTTCGTGCTTTCTATCCGTAGGGTTATGTGCGTGCTAGAGCGAGATCACTGTTTAGCAGTCATGTGTGTGCTGCCACCCGTTTTTTTCGGTAGCATTACCAGCAGCAAATTAATAAGAGCAATTATTTCATAAATCATCAGTGCGTTTTTGGCAACGTTCTGCATGGTATGTCAGCAAATAGGAGCTCTTTTTTGGACTCACTCTTGCGAACACCAGTTCTTCAAAGACACCTCAAGTATGAATCGTGTACGATTTCTGTGAGAGAAAAACCCAAAGTATTCTGAAAAATGCATTAATCTTTCTTCTGGGCGTCATACGGATTATGATCCGGAAATTGTCTATTAGGATTTCTTCTCCATGCGCGTTTCCTTTCCAATGAGAGAATGCAAAATATGAAATACATTACTTTTCATGGATTTAGTAATCCTAAATAATCAAATTTACAAATTCTAAAGGGTTCTCTACACGCTTGAGACTTCTAGAATTCAAATTTTAAAATGTATGTGAATTTTTCTTTTGCTTTTGGTTTGACAGACAAGAATTACTCGTTCAGCTTCAAGTGAATACAACTGTGGTACAACTGAATGTCCTAAGTTAATTGTTAATTTAGAATGCTGAAAGGTTAAATATAGACCTAATAACGAGTATTTGGGAAAAAATGCGTTTTTATATATGCGACTTGTTAGATTTGTCCCGGCTCCTGGTTTCAAAGGAACAAATAGCTTCAAACGAAAGACAAAAGGAAATTGGCATGCACAATTTCATAGCAATCCCATTTGTATGAAAGCATTCCAAACCTTTTAAGAGTATCAGTAAAGGTTGAATATTTGTATTTATTCGGTGTATTACTTACATCTTTCTATTATTTTATATTTATTGACACAAACTCAATCCATATATTACTTATTACCACCTACTTAATTACAGTTACAATTTAAAACATTGTGATATATTTAATAATTTTAAAAAATATAGAAGTATTTACACAAAAGTAGAAGTAGTTCTCTTTTGCTATTCTTCAAGATCAATATCCCTGGTCAATCATCTTTGGTCAATATAATCGCGGCGTAATACCAAAGTTCACACCTACTCTGGATCTCAAGACTATTTTGATTGATGGCTGAACATCTTCACCCAGTGGAAGCAATTCGTAATGGCGCAAAATGTTGACTACAATGGTCTTCATCTCGTAGAGCGCGAAACGTTGTCCGATGCAGTTCCGTGGACCTGCGCTAAAAGGTATATAACCAAATGGATTCTTCCTCAAATGCTCATCTTGCATATGACGTTCAGGCCAAAACAACAGTGGCTCGGGAAAGATATCAGGATCGCGCAACACTTGCCAAACTAAAATTATAACATTGGTTTCTGCCGGCAGTGTGGAATCGCCTACGGATGCTACACTTTAATAATTTCCAAATAAATATGGGTCCAGAAAGTTACATAATTTGCAATCTTCTTTTAGCAGTCGTCCTATCGCCGGTATAGGCGGATACAAGCGCAAGGACTCCTTGACAACACAGTTTAGATATTCCAGTTCGTGCAAATCGTTGCAGCGTATTGAACGCTGAAGATCCTTACCAAAGTGTGAGCGTATTTCTTCGAAGAGCTTTTGTTGCACTTGAGCATTTCGCGAGAGCAGATACAAGCAAAACGAAGTCGCCGAGGTTGTGGTGTCGTGACCCTCAAACATGAATGTAGTGACCTCATCTCGTATTTGTTTCTCAGACAGCCGTTTATCATTCATGCTGGACTCAAGCAATACATCTAGCAGTGCCAAGCGTTTCTTGATGCCGATATCTTATTTTTCAATTTACAACAATTTCTCCGTGAAGGTATTGTGTGGAGATAAGAATTATATATTAATTTCTGTTATACACCTACCAGCATCTCTCATTTCATCGTTAGAGCGTTTCGAGATCCCTTGCTGCGTACGTCTTTCTTTGATTACATCTTCCGTAAATGCATGCATTGTCGTTACGCCCTCTCGTTGTTTCTTATAAAGCGAAGGAGTTAGCCAACGAAAGAGTAAAGGATACGCTATTATGGGCCTAACAAAACGGGTAGCCAATATATTTGTTACGCTAGAAATCAAAATGAGGTATAAGCGGTGTTGTAAGACAAATGGCATAATTTTCTTTCCTACGTCATAAATAAAAGGGCTGGAGAAGTGTGAAGTAGTATTAAAAAACCACACAGAAATCTCAACACAAGTTGTCTCACGAAAGTAAGCGAAAATAATATCAGAAGTTGGTTCACGGTCCCGCAACATATTGTACTTAAAAGTATGAAAACTATTTAAACGTTTGTTTACAAGCTCTTTGCTTGCACTAGTCGAAACTGGTTCCTTGAAAATCGATTAAGTCAAAACTGTACTGCTCAGTTTTGACCTAATCGATTTTCAAGAAACGAGTTAGCTTGCAATCGAAAGAGAAAATCGAGGTTCAAGGTTGCACTAAATCGGAAATCAAGGCTTGCACTAAAAGTGCTATCTAGCATGAAGGGCTGATGAGAAAATCTTTCTCATCTAAATTTCATACTCACTCATGTACAGCTTGCACGAATTCAGATTTAGCATTCATTTGAGCATTAATACTCACTCCCATAGCAGTTTCTGTAAAGGTTAAATATATTTTTGAATGCTTAAATGAATCCATACCAGCACACCCGTTATAATATCCAACATGGCCAAGCCCAGGAGCGGATATATGTCGACCACAGTTCGACCATCAGCAAGTGGTCGCAACTTTTGAATCAGCACCAAGCTCTGTCGATCGAAAACCTCGACGAATTGTGCTAAGATCTTGAAATGGAAAGTGGGGGTGATAATTTTACGCATGACTTGCCATTTGTCGCCATGGCTTAAAAGCAAGCCGTCGCCTAACCAGGAGCCCAACAGCATGTACAACTTATGTTTGCGTATATGTTTCTGGCTGCTTAGAAGTGTCTCCACATAACGTACATCAGCGGTAACCACGACCAAAAGACCGAAAAGACTAGCGTGGAAAGTCTTACCGAAGCGGTTAACATATTGCTGAAATTTCACATGTAAATCTGTAAGGTGTTTAAATGAAGGTATATTAGAATCTTTGGAATTGAATTTTTACACTTACTATCTGGTTTCATGGCTGACAGTGCTAAAAAGGTTCCCACAACAGGTACTCTTGATACGAGTGGAATATTTTTAAGCATTTTCTGATTACGCTTAAAAGCCAGATAATCGGATAACAGGGCGCAAATGGCCAGAAGTATTAAGAGTATGAGCCACATTTTGACGATTCGTATTAATATTCTGCGCAAACGAATTAAAATGAATATATTAAATACATTTAAATTAATGATTAAGTATATAAAATTAAATACATATAATAAAGATCGTAAATCACACGAAATAAATATATTAGATCTGTAACTGAGATTCTTCGAATAAATTTTAGATAAAGTCCAAGCATTTTTGGAGCATTTAATAATAAAATTTAATAATAATAATAATCGTATTTAATGTACATTTTATCGAGACCTCTAAATGATAAGTCTGCCTTAGCTGAAAAATCAGGAGCGAAGAAAACTGCAATCTATTTCTGTGAACCGGGATTCTCAAAATATACTGTCTGAATCCCCATCGACCGAATTTTTATTAATATACAAGGTCATTTTTTAAAAGGCCATTATTATAATTTAAACATTTAAAAGAAATACAATAGAACGTATTATTTATTTATTGTAGAAATATATACATGTGTACCCAAAAGCTTAAATCTTACATTAGGTATGCGTGTATATTTGCTATTTATGTTTTAAAATAATTTTTTTAAAAATGTTTATTTGTCCGAATTTGATTTTGGTAAATTAGAAGTTATTTAAAATTTATTTAATATAAATTTAAAGTTCCTATATATTTTACAGTATTATATTTTACAGTACTACAGTAAGAAGTATTAGAGAAAACTAATCTAAATTAACATTACATATGTATGTAATTACTTTTATTTGAAACGCGTAATCGCAGAAGCTAAACAAAAACATACGATAAGATTATCGTAAAATGAAATAATCGTGAACAAATTTTTAGCTAATAAATGAAGTGAACACTTTCATTTTTATTTTAATTTGCTTAGCTATTTTTTTAAGTGTATAACATGGATTAGATTAGGAAGTAGGCAAGTGTAGATTATGTATCGAGTTAAATCGATTCAGTTCTTTTAGCGATTACTAGCAACTTAAAGCATCATATACCCGCTTCTGTGCACTTCTGTGTATTCCTTCTGCTTCTATTAATTGAAAACTTGTATTTTGTGCACATGTATAATATGTAATTAAAATTAATCGCGCAAACTCGAAACCAACACAAGAGGCACCGCAGTGCACCATGCATCAACGTTGACAACCAAATGAGAACTGAGAATGAGAATAAAAATTTAAGTCCCAAAAGCTTGTTATTTGCGGCTAAGTAGAATTTACAAGAAATGCATTTAGAACTAGGTATTGCTTCAGGTACAGCTAATAAGAGTTATTATTCAACAATATAGCATCACTCTTAAAATATTAAACCATTTGGATATGAAACAATTATTTAAATAAAAAGTAATTTTTAATTACCACGCTTTTAAGAGGGACTAAATAGTTATTCAATATTCATACAACAGCTAACACCCTCCACACTCCTTACTATTATCTTGCTACTCACTTTTTTCATTTTGAATTTGAAAGTGCTGGGAAAAATTATTTTAAACCTTTTAGTCCACCTTAAAAATGTATTTAAAAATTTATTTTTATTTATATTTATATTATTTTCTGTTTTTTAGTCTTGTGTGCGTGAAGTTCTTCAATCGATTTTAAAGATTTTTACGAGATTATAACAGAAACATATGGTAAATATCATGCTTATTTAAATTTCTCTTCATATGAATTCTTAATCACGAAACAATTTAGTCAATACAAAAACCGAAATGCTCGGAACTGTGTGTGTGTGTAAATGCCATGAAGCATATTTTTGTGCGCAAATTTTCATTTTAAAATTACCTGCCTCTAAGTGGGCGTCAGTGGTCAGTTTATATCTAATATTGCATTGGCATCCAGTTTTCAGCTACTTGTATGTTTAACGTTTCAGGTCTCTAGCTCACCAGGAAGTTAGTTTAAAATCAATTACAAAATTTGTACCCGAACAGACAGACAAGAAAGCGACCTACTAGAAACGTTTTAAAATTGTCTTCGCTTTACAAATAGATGAAAAATAAAATAAAGTGTTAGTACTAGTAAGAAATCTTTACTTTATTTTTAACGCTTTTAAATACACTTGATAGAAAAAAAATACAATATTAAAATTAATTCTCACTTTTAAATGAATTATTTCATAAAAGATTTCATTACCGCAGGCTACTTACGTCGACTTCTATCTACAACTCGTTTTTCTACCTACAACAAAATTTTTTTTAATGGAACGCTAATTAAAAGTTGATATAAGTAGAAATTCATGTATTTTGGAACGAATTTCCGTCATCCCTCGTCAAATTTGTTCTGTTGACAAACCGGTTTCGGCGTTGTGCCATCTTCAACGTAAAGAACTTTCAATTATTGCTCTCGCCTGGAAAAAAATGTAATTTTTCTATATTATATTAACTGTAAGTTTTCACTAAAGCTTAACCTTGTTGAAAATTGTTTACAAGGTTGGATTTTTTGTACTTTTATCTTTATGAAATGCACAAAAATTCTTTCTGAAGTTCTTTGTTACAAATGCTTCGTTTTCATTTAGAAAATCAAGCTTTTATTATATTTATTTTCCGAAGTTTCCGAAGTTTAAATCTCACCTTGGAATATCTTACATTAGATTCTACTGAAACTTAAACATGTAATTAACTCTAAGTTTAATTAAAAAAGTTTCAACCGTTAAATTTATATTAAATAAGAAACTTTGATTTTTACAATATATTGTTATTCTTACATATAACAAAAATAAGCTTTAATATTTGATATAAAATACAATAAAAGTCACGCTTTATCGTAAGCTTTCCACAATAGTGAAGTCTTTAGTACACTCTCGGTTTCAAGCCCAAATGATTTCCAGTCGCTGAACGCAATACCAAAGTAAGCATTGGATGTACTTCTGGTCCCAGCGGTAACAACTCAAAACATCTTAAAATACGACTGATGGTACTTTTCATTTCCAGAATAGCGAATTTTTGACCAATACAATTACGAGGACCAGCACTAAACGGTACATAAGCATATGGGTTGATTTTTCCACTCTCACTGGCTTCACCTAAAAAGCGTTCCGGCTTAAAGGCGTCGGGATCGGGGAAATAGCGAGAATCGCGTAGCATAACATATATGCCAATGGTGTAATTGGTACCAGCAGGGATACGCTTACCATCTGCAAAAGGAAAATAATTTCAATTATCACACTTTCTCTCATTCCTTCGCTCAGAATTATTTATTCACTCAAAACCACATCTTCCGTGAAATATCGTCCTATAAGCGGTACTGGTGGATATAAACGCAGGGCTTCTTTTATAACACATTCCAAGTACTTGAGATCACCAAGTTCACGCATCGTTAGCGCGCGCTCCTTGTCGTCACCTGCGACGGAACGAATTTCGGCGAATAATTTACGCTGCACCTCTGGATGCCGTGCAATCGTGTAAAGCGCAAACGAGATGCCGCTTGTGGTGGTATCATGTCCTTCGAACATGAAGGTGTCCACCTCTTCGCGGATGTCCTCGTTGCTTAAATGTTGGCCGCCGACTGTTGATTGCAGCAGTACGTCCAGCAAAGCCATGCGACGCTTCTTGTTGAAGTCTTTGTCAGCAGCCTCCTCTTCCAGCGGTCTGTAAGTACCAGCAGCAATGGACTGTTCCAAGGTACGTCGTCGGTCCATAATGATTTGTTCCGTGAAGTCATGCATGATTTTGATGCCGTCATCCAAACGTTTGGCCTCTGAAGGTGCAGTCAGACGGAAAATAAAATCGACACGCTGCCAAACGTTTATGAAGCGTTTGGCGATTATATTGGAGACGCTAAATAGAATAAATGGAAATTAAGAGTAGTTGCATTAAAAAGACAGTTATAATATATATTTTAAAAAATTAAATTAAAAAATAGCAAAATTAAGTAAAATAACATAAAACAAGACAAAATTAAATAAAATAAATTAAAACTGGATTGAATAAAATAAAATAAATCGAAATAAAGAAAACTAAAAGACTAAAATTAAATATAAATAAAATTAACTAAAACTAAATTAAAAAATTAAGAAAAATTTAAAAAATTAAGAAATCCGTCACTTACGTTGTTACTGCTTTTACGTATGGAAAATCTGGGTTCATTTGAGCATCAACTTTCGTTCCCATAGCAGTTTCTGAAAAAACAACCAGATTTTTATTATTGCTCTGCACAACTCGACGTTTGTTGTTCCATGAGCTTAAATAACTTTTTCTCTTCAGTTATACTTTGTTTTCTCTCTTTTCTCTTCCTCTCTCTCTCTCTCTCTCTCTCTCTCTCTCTCTCTCTTACCAGCTATTATAGCTAAAGCGGCTGAGCAAACAATGGGTCGGATATCTACAGCTGTTTTGCCATCTGCGTGTGTCATCAACTTCTTCACCATTACCGTACTTTGCTGCTCAAAGATCTCCACAAAGTGATCCAAAATCTTGAAATGAAACGTCGGCGTGATGATCTTGCGTCGCGAATGCCATTTCTTCCCCGTACTCATAAGCAGCCCGGAGCCCAGCCAGTTGTGAAGCAGATCGTACAAATTACTCTTCGTGATATAGTGTGGGCTGGTGAGAATAATTTCAACGTCTTTGGGATCGCAGGAAAATACAGCCAATTGATTGAGCACCCAAACACGGTATAGTGATCCATATTTGCGTCGATTACTTACAATGAATTGCATAATTTCTAAAGGAGATGAAAACTTGTGCAGGTGAATGAATTTTTCAAAGCTCATTACTATACCCTCGGGACCTTGGCCGCGGTACATCAACACATTACCCAACAGGGGTACGGTCGGTGGTCCAGGAATATATCGCAGCATGTCGTTTCGGCGTTTCTTGGACAGATAATCCCACAGGAGGATCAATAATATTAACACAATAGATAATTGCAAAAACATTTCTTTTACAAAATTTATGCGCCGACCAATAAAAAGACTGATACTGGAAAATATATCTCTACTGAAAGCTACCAGCTAAGTGTATTAACTTCGAAACACTTTTTTTATAAAACTCTTTAGCAGTACAGCTTGCATTTATTTAAACCTGCCAATCTGAATACAAACTAAACTTCGACTAGCTTCTTAGTCATTAAATGTCGTTATCAAGCACTTTAAGTCAAATTGTATTTACGTGTTCCTCGTTTTTATAACGATTCATTCAACTACAGATAGCGTCCACCTAGAAGCAATGGAAGTCACAAGAAAGTGACTAAGTTCACTTTCGAAAGTGCCAAGTTCTTAATTAATGCAATTACTCCATTACACTGCGGATAAAAACGATGTATAAGTTGATACGTAAAAGTTGATAATAAAATACGAATTAAGTTCGATTAAAAAATGAGTAGGTATTGTAAATTCGTTAGTGATTTCCCTTTCGTTCGAAATTTCAACTCTAAAATCGCTATCAGTTTGTGCAAGGCTATTTACAATTCGAAAAAGTTTTTTATAAATAAAATGACAAGCATTATCACATATTCGGAACTAACTCGATGATGGTAAATAGTATCGTTTCGAATTTAAAATTATTTCAATAATATTCTCTCATTTTAGGCAAAATTTTCATGAAAATCACATATTCCATTTCGATATTTTTCATAGAAGCGACATCAATTTTTAATTCTAAGCAAATTTTTTTAACCCAGCAAATCGACGTACGTTTTTTAAAGAAATTAAATATTTTAACATTTTGGATTGGACTTTTAAAACCTTCTCTTAAAGGGCATTTTCTTATTTCTTTCTTTAAGACATTTTAAAAATTTCTCATTCTTAAGTCCTTCGAAGCTGTCCAGTTGGTGACTGTTGAATGTCGAATGGTTACTTTCCTTGCTTATATATTGCGACACCTTCAAAACTGTTTAATTAAAATAACAACAAACATTGAAGCTCATATATCATTAAATAACTAATAAAAATGGAAAATTATTGTCATTTTATTAAGGTGTTGACAAGAATTTTCAAAAGAAAACAAGTTTTAATGAAAATATTTAAGTTTTTAATTTTTTTTCAAGTTTTTTTGGAATGTGGATCTTTGCGGGACTTGTAAATTTGTTTGTGTTCTTTACTCTACGACAAAACACACATTCAAAATTAAAGAACAGTTTCGGAATTTTTCGAAATGAAAACTAACAAAATTGCAAAATTCGCTTTGTAACGCTTCATATGGTGATAATTTTTTTAATTTCTGTGTAGTGGTTCTTTAATTTTTAATTATTTAAAGGACAAGACATGACTATAAACAGAAACTCAGATATTTACTTTTTTACACATATTTTTATCACGTTTCCAACGAAGTTTGAACGAGATATAATAATTTTCCATTGAAAAATCCAAGATTTTATACTAGAAAAAATTCTACAAGGCAACAATGATAAATCTAAAAAGGTATTTCCTATTATTGGGAAAACATGCACTTTAAAAACTCACAAAATCCTAATACTAAAAAAATTAAAAATAAATTCATCTGGCAGTTGTTGAGAAAGAGGCGTTCGTAATAAAACTGCTATTATTCTTTTTCTAATACTTAGGAGTGCAGCATTTCCCTTAATTCTATGGTTAATTTTTAAGCAATTCGAATTTTAAAAAACCAAATTGGACACATCCTTTATTATCCCCGTTTTTTAAGCATGCCATAAATTGAAGCTTAGTATCGCTTTTAAGGAAATTATCTAATCTGATCAGAATTTCTAATTTTATCCATATTATTCGTATTACAGCCTATTCTAAACAATTAATAAAGTTTTCCTTGTCCGTCTTTAATCCCAATGATAGACCGTTCCAGGTGTTGGTAACTTTGTCGGCTTCTCGCCTGCCTGTCCTTCCAAGAGTTTTTGTTGTAAAACATCAATCGGCGGTTCCACTAGGCGACGTGCATCCCTATTGGCGTAGTAGTTGGCTGAGAGTACGTGCGCTGGGCCTCCAGGCACATTTGGCGGTGGCTGCGTGCGGTCAGCAAGTCCATCTTGGAAGCGTAGTGCAACTGTATGCTCACGCTATAAAAAAAAATGTTAAATTTTATTTGCACTGTTTAAATTACATAACAAATCCAAAAATCAGAAGGAAACTTGTTCCAAGCAGTTTTTAACTTACGCCGAGTAGAAAAGCGCGAAATCTTTGCAAAAACGGGGAGATGTCACGACGTGCCGCCGACATTTTTTAAATGATTTAACTACAAAATTTAATTAAAAATCTCTCAAATTCTTAAAACGAAAAAGCTTACTACAAATACAAACAGCTGATTTGTTTTCATTTCTAAGGCTCTATCACATACAGTTATTTTTAAGGCAATGCACACACATAGAGTGCTTTTTAAGGCAATACACACATTTTGGAATTGAGGATCACTCAAACAAAAGAATTGGAATTTTGAGAGCCTCAATTACTTTTGAAGGAATTGGAATTAAGAGAGCCTAAATTCCTTTTGAAGGAATTGGAATTTGGAATTAAGCACATAAACTCCATCAGAGGATTTGAATTTTTAAACGGCAATTTCAAGGTCGTCAACGAAAAGTTTAAAACTGAAAATGGAAAAAGGTGCGATTTCATTGAAGACTATTGCAATGTACTATATAATAATGTAATCTTATAATTAATAATACCAATAATACCTTATTGTTATTATTAATTATAAGATTACATTATTATATAATATACCACATTATAATAATGTAAGAATAATGTATGTATGTAATAATGTGTACATCCTATTGACGCGAATTTTAAAAAATTCAAGTCGAAGTTTTAGAATTTTTTCTTCTATTTTAATCATATTCCTTCTGCTATTTCGTTATTGACGGGAAATTCTTCTCTTTCTGGAAACCGAATACATACTGAATTTAAGCACAAAATTTCATTAAAAATCTCATCTTTTGCGGGGCACAATTTGTTGTGGGGCAGCACAATTTGTTGCTACAATGTTAGCGGCTGTTAGAAACGATTCGTCAGAAACATAAATCTCTGTCTTTCACAGTTCAAGACTCAACGTTAGAAACGCCAATTGTGTGATGGCCGCTAAACACCAAACAACAGGGTTGCAAATCAAAGACTCCTGTTCTCAGGGTTGCAAATCAAACACTCCTAGCCTGTTCACATTTGTGTAAAGTTACCCCTGCTCATTTCGCCTTTGCACCTTTATTCCGAAGGTGATCACACTTATCAATTTGACGCTTGGGAAGTTCAGAAAGTTTTAGGTCCTTTTTTACATGGTTTAAGACTTTTTGATTCGATTTACGCAATTTTAAGTGTGGCGTATTTGATTGTAGTCTGTGATTGAGGCGTATAGGGAGTAACAGAAATGAAAAAGTGGGAGTATTTTTGATTAAATTGAAGAACAATGGTGGTTGATTATGTAAAATGCACTGAATCTTTCAATACAAATGGCGAAATTGTAACCGAGAAAAATTCCACATCAATTAACTTTGCTGCTTTGTTACTTTCATAAAAAATTTAGTAAATATTTTTCTTGAAGACACTTTTATAGGAACTATGAAACAATATTTTTCAAACCACGATAATGAATATGTAGGGATATTAACCCAACTTTTTTTAATTCAGACCCAGCTTTGTTACTACTTCGTGAGATGGCAACTCTCAGTGAGTAGTTTAGCTAATACATAAACCATGTGTTTGTAAGCAAAACAGCTGTTCTAATTTGCTGCAGAGTCATCCGCACTGCAAATTGGAAATCGTTTAGGCAGTGTCGGCATTTTACCAATAGTTTTATAGATTAAATAAGCACTTCTAAAAGTGGAAAGAATTTGAAAAAGGACAAAAACTAATGTAGCCACGGATATCTAGCGATACAATGAACATTTTGCAGCAAACTTTCAATGTTACTAAGCAACTCACCAGCCAAAGTAAGTATTGCTGGAGCTTCCAAGTCTAAAGAACTCTAGTAGAACTGTACTAATATATTTATACATAATTTTAAGTTTTTAATATATTTAAATCGGTATGAACGTAGTCTTCAATGAGCATGCTACAATCAATGTACATTCCAAACCTCGGGATGGCGAACTCCTGCTCACGACAGCGGCAGGTGTTCATTTTCGACACCTCTGTTTGCATGTGCACTCAACATTCTAACCAATAAAACCCTTTTTAAACGCACTCTTTTTTTTGCCGCAAGGATCCCTCTACTCCGGCATGATTTGCAAAATTCAGTTGTTGATTTGGTCCTTTCACTTAAGTCCATTTAGGGTCTTCTAAATGGCATGAGGTTTTTATTTATAGAGTTGATTGCTTGATACGCTCAGAATTGGAAATCCAAAAGATTTAACAATGGCGCGTGCTTGGCACGCAGCTACATGAGTGTAGCAATTTTGGAGAAATTACAAAAACATCTTTTCACTTTTCAAAATGGGGAGCTAAGATTTTAAGAAATGTGGTGAATCGGTTGATCAAGAGTGAAGGGAATATTTCTGCTTGTGGCCTTTTATTACATTCAGCATTCTAAAAGCTTTCTGTGTGTTCACAAGAAAGAGATTGCAAATATTCTCCTAATCATTTCATGAATGTTTACTCAATTTTAATTTACTGAATTTACTATTCAAGTAAAGAAATTTCCAAAGGCTTTTTAGTTGTCAGTCAAATATGCTTTTTCTTTAAAAACCTTAAAAACTCGATTTCCATCGCAGAAAACACTTCTGAAGGTGTAAAAAATTTTTTTTTAAACTTTTCCTTAGCAATTTCCAGCTGCAGTCATGAATCATAAAATTCTTAAATTTTAATTAAAATTGTGCCACAAATCCTTTCACATTTCAGTTTCGATGTTCCTAATATTTCGGAACCATACGAGAAACAAAAAGAAAAATAACAATCCATTATCAATGGACATACAGGTGTGCAAAAATCTGCGCTGGACAAAGGACATCATAATAGTGTCCTTTGTTGTGCAGAAAAATGTGCATCTAAATATTCACACGCGTACTGAACCCATCACTCGTTCCTCAAAACGAAACAAAATAACAATACAAGCTCATTGTTATGATCTTTTACGCTTTACTATTCAATCTGCGGATTCAGTGCGCATGTGTGACGTTTTAAAAATAATTGTAATTAACATGAATGCCTAGGCAAGCAAAATGACCGATTTTAAGCCTGGAATTGTTTGGCCGGGAGGTCCGAATTAACTTTGTATACAAGTGAATTTTTTTTTTAATTTTCGATAACTCAAAAGGGTTTCAATGCATTCAAAGCGTAGTTAGTTTGCACTTTTATAATATTGATTCAACTGATTAATGAACAAGATGAGTAATTATGTAAGTCAGATCAACTTTTACGATGTTTTAAAATTGACTGCTTCTTTTAAATTATTCCTAAAATTAAAATTCTATGTAAAACAAAATGTTACGTTCTTTTAACTGATCGTCTTACTTTGTTTCACCCAAAAGCTGGAATTTTTTCTTAATTTTTTTGATTTAATAAGCTTTTCTATGATAAAAATCTTTTGCAGATTTAATTTGTAATTTAAAAAAACTTCAGTTTATTTACTACATAATTATGCGTTTAATTGTGCCCATTTTTAGCATAATATTGAAAAGAAATAAGCATGACAAACAAGTTTATTCGCTATATCCCAATCCGAATAGTTTTTAGAATTTTACAATTTAAAACATTGTTTTGGATTTTAAAATGTTTTAAAATTCGTACATAAAAGTAGGTGTAACCTCTGCTCGATTCCTAATGTTTTAATCAAACCTCCACATTTTTAATGTATGAAAAGTGGGCGTGTTCTTGCGTCGATTCTACCCACTTATTGTATTGTGCGTATTGTGTAGAAGTGACAGAAGGTGTTTGTGTGTATACGTGCAAAACTAACCGTACATGTGTAGAATATAAAAAATAAAAATATATTATTGTGAAAGATAATTATTATTTGCAGTTTCTGCTTATAATAAGAAATAAGGTGCAGTTCGTTATGCAAAATCATGGAAACCTCAAAATACGCATAAAATATACGAAGATATAAAAGTCCTCTTGATGCATATGTATTCCTGCCAAGTTCAGAGAATTTTCCCTAGAGCTCGAAGAAAACTATTACTAAATTTTGTATAATTCGTTTATGTCAGATCTTATAAGATTTCACATTATTCGTTTCGACATTTGCATTCAATTTTATGGCCACCATTTTGGTGATATCGCACGATATGACATCCATATAAATGCGTAGGCCAGTATATATCTAAAAACATAATGTTGATATATAAAACGTAAGGGTTGCAATCCCGCCAGAGTTTTCTTTGTCCACATGTATTTATGGAATTAAGGATGGACGTCGACGCCAGATGTCATTCAGCACTGAAGGGATTAAATGCGGTGGACGCGCAAAGAAAAATATGAAAATCAATGCTGTACTGAGAACTGAAACTCATTTCTATTTTTGTGGAAGAGACGAAACAAAAAATCGTAAAGAGAATAGCAAAAATAATACAATGCCAAAAAGAAAACAATGGCAAAAAAGACGCAGGAAAAGACAAAGGCCAAAAATACTCATTGGGTTAATCCCTGTAAAAGTCTGGTGTTATGGTCAACCCATGCAAACATGCCTCAATAATTGCGGCCAACTGGCAGACATGATACCAGCCAACAACGGAAATGAGTGCCCGGCCAGATTGGACGCGACATATAATACTTTACTCTGATACATCATGCGAAAGGATAATAATTTTACTTTTCCTTTTGAGTGCCGTTCTTTAAATAGTTTGAATTTTTGAACTGGGAAAAGAGATTGATAGAAGTTCACATTATTTGATGCGAAGAATGGAAAATCATTGAAATAGTTTTATGCCAGAAACAGGATTTTAGGTTTCAGTGGTAGTGAAGTAATTTTAGGTTTCTGGTAAAATTCAAAGTCAGAAACAGCTCAATGAAAAATGTGAAATAAAAGCCAAATATTTTTATACATTTTCTATTATCAGTTTGTCTGAAATAACGCTTGGGTCTGAGTCTTATTTCACTTGAAATAACATTCAAAACCAAGTATATAATAAGATGTAATTTTTGCTTAGTGTTTGTCGAGCATTTATTTCATTTCATTTCTTAACCTTAGCTGTCATTTTATATTTCCCTAACTTTATCTGCATTATATTAGAGGTGTGTTATTAACTTGGTATTTGGTATTATCTAATTATTCTGTTAAGTTGTTATTACTCCTGTATAATCTGTAGTGTTACTTTAATTATAACTTTATTTATATAATTGTAACTTTATTAATCATATATAACTGCATTTATATAACTTATCCTTACTCCTGTGTAATCTGTACCGCTATTTTAATTATAACTTCATTTATATAATTATAACTTTATTTATCGTATATAACTGCATTTATATAACTTATACATTTATGGAATTGTGTGGAGTTTCTTAATGGTGTTTTGGATGCTGTTGCAATTTGTGTGAATATTTAATTTTGGTACGAATTTGTAAATATTTACTTTTAATAAATAAAAGCAGATAAAATAATAAAATCTCCTTATTACTTAATTACAGTTTTTAATACCACTTTCAACAACATGCGTGAAATGGCTTCTCTGTACCAAATGCATCGCACTGGACCGCATATTAAAAAACGTCCTCCACGTCAACCACTCGATGGTAAACCCTTCGCCAAGGGTGTAATTCTGAAAACCCTAATTAAAAAACCGAAGAAACCTAATTCGGCAAATCGTAAATGTGTTCTTGTACGTCTTACGACGGGCAAGGAAATGGTCGCCTATGTTCCCGGTATTGGGCACAACCTGCAAGAGCACAATATTGTGTTGTGTCGTGTAGGACGATTACAGGATGTTCCTGGTGTTAAGTTGAAATGTGTGAGAGGTGTTTACGATTTGCCGCATGTTATTAAAAAGTAGTTGGATTTTTTATATTTCAATTAAAGAAAAGATGATACAAACTCACTAAAATCCAATTATATTAATTTGTATTTTCAAAAATATGGAAGAGGAATGGGGGCTCAAGTTCTACTGAGTACTGTAAAAGTGAACTTGTAGGAATTTTTTTTATGGCAAATAAAGCCAAACTCGGGGGATAATCCTAACCTATGCATCCTACGAAGATAGGTCAGTAGGAAGGGTGAAAGAGGGAGTGGTGTCGAATTACACTTCGTTTAAAAACTTCGACGTTGTAAGTGGGTGGGAAACATGCGCAAGGAGATTTTCCACAATCTACTAGCGCGCCCGAAGAACGAACGCTGACAGAGCAATAAAAATTCTAATATCTTAAGTTATGTCTTAAAATTTAAGGTAAGTAAATCGAAAGCAAGTTAATGATTTCTAAAGAGAAAAGAGGGATTTATTAATAATGTATAGTACTTGTTTATTGAAATTTTTTCAAGAATTACTGTGAATATTCCAAAATCCAATCGGAATTTTTGGAACAAAATTACAAAGCTCCAAAGTGTTAAAAAAGAGAACAAATGTTCAACCTACATTTAGGTTTTAAATATAAGAAAACCCCAAAAAATCCCGTTTGCAAAATCTTAGGAATTTTTCTCCAAGGAAGAATGCACCAATTTTATCCTTATAATAAATGATTTCTTTAACTTTTACTTCCTTGTGCCAATTAATTGTATTCCATCCTTAACGCAAAATTCCTCTTCGAAGGAAATTAATAGATATTTATTTCTCTAAATTCTGCCTAAGTTTTACTTTAGCAATACTTAACGGTCTTCTGGCACACAACTGCATTGTTGTTTTTGAGTCAGCATAAAATTTGTGTCTTTGTTTTCGGTAACCTGACTGACTTTGAGTGATGTTGACCGACTTGCTGTTACCTTAAAATGTTTGCTTAATTCTTTCGAAGCAAACCTTTTTTGCAGGAATGTCTCAATCATTGCCGTTATATTGTGGTCACTTTTAGTGCTCACATGGCGGCATTTTCAAAGGGTAAATAAAGAGGAAAAGGATGAAATGTGTTTTTGTGACAGACACGTTTGCCTAACGGTGCTACATGTCTGTGGGAATTTAAAAGGGAGTTGCAGGAAGGATGTAAAGTCTGAAATGACAAATCTTGAGAACGTTTTAAAAACCTTAAAAATACAAAAGATTTAATGACAGCAAATAAAAAATAATAAAAATGGGAAAAATTACACAAAAATAAAAAAAATTACAAAAAAACGGATTGTTTTTCTATTATTTTACAAAAATCATAAAATAATCATGTTTAAAAGCCGATATCTTTTTTATGCTTGTAATTGTTATAGGAAAATTGGAATACGATTGCGTACATAACAAAATAAATCAAAAAATTATCGTAATCAAAATTTTTCAGCTGTGTTTGCTTTTCCTCGGCTTGTGTTTAAACTTGTTGCAGATTTTTTCAAAGTATTCGCCTTGAACAATATATTTCTTAAGTTCACATTGTTTTCAAATACTTTTACAAAAGCTTTTCACGCTTTCAAAGCCCTTCTGTGAACTATTTACAATTGTATGCAAAGCCTGTTTGCAGACCTATTTTAAAATATTTTTTTGGAAAAGTGAATTCCAAAACTATCTGTGAAGCAGCCGAAGAACACCAACATCAAGTATTGTAGCAGTTTAGTTACAATTATTGTAGCAGTTTAGTTACAATTATTGTAGCCGAAAAAAATGCGAAGACTCGCCAGAGGTAAGTAAAAACTCAAACATACCAGAACCCGAAACATTAGTAAGGAATCATCAAATGATATACCACCGACAAGACTCCGGTACACTGATACACAATCAAAACTCGGATCCAAAAATGGCAGCTGTAAACTTACTGTATTGTATATTTGGGACGTATCGTACTTAATAAAATGTTCTACGCTTTGTAGTCGCTGACTCCAACTAACGGTAATTATTAAGCCATTATTATCATTTCAACCAGTTTCATACTTTTTTCATAGAAAAAAACCAAACAAACACTTTGAAACCACAAGCGGTCTCCTCTCGGTCAGCAAGAATTCAAATGCAAGACAACGCAAAACAAAGACATTGATTTTCTGCTGAGTCAAAGCCTACAATTAGACTGCAGTTGAAAAGTCCTTAAATGTCCTTAAGTCAACAAGAGCTCATGCAGGAAACAGTAAGATGTGCAATCGCCATGCATGAAAATGGGAGTTAACCAGTTAGGTAAAGAAAAAATATACGTACCTGGCCGTATGTATCTATAAAAATGAAGTGAATGAGCGGAATATGCCTTAAAGCTGTGGAAGGATGTAAAAAAGGATCATCATTGGCATTAAATTTGGCAATTCTTCTACGAATAATGATCTGACAAATATAAATCCCCACAAATCCTTTTGTTCCTAGATGCGTGGTAAGTGTGAAAATTCTTGTAAATCTGAGTGTCTTATTTTTGTAACCGGACAAAACGACTTGACGTAATACTTTCTTCAAATAAACGAGTTCAAGCAGTATAGGAGGACGGGACGGGACGGGACAATCTTGGTAAAGGATTATCGTTTCGAAAACATAAGTTGACTCAAAACGTCTTCATCTGAATAGCCAAAGAATTGCGTTAATGTAAACAAATATGTCCTTAAAATTTTTGTAGAATTATACCGAAAATATTTAAAAAATTTGGTAAAAGAATTCGAATTAAGAATAGGAATTAAATATGTATTTGCTAAATATTGTTTTTAAAATAAACAATTTCGCTATTTTCTGTGAATTCCAAAGTACTCATTGAAAATAACGTTAAAAACACCATAAGCTACCTAGCTAGGAATGCTTTCAAACCAGTTTGGAAAATAAATTTTCGAAATTCTTGTAATGGATCCGAGCATCCTCAATTTTTACATCTTTTAAATATTAAAAACTGCTCTCAAACAGTAAGAAAATATTGTTAGCAGTACAACGAACAATAAAATCCACAAAAAAGTAATAACGCAACGAGGCTAATAAACATGTGAAAAACTTCGTTAAAATCTCAATTAGCTGTTCGGCATGTTGCAATTTTTATAGAATAGATTGATGCCCAACAAAAGGTTCCCGAAGAAATCAGGTAAGCAAATATAAACATTAATTATAATAACGCCAATATGCGTTTAATATTCTCGGTGAATAACACCGAAATATTTAGAGAGTTTGGTAAAAAAGGGGAGAATAGAAGTTAAAATATATACACAAATATTGCTTTTGAAGTTTTAAGAAAATCCCTTTCATTTCTTACATTACAATTACATAAACAATTATGTGCTTATAAGGACAGGAATGGCCTGGTGAATAATACCGAAGTATATTGAAAGAGTTCGGTAAAAGAGGAGAGGGTTGCAATTGAGATATATTTATATTTATAATTTCCAAATACGGTTTTTGTAGTACATACGTGCCTGGAACACTGGAAACTTAAAAAAACCCCCTTTTTATTTCTTATTGTGAACTCTCAAAAAGCGATAAGAATATTTAACTTTTCTAAAGGATTCTTCGCAAATAACCCTAAAAACATCAAATAATTGTTTTGTATTTTTAACCATCAGTCCTTCTGGCGCCCACCTTCAAACTACTTTCAAAAATAATTTTTAAAAATACTTGATTAATCCGAGTACCTTCGATTTTTACATTTCAAAATTTTCATATCTACTGTCAGACAGACAATAAGAAAATTTTGTTAACAATACAACGAACAACCAGTCCCACATAAAATAGCAGCAACCAGACTAATAAACATCTGAGGAACTGCGTTAAGATCTCAATCTGCACAGGAAAGAAAGAACTGCGTTAAGATCTCAATCTGTGCAAAATGTCACAATTTTTCTGCAATAGATTGATGGCCAAGAAAAGGTTCCCGAAGAAATTAGGTGAGCAAATACAAAGCAACAATTCTGTAAGAAGAGCAAAACGCCTAAAGTCATAGGCGGCAATTATATTCAAACAGTATACATTTGTAGTCCTTTGAATAGATTTTAGAACAATGATAATAGCAGGTGTGAATACCACGAAACAGCAAGAACTGAAAAGAAGTAAAATTTTTTACCCTTTCCTTGTAACTCCACATAAAGACAAATCAATCAAAACAATTTCGGCTCGGCTTTAGAGAATTTCAATGCTGATATTATCTGTTATTTGGAGAGGATAACCAGTAAAGAAAGATTTGCGAAAGTGTGTTTGGCGTGAGTCATAAACAAGATAATGCGGGAAAATAGAAAGTCATAGAACATAATAAAGGTTATGGGGAATTAATCTTGAAATCAAGATACGAATGCAGTGGGGGGGGGGGAAAGTTGAATGCGAAATGTGTGCTTCCATTTTAGAGTTTTAACATACATAAATCGTTTTTACAATTTGGAAAAATTAGAAAGAAAGAAAAATTAAAAGAAAGAACAGAAAATTAAAATTTGAAATAGAAAATTACACCACCGTAAATCGGAAAATAAAAAATATGAACTCAACATTTTCTGGTCATATTTTCATTTCTATCGTTTAATCAAATACAAGGTTATTAAATATTTTGATTTGTATGTATACGAGTATAAGAAAATAGTGAAAAATAATATTTTTGTAATTAAAAAATTTTCCAAACGGTCAAAGTGGAAATTAATAAGAAAATTATATTAAATAATAACCAAGCTTAAATAAAAATTAAATAAGGGAAGTAAAGAATTGCAGAAAAAATAGCAAGTAAAATTATAATGTAGATATAGTCAGTCCACCACGACTGCGAGATATGCACGATTATGTTACATGAAGTGGGTGTGTCGTGTCCTTCGTTTACGACCGTTTACGACCAATAGTAATGTAACTCAGATGTTTGTGTTCGCACCAAATTTCGTCGAAATATATCACCTTATTCTCAAGTTATCCTGTAATCGAACGGAGGACGGATGGATGGATAAACGAACATATGTAGGTGATGCTAATCAAGAATGAGTATAACATGTAAAAAGAAGAAAAATCAACGCTTTTTTGTTCTTGAAACAAAAAGAGCAAAAGGGAATCATGGAGAAAACTTGAGGTTTTCTTCAACTTTGTTTAATATTTTTGCCACTGTTTTTGATTTTCTGGTCCTACTCAATCTTCCTGGGATTTCGCAATATGTCGTACAAGATTACGCGTTTTAGCTGACTGAACTCCCTCGTAACACATATCATAACTGTATGTAAATTCGGTATATACTCGCGTATACATATGCATATGTGAATTCACAAATCCATCTTGGGACGCATATTTCAGGTAATCCATATATATACTCTTGTTTTTACGATATACTAATGTAATATAGACTTAAGTTAGGTCATTTACGAGGATACGGATTTGCATGTTTTTCCCGAAATTGTGAGCCCATAATCCGTCGTTAATCCTATGGGATTAACTTTAAATGTTCCGGTATGTAAAACCAACGAATCTACGTTTTAGTCACTCCAACCTTTTTCTGAGCTTCATCAGTGATTTTCTTTCGAATGTTGTCAGTCACTCCTTTACCGTTTTGCCATGTCCTTCAGACGCCAGAGGAAACTAGGTACCTGCATCGAATTAAACTTGCTTCTAAAGGCTAATATATTTGAAATTTTTATGGCTTTCAGTTAAGCGGTCGACCAGCGGTATTCTTAACTCCTTTAGGCTACCGGTTTGAATAGTTAGCCCGAAGTTTATTGTTTCTCGGGCAAAAGGACTACACAGGTCAGTTATGCGAGTTATAAGTCTTAATTAGAGCAATTGTTTACAAAATTTGACTTTCGTCGCACGCACACGCCTCTCAGATTTACGTGCCAGGCTGGGCTCACTTGCGGTCCTGCCTGTACCTTGGACCTGCTTTTACGAACTTTTCGAAATTGTAACAATTCCTAAGTAAAGCAGTAAAAGAAGATTAAAAATTAAAATCTGGATCAACTAGAGAATCTTTGTGTCCTATATATAGGAGAAAAACTTGGATTGTATAGAGCTGTATTTTCTTAGTTTATTTAATTATTTAATTATGAAATAGTTTTTCTAAATTTTGTAATTGTTTTACTGGCGCATTCATTTCGAAATTTCCCTATCGTAGTGAAAATTTTGACTTAACAAATCGATAAAAATCCTAAAAACAGATGATCTCTTGAATTCCAAAATTTTATTAACTATTACAAATTCCTCCATAACTTCTCTAGCATACACATTTTGTCAAGTCGGAATCTTAAAACTGACCGCAAACCCTTCAAAGATTAATGAATATTCGTTCTGGATTCGTTTCGGGTTATAACGAGGCCAGGCAGAGATCGTTCCTCTCAATCTGTTGTCACATGTTACGGTTTACAAACGCTAATGAATTTGTTTTCCGGTCTCCTTCTTCGCTTCCTGCTTGAGTTAGTTAATTATTACCGTTTACCAGGGCTGCACACAGGGAGTCTGCATATACGTGATTAATTATCTTGTCTAACATTGAATGCATTTTGCATAGTTTAGTAGCAACTCGGTTACGAGTCGGGAAAGCGAGTGCCATGCATTGCTTTTCCTTTCCAGTACCATGCTGTTGCATTGTACTTAAATTGGGTCAAAGTATCCCGTCGAGTTTCTATGTGTTAATTCTCAAGATTTTAAATTTGTATACGTCTACAATTTGTTACTTGGGCCACGTTAATGTTAAATTGAGTTAAATATTGGCGCTTCCTTTCTGTTGTATTTTACTTTATATAATTTTACTTTTATTTGATTTAAGTTTACCTATTTCAATTTTTATTAATCTAATAGAATTTTTAATATTTTTAATTTTAGCTTCACTTCATTTATTTCATTGTTCTTTTTTCTTTTATTATATTTTATTTGATTTTAATTTTTGATTCAGTTTAATTTTATTTTTCGAACATATTTTACATAAAAAAAAAATCCCTTCAAACATATGAAAATTTTGTTTCCAAATTTATCAACGCTACATTAATCATTCGGGCGAAAACTCCCAAAGGAAAAAAGACACCAAACAGCGGCATTGTTTTCCAAAAAGAAGCACCGAAAAGCGAACAAATGCTTATAACCGAAAATATCCGCATACGATTCTATTCATTAGATCTGGATACAATATTCCTTTTTTTGGCAATCGTTTGTCAACTGAAATACGATCATCTCTGATGCGTTCCGTTAGAATAACATTTGGCACATGCTGTCGTTGAGCTCAGAAACTTCTCGGGGAAAGGATTCTCTTCCAGGATTGCAGATTCATTAATTTTCCCTCGATAGTTGCTGCTGCTGCTGTAACTTGCAAGGCACGAGTGTTTGAATAGAACTCGAAGTGTGGTCAAGATGAAGTCGAGGATCGTTTGGGAAAATGCAGCTGAAACCCAAGTAACTTTTGGATCACAAATGAATTACTTTTCTCCGCGACAACAGAGGCGAGGAGAGGACAATGAAAGGATTCAACGTAAAGTAAACAATTTGTTTATTTAGAATGCAAGGAGGTACGCATTCGTAGCGAGATCCTGCAAGAATGCAGCCTTTGGTGGTATAGATTTCGAGGGGCGTTTACGAGACACACGCTCACTTGAGCTGGCTGGGAACTGCATTATTATCCTTTGGTCCTTAATACACAACATATTGTAACTTTATGTTTCGTACAAATTGTTTCCATTTCCAGAAATGTGGTCAACACTACAGTTAAAATAATAAATGGGCACGTGTGGGTAACGAAAATATTTTTGTCGAATATCGAAAGGCCGAAGAGGGATATTTTGAGTTCGCTGTCCGATGTTCCCCATTTTATAAAGAGTAAAGGAAGAAAGAAAAGTGCGAAAGGGCGATTTTCCAAGCTTGCAGCTATATTGAAAGTACAAATTTTGACAAAATTATAGCAAAATTAATTTTGTAGTTATCTGGAATTCGCAATTCGAAAAGCTTAAATTCTAAATTCGTCGAAAATTCGGTCAGAAAAGAATGCTGATGGAATTACCTTTCTAATAGCAATAAATTAACGGACTCTTGAATTTTTATTAATTTTTTGGATATCAAGAAGTTTCAGAATGTTTACTACGAAATAAATTCCATAGAAAAATTAACCAATTTCAAAAATTGTGAGTACACGAGTTTCGTGTGGTTACGAAATCGATATTTAAATGCCATTATCAACAAAAAGATTGCTAGTGCGACTATAACCAGTGGGGAATAATGCAGGGAATATCAGATTTATTATATTCCTCTTTCATTCAATAATTGATTATTTTTTTACTATGTTTTTTTATTCTTAATTTTCTCCTACGTTGTTTCTCACGGTTTCTTTATGTTTCTTTAGTTTAATCCTAATTTGTTTTTTTCTGAAATCTGGCCTGAAACCTAAAAATCTTCAAGCCCTCCTTTTTCAAATAAAAAATTTCTAGTTTGGCTTTTTCTTCTCCAGGAAAAAACGTTGAATAATTGTATATTAAATTATAAATATCAGATGTGTTTTTGTAGCTGTCATTTCAAAATTCAGAGATAAAGCAAAAAATTTGTATGAAAAATTCCATGATGTTTTCAACCAACTCTCTCAACATCCACTAATTTTTCCGCTAGCAAGGATTAAATATAGAAGTCGAAAAAAATGTGCAATTAAATTTCTTCCTTCCCCCCATAACGTCAATCGATTTTTATTAAACCCAAAAATACGTGCAAAGCAAAATTAAAGACGACAACAGGACAGCAGTTCAGTGCTCATCAAAAGGTTCGGGAGTAGCATTCGTAGTAAAGGGTTGCAAGCAATTGATTGACATCAATTTACGGCAAGAGTCTGTCCATCTGTCCGTCCCCCAATCCACGGTTCGACTGCTTACTATTCTAATAAAATCGGTAAAATTGCCAAAAATGACCACCGCAGACCGACCGGACGCACAAACCCAGCGGATCAACCACCACACAACAAGCCCAGATAAGCAACCCACCCAGCACATTGCAATAATAATTAAGCAACCCTTTTTTGCTGCATTCAACATTAACACCGGCTCGCCACCACGATGACAGAATTCCGAATGTGGTCATCCTCCCCCCCCCCCCACCCAAGTGAACGCATATTTGTGATTCACAATTAAGTAGAACGAGTAACGCCGCACACCGGACGCATCTCAATCCACTCCCATGCCTGGCAGCTGTTTGCTGCATGTCGTGTGGACAGATTAATGAAGTTTCCTTTGAGAATAAAAATGGAGTTTGTCTGCCCACGGTGATGGGATTTCTTGTTCGAAGCCCTCTATTTATTCTTCTCTTCCCTTTGGTAGGTTTTCTCAGCCGTGATTGGCTTGTCTGAGTCTCTTACAGCTCTTCGGCTTTATTGTGTCAAGAAACCGAATCTCATGCAATCATTCTGAGGTAATTTTATGTGTTAAGAGGGTATGTTTGTGATGTGGAAACTCCATTTTGGATTTCGGCACAACTACCCGAATAAGGGGTGGAGTGAACTTATTAGATGCGTGGTCCCAAGTTAGCGTAAAAATGGCGTCATTAAAATCAGTGGAATTATTATTTTTCTTGCTTATGTTCCAGAAATTAACAAGAACATTTAAAACCGAGAAAATTATAGCTCTACCAGTTAAAGTTCGCTTTCAAAGTAATTAACATTTTCAATTAATGTTTGCATTTACATTAGGGAAGAAAATAAATAGATAATAAAATAAAATAAAAAGCATTCATTAAGAAACCCGCGATAAGTTTAACTAAACACATTGTGTGCGAAAATAAGTTGAATAATGATAATAAGAATATTTTTTGTAGTCATAAGATAGAATATTTATGTGCAATATTCAGAGAAAGATGTTTTTCAAAAGTCTAAGTTTTCTTTAGTTAATATTTTCCAGTTTAATTTGTTGAATTTTTCAATAGCTGAAAAATTAAATTTTTTTTATATTTATACTTCTATTCATTTGCTTATATTTTACTTCGGATTTTGCAGTTTATAGTATTTGTTTAAAAAACTCCAATGAATATTTCCGTGGCGTAGGATTTTTCAGAGAAAACATCTCAACTGTTAAGTTATGAGTTGCTTGTAATATGATCGAAATTAGTGCAAAAACGATCAACCATCTTTCCACTGAAAATTATATATATTTTCACACCTCAAAATAAAATCCTTTCTCGATAAATTCTCAACACTCGACGTGTTAAACCGATTTAAGAGTGCAAAAATCCTAAGAATTGTACAAAGTGATTCTCATCATTAACTACAACAACAACAACAACAACAACAAGAAGAAGTCCGCAATGCAGCGACCACAAATGCGGGACAGAAGCAGAATGTGGAAGGTGTAAAGAAAGGATTTTGCATGCAGTTCATATTCTCGACATTAATCTCTTGCTAAGAGAACAGTTATTGTGTGTGGGAAGATAGTTGTTGTTGGCAGCAACAATCAGGAGGGATAAAACGTTAGGCATCATTAAATACGACAGAGAAAAAGAGAAATTTTGTGCATTTCGTTATTTTCGAAGCAGATTAGATAAAGCGTGAGTGAGGTTTTTCGTGCGACAAACGGAACAAAACACTTCCGTTAAGCGAGGATTGTGAGATCCTCCGGCCGCAGAGAGATTCGATCAGTAAAAGTGACGGTCGAAAGTGTCACGAATGACAATCGATACAATTGACAGCAATTGAACAAAAAGCGACACCTTTCACTCTCGATTGCGGTACCCGGAGCAATGGATAGCAAAACGGTACTCGCGATCAACTGATTCGCTTCCTACCGAGTGAGTGTACGGTTAAAGAGAGGCTTTAAAATTGTCAGCAATTGCTGGACTCCATCTACCATTCGTATGACATTCGATCAGTGGCTGTTGACAGTTAAAATATTGTATGCGAACCGGTGTTTGTGGGAGGAGTGTGAGATTATTTTTGGGCTTATTTTTCATCAGTATTTCTCCACTGCATTACAATCCTTTATCTATCTATTGAGAAAATTCTATACCGTATAGAAGAGCGCACGCGTAGGTTTATCTGCCAATGTAAATATGTATGCACAGATGTGCGCGTGAGCGTTATGGCAAGTTCTCACATACATATGTACTCGATTGCGAACGCGTGACTTGGTTGGATGACTGATGATGAGTGATGTGCAGTGATAAGTCGATCGAAATCATTAGCATGACAGTTAAATGGGAAGACAGTTAAATGGGAAGACAGTTAAATATCCGAAAGTAGTGATCAGTGATGAAATTAAGGAATTGTTATGCCTACAGCGGTGAATTTCAATTATTTTCCAAGAAAGACTCTTTAATGTTTGAATTAATAAAGAGTTACAATTAATATAAAAAAAAATAGGCAAATTTATTTATTTTCTAATTTTCATCCTTTTGTTTAACCGACGTCTCTGAAACACTATTAGAAATGATATTGACTTTCATCAATTTCGGTCACCACAATGTTAATTTTCCACTTGGGTGTCCCAAGTGAAAAAGATTTCAAACCAATTTTTGTATTGACTGTTTTTTGTTGGGATGAACGGAACTGCAAATTTTCTACGGCTCATCCATTATGACGGACTGTCAAAAATTATTATTACAATAACTGAGGGATTGAGAGGCAAGATGTTAGTTTTGAATTTCTATTTTTTTTAATAGCTTCAAGAAGTTTGCTTCCTTCTACAATGTATAGAAATTTAACTGTTGTACTGAACACAATAAAGTATTCGTAAATTGATAATTACATCGGCCACGATAATTAAAAAAAAAAGTCACATTAGTATATCTGCTGGTTATAGTAAATTCATTGAATTCGTTAGGCGATAATTAAATATTTCTTCACCGTAACCGTTTTCCTATGAAACTAAAACTAGAGTTAAGCTAAAACGAAGCTAAATTGATATTGAAAGAAAATTATTTCGTTAACAAATTCGAGTATGAAGAGAAAAGGCAACACCGCGTGTGGAAATCGTTTCATTTATCAGCAATTAGATGAGTAACCTGAAAACCTTCAATATGTGTTTTCCTAAAACACTCATAATAAATGTCTGAATTGTATATCATATTATTTTCATAATTTACTAATACCTCAAATAAAAGACAGGAATTTTTTCCTGCCTTTCCCGATCATCAGGATATTTTTGCCATTTTCTGCCACTTTCTCTGCTGACCTGACCACACTGTCAAACTACAGCTTAATAATGATCTTCCTTCCAAAGTTACAAAAAATTAGCCAGTGCCATTACTTCCTCGCTGAATTTTGCTCTCTCTCTCTCTCTCTCTCTCTCTCTCTCTCTCTCTCTCTCTTTCATAAACGAAATTCGCAAAAGGGACGGACAATTCATTTATAGAGACAATTTCATTTATGAAACTCCGAAACAAATATCAGTTTTCCTGTCCGCATCCAATGCAGTGATTGTGATGTTCGAAACCGCACTAATTGAGCAACCATTCATTCCATTATCTGCTTTAATATTCGAGTAATCGTTGAGCAATCTTTGCGCTCGAATAAATCTCACAAGGTAAGATTTTTATGAATGAAATGAGGATTTTCTATTTGTTTTCTTTCTTTCTTTCTCCCAATAAGAAATTATTTACTAATGATACCTAAAAATATTTCGCCTTCTACCGACCGAAGAGCATAATTAGTCTCCAGGATTATTTATTCGCATGGACACAGCAACATCAAAAAACCGAAATCCATTTCGAGAATGCTAGGATAACAATTAGAAAAGGATTTAAGATTTTTTTTTTTTTTTTTTTTTTTTTTTTTTTTTTGCTACAACCTAGAAAGTATTACTTCAACTTCCGTTGCTCGCTCCGTTTTGTAAAGAATCCTTTATTAAGGAGATTTTGTTAAGGTTGCGGAAACCTTACTTCGAAAGTAACTTCATTTGAATATCTTTTTGAAGGAAAGCAGAAGTAGTATGAATAGCACGAGCGTACTTCCGCCTACGAATACAAAAGGCAAACTTCTGGCTCCTTGCACACCATGTTACATCCGGAAGTACCTGCTACTTGGTAGCCTTTGTACTCCCTGAGAATGTCCTTTGCGAGAACAAAACTAAAAACCTTAAAATAAGCAAAGCCAAGTGGCTTACATTGAGTAGGTACGAAAAAATTGGAAACCAATAAAAAGGCAGTCGTCAGCCGTTCCGCTTACACGGAATCGAATCTTCTGCACAACAAGGATTTCTTGACTGACAACACATTTTTTAATCCATACGTAAAGAAATACTGAATTCCTTATGAGCTTGAAAATGTTGCATTCTGATCTTTTTTTTTTCGGTTGGAGTTCGCTAATGAGTTCTTGAGTTTGTTTGTTTTCTTAAATCCTGAGAAAACCTCAAACATTTTCTTTGATCTTTTTGATAAATAATGTATTTCTAATGATATTTTCACATACTATAACTATCTAGTAATTTTTTTTTTAAATAATTCGTTTGCAAAGTTAACTATTTCAGCATCTTAACGAAAGAATATTAAAAGCAACTAACTAAAACAACTTCAATTTATGGATTTAACATACTTAAATCTTTTTACTCTAATTCGTTTCTTTCAACTTTAATGATGAAACTTTATCACTACTAATATATAGTATTTTCTCAAGTATGTTAAAATCGAATGAGGGTCACGGGTTCACAGTTTCAAAGGAGTGTGAAGAAGTTTCACAGTTTTTTTTTCATTACAAAGAAGTGTGAAGAATATCTTCACGCAGTGAAAACGCAGTTTTGTGGGCGATCGATTATAGAAAAACTTCGTTTCATTTACGATGATCTGTCGACTCCGCGTAATATTTTGCACTTCATGAAATAATTCATGAGAATTAAGATTAAAAAAGGTAGACATACAGTTTCAAATATTGACTATTTATGATTGGGTTTCGAGGGTAAACTCTGTTCGCAGATAAACTTTGCTTTTGAAAAAAGTTAATATGAATTACGTCAAACATTTCATTAATTCGTTATCACTTAAATATTTTGTTGATATTTAAATTGAAAAGAATAAATTTGATTTAAGTTGTAACTTAACTCTTTATCACTGCTATTTTATTTGCTAATATTTTAAATTTTGAAACTCTCGTTTCCTCTCAAATAAACAAATATTTATTTTTGCCTTCAGCAAATTCATTATCTTTCGAGAGATAATGAATGGAGCTCCCTGGGAAAGTAGACAGATAATTAAACTAAGTTTCTTTCTACTCTTTATTTCGTACAATATGTCTATTAAAAAAATATTGTTTAAATGTTTATGAACTACAAGAAAAGAAAAAATTATTTTATAAATTTACAATTTCAGTAATTTTCCTATTTTGTCCGATTTATTTTTAACTAGTTTTATGTGAGTTTTATTATAGAAAAAGTAGATAAAATAAAATATTGAAGATAGCAAACTTGAAAACTTAAAATTAAGCAAGAAATAGGATTTGAATCGATTGTCTTCTTTCACTGAAATATCAGCTTTTGCCCGGTTATCTGGTCGCCTCGTTATCTGGTTGCCCGGTTATCTGGTCGATACAACGTTGCACGCCTTTCATTGTCAACTTTTCACAAGGTAGCCGTTAGCGTCTTCCTTGAATGCCGAAAAACAAACAAACTGTTTGCCATTTATTGCGATTCGCTTTGTTTATGCTTACAAAATCCGGCGGGTTTCTATTGTTTTATAATTTTCCGCGTTAATCCTTAGCATTTGAAAATATCATTTCATCAAATGTCGTCAATGTCATTGTCATCGTCCTTACAGTCGCATAATAGATGGACGCTGCCTGTCTGTGCATGCGCGCAGTATGCTCGGGACCACTTAATCCTGGCGGCAGCTTAACAGACGAAGCAAATCCTTTACTTAAAGTGTGTACTAAAATTCGCGCTGAAATTACCGCCGACCGACGACCGCTCATGCTGACGAAGTAGGTACGCGCGTAGACGGCTGGTGGGTCAAGTGAAAAATCCTTTTTCTTGCCAAATTCGCCAAATCGTTATAATAATCTTTGCAATATGCAATTTTGTTGTAGCCGGGAGCCTCCTACTCTTGCGAAATTATTGTCCGTGACAAATTCTCGTAATTCTTGGCCTCGCTGAAGCCGTGGACGGGCTCGGGTGCCGTGGACGGGCTCGGGTGCCGTGGATGGTCACGGCACATGGCAAAAGGATGTGCGAATGCGAATCCTTTCGTTTTTCCGCGATTGTTGTTAGCTTAGCCTTTATCTCGCGATTACGAGATCAGCGTGCATCATCCTGGTGATCTTCTTGGAATCAACTTGTTTTTGCTCGAATATCCTATTGATTTCAGTATTTGCAAATTAAGGACTACCAAGCAGGCAAATGCGAGTATATTGCTGTTATAAACGTAGCATGCAGAACTACAAAACTAAATGTAATTGTTATTTAGATTGTTAGAATAAAAGTGTTCGAATAAAAGTGTTATTGAAACCGTTCAGAAAAACTTTCAGAAGGTTGCTTTCAGTGCACACATTGCTTGACGTTAAAGGTGAGTTTCCTCTCGAAGTAGAGATTCTTTTAGTTAAAACTGAAATAATAGAAAAGAAAACTATAGCAATTTTCCCTTATTTAATATACCATCTAACGCTTCAGTTGACTTTTCATCAATGAAATCTACCCCATCAATTATAATTCAACGAATATGAATTCGATCTCAGTGTCTTGTGCTTTGTAGTCAAGCTAAGTCTCAGCCAAAATCGGTTACTGATCACAATGTAGCATCCGCAATATAATCCGAAAGATTATAAGAAAAAACTAAAAATAAAAATAAAAAAAATATTACAATTAAAATTAAGAACGTTTACAGAAAAATTTCTACAATTAAAGAGAAAAAACGGAATAATATCTTCACAAATACTTGTTTCAGCTTTTTTCTGCATATAACAAAACTTCTAATTTACGAGTCCACTTTTCCTAAGTAAAACTCTTTGAAATTTTCTTGCAACAAATCCTCTTGGTTTCATCCTTTCGCGCTTAACTGGTTAAAATTTCCGCACTATTAAAAAAATACAACATGTCACATTTATAACATACTTTCGAATTCGGTTATTTTTTACAGCATTCATTCCAAAAATCCTACAAAAAGTCTTCAAAAAGAAAACTTCTTCGAAAAACGTTTGTTGCAAAGTATCTTTTCGATGGTAGGACTTCAAAAATGATGCAATAAAATATTCTTTTCAACAAGTCTTCCTAAAAAAGGGGCAAACGAAACATTCTCGGTTGTCTGGGCTTTTGTTTTCCTTTTACGATCGTCTAAGCCTTTCTTCACTTTCGTTTTCCACTACTACATTAGGTGGCTTCGAAAATCTACCTATATATTTATATATAAGGTTTTCACCAACTAAAAAATTTGCCACAAGGACGCTAAAAGGGTTGCACAAAAATTGCATCTTTTACGACATCTTCGTGGAATGTCCTCGGAGAAGGGTTGCCTGTTTTTTGGCACTAAACGACACCAAAAATTTCGCATATTTACGACAACTCTTTTTTATGAAGGATGGACCAGCCTCCGAATAACGGTTAAGGGTTAAAAAAGACGAAAGTCAGGTATGAAGCGTTTGAGTGATTAAAAAATCGGTTAAGTGAAAATAGATAATGTAAGGTAGGTATTTATAAATTTGAGCGTATATTTTCTTGGAAGAAAAAGATATGACAGGATAATAATTTTTTTTTTTATATATAATTTTCAAGAACTTTTATTTAATTAATAAAAACCAAATATTTAAGTTGAATGCCTTACTTTACGAAAGTCTTACGCAAGTATAAATGTAATTGTAATTAATACAATATAATTAACAATTCAACTAACAATAGCGGCAAATTGATATTTCGTCATTTAAGCATCTTTAAAAAAATGTCCTCATTTAAGTTAGTCCCGAAAAACAGCTTTCAGTCAATTAGTCTTCCAACACTTACTCTGAAAACACCAAGGAACGTTTTTTTATGATGCCCATCAAAAATATGTGCACAAATATTTTCTACCTGATGTGTGGCAAAATTTTCGGGAAAAAATTCTTTTGTTTTTGAAGGCATCAGTTAAGAAGTTGTGTAATAAAATATTTCCCAAACAACCCGTTGATATACCGCAGACCTCTACAAGGTTAAAGAATCCGGTAAAGGATTGCCAAGAAATTACATATTTTATGACTGGCTTAAAAATCAAGCAAGAATAGCTAGAATCCTCGACTTAAAGATGTTTGCTGTCGTTTAAAGAACAATTCCTAGAACGCTTCAGCTGAGAATATATAACTCTTTTTTATAGTTTGGTGGAATTGGCAAAAAGCATGGGTTGAGAAGGCACTTTGTAAATGAAGGCAATTTTATTATAATTAACGCGAAAAGATGTATCGCGAAAAGATGTATTGCTTTTAAAATATTTTAACTGGTTAACAAGCGAAAAATATGCGACTTTTCAAGCTTGAAATAGTCTGAAAACAAGCGGTTAACATTTTTGGTATTTTCTAATCAAACCAATCCAGTACATTAAACGAACCATTCACATGTATCGAAATCGCGAGCTGGTATATCTACCGAACTATTCCAAAACTTCAAACGAACTGCTAATAATTTTCGAATACAGCTGCAATTTCGTAATATAGTTGCAACATTACGATTTATCCAATACTTAAAATCAAATGATGCCCAGCCGTTCGGAAATATCAGGAAGCCCATTCTACTTTTTCATCATTATCTATCAATATTCCATATATACAGGTGTAGTGAACAGAACGACTTTGATATATCAATGAAATTCTGTAGAGCATATCAATCATTTAGCAAATATTATAACGAATCAATCTGTAAAGTCAAACAAACCGATTTGCTTTTTCAACGCAATCATTTTAGAGCAACTAAATTCTGATATATGAACCGAACTTCCAGTATGTCAGCAACCATCAGCCGATTTGCTATATCAGTTAAAGTAATGATCATCTCTTCAATACTGAATTTGAAAGTAAGCTTTTCCTTCGAAAACTCCAACCTTTTATAAGGTTTTTTTTAGAAATACACCGCGTTTAATATACAAAATTAGTATTTCCTATAAAAAATATATCGAATTATAGTGGACTATATAAGAAAACATTTCTTAAAAATATAGCTTTAAATAGAAACATTTTTAAATAATCAACTAGATGATTTTCAACATCTGTCGAACTAACTAAAAATATTCGAAAACTCATAAAATGTACGAATTGAAATAGTTTTCACAACACAATAGCTTGTCGGTTATTCTAGTTTTATATATATTTATATATAATCGACGGAACACTTGAAGGGAATGGAAGGGGTAAGAAAAACTGCAATATTCTGCAGGACATTTGATGATAAGCCAACCTTGGCGAAGATTAAAGCCGTTTTGAGAAACCCTTTATACAACAGTTGACAAAATCATCAGGACCTTTTGCAGCATCTCTCATCCCAACTCATGGCTTCTCACTCATTCTTGCTGCGAAAAAGCGGGTCAAAGGTTGCGGCAAAATATCTACCAGCCTGTTCTACGTACACCCTCTGACACAATTTTCACCCCTTTAACTGTACAACGCAACGCAGGGCAGGTAGTTTTTTTGGCAAGCAATTGCGGGAAAAGGAAGGATAACAACAATAAATCAGTACAGAGTAGGACAGAGTGACAGAGAAAGCGCTAGTGGCGGAGAGCAACATTTTGAAGAGTTCAGGAAGAGAAGAGTGAGTTGATGCGTTGGCGCAGCAAGTGAGTGCAACGGTATAAAATCGAGTACAAGCTGCGTAGTCAAATCAGTCTGAGCTAAACAACCACGTGAGAGATTTCGGTAACGAAGTGCTGAGGACAGTTTATACTTTTTTTTTAAAAAAAAATTTGCCATTGAAAAGGATATTTTAGAAATCTCTGTGAAAATGATGATTCACGAGAAATTATTAACTGGACAATTTTTGCTTGATTTAAAAAATGGTAAGTTTTTCAAATCCTAAATAATTTTGATCCATAATTTTGATCCTCTGATGGGTTTGCTATCTTCATACTTAAATTCGAAGCTGTACATTTTTGTAATAATTATTCCAAAAAAAAAATGACCGCGGATAACAAGAAATTATAAAATTAATGTGCGAATTTTGAATAAGCTAAATGTTCGCTTTATTTCTGTTTTAATTTGCAAATTTGTAAAATTTAAAAATATAAAGAAAAATTAAATAAAAAAAATAAATTTCAAAAATTTTTTAATGTTTATTTTAATTTTATTTTACTTTTCAAATTTTTGTTTTAAAAAGCCCAAACGCGGTTTTAATATTTATGACTCTTAAAAAAATTACTCATTTAAAATCTTGATGAGAAATCTCATCATTTCATGTAATTTTTATTTTAATTAGCTTCAGAAGAATTGACCAAATAATTCCGCTGTTCAGCAGTTGCAACGCAATTGTAATAATCAAAATGTACAATGCTAAAAAATCATAAATAAAATAAAAATCATAAACTTTTGAAGTAATCTATTCCTCCCTCTCTCTCTCTCTCTCCCTCTCTTTGCACAGATCGGCCCAGCTTGCTGCACTCTCAACACTCTCCTCATCTTCCTCGCCAAGCGCGATTGGTTCCACAAGTAAACTCTTCGCAATTGGATATCTACTCCGCCTACGCCTACCAACAGCAATTGCAACAACAAATGATCAACGGGCACCGTCTGCCGCAGCATGAGCTGTCACCGCAGCCCTATGACAACAATGCTCCCGAGGTGCTTGATCTCTCTCGACGCTTCGATGCGGTGGAGGCCGCCGCTCCCAAGTCAGATTCACCGCTTCCGAGTAACTTCAGTACTGGCTACAGTTCGCCCGCTGGTTCGCCACCCATCAACGGCGCACAGCAGCCGCAACAACTTGCGGCGAATCCTTTCACATCACCACAAAATACACAGCCAAAAACGTCTCTCGAGCTCGCTACCTCTCTGTACCCAACACTGTATTATGCGAATGTAAAGCATGGGCATACAACGCCGCCGCCGCTTCTGGCCTTTAATGCGCCACTTCTTGCTCCTGCTTCTGCTGCAGCAGCAGCGGCACCAGTTAGCAGGGCCCAGATGCCAGTTGCCTTGCCGCCAGCACCGCATTCTCCAATCTTTCCAATTAGTTCGCCTCCTATTGCTGCTTCCTCCACGCCCAGCAGAAATAGCAGCAGCAGCAGCCAAATCGTCAATGATGTCATGCCGATCCCGGCCATCGCTTCCTTGCCGCCGCAAGATGCCAAAACAACTCGTCCTTTCAAAGCCTTTCCACGCGATCCGCTCGTCATTGCCGCCACCTTTGCTGCCACCGATGTTCTGCTCGACAATCCGCGCGGTGAACGCTACACCGAATATCGTAAGCGTATGTTGCAGCAGATTCGCAAATCAAATGGTGGCTTCCGAACCGTCACCAATCCGAAGATGCGACGCACCAACTCATGTAACGGCAGCGTACACGAGGGCTCCTCATCGAACCACAACAGCGAGTCGGATGAACGCAATCCCGCCGAGGAGTCCAGTGATTGCGACTCGAACGCCGGTAACTTTATTGAAAAGCCTTCAGGTGAGAAACTCACTTGTGTGGATGCTGCTGCTGCTGCTGCTGCTGCTGCTGCTACTGCTACTGCTGCTACTGCTACTGCTGCTGCCACTGCTGCTGCTGCCAACAACAGCTTCACAGCTACGACGACGAGCAATGGAAACCAGATAAAGGATGCCGCTTACTACGAGCGACGCCGCAAAAACAACGCAGCTGCTAAAAAGTCCCGTGATCGCCGTCGCATCAAAGAGGATGAGATCGCTATACGTGCCGCCTACTTGGAACGCCAAAACATCGAGTTGCTGTGCCAAATCGATACACTAAAAGCTCAGTTGGCCGCATTTGTATCGAAGAACAGCGCTTAGCGCTGATGCTCGTTCATTCAGAATACCATCGTTCCTTGTAAATATGTATTTACCCAGAAAAGAAGACTGTAGATCAGTTGATAGCCTTCGTAAACTGATATTCATATACGTCGCCCCACCACAATGTGTTCATCATTATCACTTGCTAGGGGTGAATCGAGCATTTAAACATTTTCACTTTCAGGATAGTGGAATTCAGGAATTTTCGGACATCTAGTTTTAAGATCTTAGATTACATTTTGGAAAGGAACATCATGTTCTTGTCAACTCTAAATTTAATATAAAAAAATTAGCTTTTAAATTTTGCCAGTAGAAAATTTTACTTGTTTGTTCTCGAAATTTAGTTATAAATTTTATTGAAAACTTAATAAATAAAATAATAAATTTAATAGAAAACATATTTTCTAGAATCAATGTTCTCTATACTAAAAACTTCCTACCATAATATTAATTCACGGCTACTTTCCTTAGCCCGATCATGAGCTAAGTGAGTCAGAGTGAATCGTTTTCGTGATTCACGAATGAGCCACGAATTCAATCACGCCCGCTCACAAAATTCATCGGAAGAATTTTGTGCACTTACGATATTTGTCTACTATTCATCCCCACAACAGGTCACTTTCTTCCGTTTGTAACCCGGAGTAAAAAACAAGATAGATATAAAAAAGTATATGTTGAAATCACATGACAACGAATAGAAATATCGCAATAAAATTAACACGAATATTCTTTGTTATGTAGAGCTAAGAATATTCGTAGATTTTCAGCAAAGAAATTTCGTACAGCTAGAAAGAACATTTGGCATGAAAACGGTAATCACGTAAGAAGAGACGATTTATTGTATACATATATCTGAGCAGTTATATATAAATTGTTACGCTAAATGTGGGTGTGGGTGGGTGTCAATCTATATACCGAACATTTCGAAGGGAATGTATGTACTCACATTATTCTTCGCTTTAACCGCGATCGCTCTTAATCAAAAGGAAAAATTAAGCGCCATTATTACGATGAAGTTAACATGATCAGATCAGTTAAGTTTACTATTGATAATAATGCCTAGATTGCGAATAACATCCTTGTACTCAAGCAAACTATCACCCACAACAATTTTCGAAACCAGAGATAAGGGAATTTTGGTTTTGTAAATTATGATAACTTCAGAATTGAAAATAGAAATAGGACGGTACTGTCAATCAGGGAAATTATCTTTGCTCTAGTTTCGATTTCAAGTCCTACGCGCTCCTACCATTTTTAATTGAAGAGGTAACTGTTTTTAAAACTAAAATAAAATTGTTTACATAACTTTTAATCAAGACTAAATATAAGCTTAATCAGGATTAAGCTTGAGACGCCAATCGAGATAAAACTCCAGTCAATCAAAGCTGTTCAAACCTAGTCTTTGTCAAAGTGGATGACAGTAATTTGTCCCAGTGGATGACAGTAGGAGAATTATCGAGAAATTGGTTTTTTAAGTCGTCGAATCAAGAAATTTACCATGCAAAATGCATAGCCTGCAAGAAAATTTTACTTTATAAAAGGATGAGTCGTCTTGATTTTTTTTACATTTTTATTTCTTTAACAAGATGAACAAATTATTTTATTAATTACTGGAAAAAAGAATTACATAACAGAAGTCACAATATAAAACTGAGTATAACATAAAATTTTATCATGTGTTGAGTTGGTTCAAAAAGTTCATTATACATCAGAAAAGGCGTTAAAGGAAACTTATATAATTATTACTAATTAAAACGCTAAGTCTGATATAATATAATAAAGAAAACAACGTATTCCGTTCTTCGTTTCAAATTAGTAATGGAGGCTAAAGTGTATTTTGTTGAGTAGCCTATTTTAATGGCCTGTATTCGGTGGTTTGTTGGTGTGAATTTAATTCCTTTTTATTGGTTTGCTATTTCCAATAATGGCAAAAAGTTGCCATCGATTAGTGAGATCAACAGTCAATAATAAAAAAGAAGAGAAATACTTCTGGCGACTATGATTTGGTAAGTCGTTCTTTTTATCGTATAGAAGAAAAGTCTACTTTTAAGCAATATTTTCAAGAACAATTAATCTACTTTCAAAAACAATTAATTGTCCTCATTTTTTCAGGATTTCTTCGTTTTCCCCTCCTGCGGGGTTTTCAAAATTAAAGTTTTCAAAATTAAGGTGATTGAAAAATATTTTCAAATTATTATAGCAATTGGATATTTCCAAATTAATAACTCCTTTTGTATGTGTATGTGTGTTTGTGTGTATGTGGCAAAGTTGTGTAATCCTCCCACAACTGCTGCGCACATCCATCCCTGAGTTTTTAAAACGTTTCGGCGTCAAAGGATTTTGTTGCTTCATTACGTCCTTGTTTCCGTGGCTATTGTTGTATTTTCTCTTTTTCGTAGTTGTATTAAACTTATTTTCTGGTTTCGCCTTCAAGTTAGTTTAATTTTTTATTTAGTTAGTTTAATTTATAGTTTAATATATTTATTTAATTTTCATTTTCTAAAATCTACGTAGTTTACACGTAGGTGACTGTTACAACAATTGTTTTTCTTTCTAATTGTGTTTGTTTTCCTTTTCTGATTTCGCTTTTATATAAATTTAATTGTTTTATTCGAATATATTTCTCATTTTCTAATATCTAGGGTGATTTTAAAACGTTTGTTTAAAGTGATTTTTTCAAATATAGTTGCATTATATTTCAAATGTCTTCATTATCTGGTTTCGCTTTTATATTCATTTAATTGATTGCATTATTCGAGTTTATTTTTAATTTTCTAAAATCTACGATGGTTTTAAAATGTTTGTTTAAAATGATTTTTTAGCTATTATATTTTTTTCAGTTGTGTTCGACTTAATTGTCTTCTTTTATATTAATTTTACTGATGGTTTTATTCGAGTTTATTTTTCATTTTCTAAAATCTACGTTGCTTTTAGAATGTTTGTTTAAAGTAATTTTTTCAAATATATTTGTATTATATTTTAAAGCTCTTCATCATTTGGTTTCGCTATTATACTAATTTAATTGACTGTTTTATTCGAGATCATATTTCATTTTCTAAAATGTACGGTGATTTTAGAATGTTTGATTAAACTAATTTTTTCAACTATCGTTGTATTCTATTCTCATTATCTTTCTTTTCTGGTTTCGCTTCTATATTAATTTAACTTATTGAGTTATTAGAGTTTATTTTTAATATCCTAAAATCTACGGCGATTTTAGAATGTTTTTTTGAAGTTATTGCGTCACTACTGTTGCATTTTTCTTTCATTTTTTTTTTTGTAGTTGTATTAGAGTTCCTCTTCTGGTTTTTTTGATTTTTTAAAATTTACGATGGTTTTAAAATGTTTGTTTAAGGTACTTTTTTTTTCAACATGCACCACATTTTAACGTTATTTCGATTAAAGCTGAACTTAATTTTTAGTTTTAGTCGAAAGTTTTTCTTGTTATCAATGATGTAATTATTTCGGCTGGTCAACGCTTAATGTTGTGGAAATAACGCCTCGAATGCTGCCATCAATTCTTTCTGCGAATTCATGTGAATTCCACCGGCGATCTGTGGTAAGAGAAGTAGAAAAAGCCGTGAAAGAGAAAATTCATTAGATATTATAATCACTAAGATAACAAACTCCGAAAAAGTTTAGGATTAAAGTAATAAGTAAGTGCTATCAATTAATTTTATTAATTGAAAATTAACGCAACAATGCGGAAACTAATTATTATACGACGATTTAATTATAGTCGAAATGGGCGATTTGAAATTTGACCAGCTTAACATTTTTGTGGAATGAAACAAAGTTTAAATTAGGGTTAAAAATAGAATTTGGAACTCACTGCTTCTTGTCGTCTGCGTTCCTGCTCCAAGCGGCGTAATTCTGCGCGGCTTTCGGTTACACGAGCAGGCTGCGGTTCTTCTTCGGGTGATAGATTCCCCCCCCATGCCAGATTCTGCTGCTGGTAGATTTCCACCCCACGCTGGCCGTGTCTCAGCCGTCTTTGTCGCTGCCAATCCTCCTCAGCGATTGCCCTCCGCCGGTTCGCAGCAGCTTCCAGCACCTTGTGGCGATCTGCATTCTCTTTGGCTTTAGTGCGGTACTGCTGGAATATGTCCATCGCAGGCTTGGCCTTGCTGGTTGGCGAGTTCTGTGGCCAGTTCACCTCAGCCAATGAGGACCAGGAGTTGGCATTCTTGAGATTCAGGTCGGTGAGCGACTGCTGTTGCGTCTGGTGCTTTTTGTCTGGCGGATTTGGCATCATTAACTCGATCGGCTTCGGTCGAATGACCAAACTATTTTGCTGCTGTTGCGACAGCATTTCTACTTCTTCTGGCGCCTGCGCGTTCGTGCCAACATTCAAGAAGTTGTCGGCAAAACTCTTAGCGGCCTCCGAGATGAATGCCCTCTCCGATGTGGCCTGTAACTGTGAACGGTGTCATTAAATTGCGGACCAGTAGTCAGCCTGAATGGCTGCGATGTTGCTGTGGCACTGGTATCGGAGTTGGCCACATTCGTCAGCGTGTTTAAATTGGCGGCGAAGAGGCCGTCGTACGCCCGACATGGAGAGGTCCGTACCGGTGCCACCACTAACATCGCTCGGCAGCTTATGCAAGCTGCTGACAATAAGTGTACCGCAAACATTCGTTGTGGTGGTGTGCGATGTCGCAACAACTGATGCATTATTTAGTCCGTTGCCATTTAGCAAAGCCGTTATGTCCGCCGATGGCGTTGGTGTGACCTAGAGTTGGTGTTGCTGCTTACAGCGGCTAACGTGACACGGGTAACACTCACTACATGTCGGCAACAAAGGAAACGGTGGCTGCGGATGGACAGTAGAATGCGGTCGGAGTGGAAGGTGGAGCGCAAGAGCGCAATTACAAGAACAAGTGGAACAAGGTGGGAGAGGTTTAGAATTTCCTGTTGCTTATTCACTTGCTGTTGCACTGCCGCCGATCAGCTACAGTGATTGCTGAGGAGGATATGCCGCTGGTCAGCATAATTGTGGTTGTTTTGCGATGTATTAGTTCCCTGCAAACATCGACAAGAGGGGAAGAGAACTAAATTAAATAGTCGATGGCCTGCGAGTGGATTGGAAAATGAGGACGGGCAGACATGAGGAGCCAAAAAAAGCATAAGCATCGAAGCCAAATCAGGACGTCAACAATGAAACAAACAACAGGATCACGAGTGCTTTGATTTTAAATTTGTGGTTGTGTGTGTGTGGTAAGGAAAGGGAACGAAAAACGTGAGGTCGCATGCAGGCACAAGTTTTTTTGAGTCGCTTTCGAAGTTTTTCTAAGACTTTGCAGACCTATGTGACTTCAACGCTGTAATTCAACAGCGTCGAAAACTTGAGGTTCTCAAAAACCATCGTTATTTATGTAATCATTACTTCGAAATTACGACTACGCATAATTTAAGTCGTAAGTAAATTTTTTTAATTTTTTTTTCCAGAAATGCTCTGTGATTTCAAAATCCCACAGTAAGTTTAACAATTGAAAATATCTAGCAAAATCGAAATAAACTTAAATTTAACTTCGAAAGTTCCTGATTTCATTTTCAACTTTAGTTACCAATGTTATTTAAATTCCATCATTTAGAATTTAGTATTTCAGCAATGCATTTGTTAAACATTCTTCAACTAGTATTGAAACCAGTGTTAAATAAATTTGTAAATACTTACAACGCTGTTGGCACTTGCATCTCTGGGTTTCTTGATCTTTGGGCGTCCATGTGCGCTTTCAACGCTGTTGGCACTTGCATCTCTGGGTTTCTTGTTCTTTGGGCGTCCATGTGCGCTTTCAACGCTGTTGGCACTTGCATCTCTGGGTTTCTTGTTCTTTGGGCGTCCATGTGCGCTTTCAACGCTGTTGGCACTTACATCTCTGGGTTTCCTGTTCTGTGGGCGTCCATGTGCGCTTTCAACGCTGTTGGCACTTGCATCTTGGGGTTTCTCGTTCTGTGGGCGTCCGTTGGCGCTTACAACGCTGTTGGCACTTGCATCTCTGGGTTTCTTGTTCTTTGGGCGTCCATGTGCGCTTTCAACGCTGTTGGCACTTGCATCTCTGGGTTTCTTGTTATGTGGGCGTCCATGTACGCTTTCAACGCTGTTGGCACTTACATCTCTGGGTTTCCTGTTCTGTGGGCGTCCATGTGCGCTTTCAACGCTGTTGGCACTTGCATCTTGGGGTTTCTCGTTCTGTGGGCGTCCGTTGGCGCTTACAACGCTGTTAGCACTTGCATCTTGGGGTTTCTCGTTCTGTGGGCGTCCGTTGGCGCTTACAACGCTGTTAGCACTTGCATCTTGGGGTTTCTCGTTCTGTGGGCGTCCATGTGCGCTTTCAACGCTGTTGGCACTTGCATCTTGGGGTTTCTCGTTCTGTGGGCTTCCGTTGGCGTTGCCTAGTTGAATGTAAGTAAAATGATTTCAAATGAAATTTGCACTCCACACTTAAGGAAGTTAAGATGCACATACAGCGCTACGCGAAGTTGAAAAATATGAAGTAAAAGAGTATAGAAGCAGCTCAGTATTTTAGATAAATTCCAGTCCCAAATATAAAAAAAAAGAGTTTTTGGGGAGCAGCATTTGAAACGGTTTAATAATAGAAAGGCAAGCTAACCTTTTTCTGAATAATTTTGTGATAAAGCAGCTCAGCAAGTCTATGAAATCTAAACCATTTTCGAATCTTTGATGCCGCATTGCGTTTCACTTGTAAAATTACGAACATTAATATCAAATTGTAAATTTTTGCAAATTGTATTTTTTTTCATTCGACAGCAAAAGTAGACGTGGATATTAACCGATTTCGCCCATTTAAATCAATCCCGAACTGCTCTACATAACAAAGAATATTTATGGCAAATTTATCGCGATATCTCTATTTGTCATCCTGTAATCGTAATTCCATTGGACAGACATAAGTAAAATCGACTCAAGAAGTGACGCTGAGGAGGAATATATGTACTTTTCTATATATATCTGTCTAGTATTCTTCTCTGCGTTACAAACAGAAGAACAAAGTGAAAATACCCTCTCCCTGTGGGTGTAAAAATTTTGAGTGCTACCAACAAGAATTAAATAAAAATATCCTAACCTTCTTCGCTGTCACTTGAATCACTTGAATCACTTGAATCACTTGAACTGCTTGAATCACTTGAATCACTCGAACTGGACGATGAGGAATCGCTAGAACTGGACGATGAGGAGTCGCTAGAACTGGAGCTCGAAGATTGTTGCTTTATAGGTTGTGCGTTATTGACCGGCTTTTTATTTGATGTTTCATCTGAAAATAAAGATGAGATAATTGTATAGCAGCAATTTGTGGAAAGGTGGAGTTTAGGTTTGGGCTGATCCTGTCGTTCCTTCTTTTCACCACCTGTATATACCTAATTAAAGTGACCCTTAAAATATTTGCAGGTAAATAATTAAGCAGATGTTCTCTTACGAAGAACATCAAATTTTCATTAAACTACTTTAAAAACCACTCAAATAGAAATATATAATAAGTACAATAGTTTAGAACTGTAGCCATGAGAACTATTGAGATTGAGGACCAGTATCATCTAAGACAATGCTAACCATTGAAATTTTGCCGGCCAAGTTCTTTATCATAGAATATGGTTATGCAAACTGCTTCCGAATTACCAAGTTCAATAATGGGTTGGGGTTAACACCAAATCTATTAAAAGCGCGCATTCATACTGATATAAACGCTCTATTACAAAAAGTCTCTAAAGCTGAAAGCTTGCGCCAGAAAAATTACTCAAACAGTACAGATGAATATGAATAATTGCAGCCAGACAACAGTGACAGATCCACGGGGGTGTGTGGGGACACGTAATATAAATATTTGGGATCATAAAATGTTATTCCCGTAGTATTTTGCAGCATCTTAACATCTTATAATTCCCATTTCAAAACTCTTGATTATAGATATTTAATAATTTTACACACCTTTTTCTGTTGTCTTTCTAGCGTCCACCTGACCAGTGACATTTTGCTTTTTAGCGTCCACCTGACCAGTGACATTTTGCTTTTTAGCGCCCACCTGACCAGTGACCTGTGACAGGGGCTTTTTGAAGTCCTCCTTCTTCACAGTTCTTGTTTTCACATACGGCTTTGCATACAGATATTCGTCTGAAATCAAGAAAAATTGACAATGGTATGATAATATTAATATCAGAACTGGCTGACAAGAGCAGAAAACATGTTAAGAAAAGATAGAATAGCATTTTTATTTTAAATTTAAATAGTAAGGCATGTTGGTCTAAAGAAGTAATATAAACTGTCTCAGAATTATAAGGTGCAAAGTTCATAAAGCACGAATAAAATATACTGAAATGTTGTGAAACTAACGCACTATTACCAAAAGTCTGAAGAAATGCTACAGATATGTTTTGAACTACTGAAATTATTCAAAAATAACACTGATGAATTTCGACAGTTCAGAGAGTTAAAAGCTTCCCTTACGAATTTACCACGACGTTTTGTAGCAATAAACTGAGTTCTGAACGTATATTAGACGGCACAACAACAATACACAGAAATCATGTATGTATATTTAGAATTTTTTAATTCCTTAAGATTTTGTAGCATTTTAAAAAGCATCTTGAAATTCCCATTTCAGAACTCTTAATTATACGATATTTAAAAATTTAAATACATACCCTTATGGGTTCTCTTCTTTCTAGGGCCCAACTGACCGTCAACATCTTTTAAGAGCTTTTCCAAGATTTGCCTCTTTTCAGTCATTTGTTCATATTTAGATTGTCCGGGTGCTTTCTTGCCTAAAGTTAACAACAATTGACAATGCCATGAGTAATTAATATGAATATGTGAACTGACTGATATTTATCAGTCTGTTCCCATATTCAAATAACTTCTTTTTTATTTAAAGACAAACGAAACAAAACTTTGTTTTTTAATTTCCAAAACATTTTGTGTTACTATCGTACCTGATGCCCTACTTCATTTTGTTGCCGATATATAATTATTATCGTCTTAGATAATGAAGTGCGTTAGAATTTACTTTTCTCCAATTTCGGCTTCTTAAGCAATAAAAACGAACACACTGTATTAAAACCCTTTAAATTCTCTACATTTGTCCTTTAAATTCTTTAGGTAGCTCACTCATTTTAGTTCCCATTCTTCTAGTTAAAAAATGCAATGATAAGCAAAAAGCAATTTCTACAGTAGTCTCTTTATATGAAGTTACATGCATTCTGTCCATAACTGTTTAACATTAAGGAATACCTAGCCGTACTTGCAAAATTGGGGTAACATGTTGGAAATAATGGTGTAAACAAGGAAGTGGATTACATTACAACAACATTTAATAAAAGAGGAATTGAAGAGTGAAGAGCTTAAAAGGATTTTGAAACAATCAATATATAGCTTTTTGTTATATCTGCTGCCGTTTTCATGTCTTTTTGTCTTTCGTTTCTAGTAGGGCGTGTCATTTGGGATAAACTTACTGTAAAGCTTACGAGATCTTTTTCGTACACACAAGGTTACATAGTTCTCCAACTCTTGCATTGTAGACGGATCCAATTTATCAAAATTAATTTGAAGTTCACCAGTATTATGCCCATGAATTATAGCTTCCTTATATTTTACTATCTTTATAACATGTTCAAGTTGATCGTCTGTAACGACAGAATAATATTTATACTAGTTGATTAACAAAATTTAAATAACAAAATTTACAGTTTTTGCAGTTAAAATTAGATCTTCGATGAATAATGTTACATTACACTTCTGGTTATATGACATTCTTTTATTCGATTAATATATCACTTTCGATCAGTCGGCCATTTTCGATTCAAAGGATTCTACTGGAATTGAAGGTAGTTTTTATCAGTGAACAATTTTACGAACGATTGAAAGTGGCAAATTTATGCTTTAATCGTTTAAATCGCCTTTTTTTTTTGTTAAATGTTAAACCCATTTATTACAACTTCTATAAATTTCTCCTAATCGAAAGTGGTCGGTTAATAGAAAGTATTTGGTTTATAGTCGATAAATAATAGTTAATAACAGTTTCGTTATAATAGTCGATTAATTGATCTATCGGTAATAAATCTAACTTTTTCTTCGAATTCGGAAACTATTATTAAGATAGCTCTAAGAAATTTACACTTCATCCTTACTTGGCAGCTGATTGATTTGTGAAGAAAGGTTTCGTTTATGATCCAACGAATTCGACTTAGCCGTTTCATCCTCATCTGAATCGCAATTCATGTCCTGGCTTGGCCTCTTTCCGAGCGCTACTGTACCACCCGTGTTACTGATCGCTGCTGCTGCATTTACTGCTGCTGAATCACCATCTTCTGGTGCTGAATCACTATCTCCTGATGCTGAATCACCATTTGCTGGTGATAAACCACCATCTGCTGATGGTGAATCACCATTTGCTCGTGATGAACCACCATCTTCTGGTGCTGAATCACTATCTTCTGATGCTGAATCACCATTTGCTGGTGATAAACCACCATCTGCTGGTGCTGAATCACCATTTGCTGGTGATAAACCAACATCTGCTGGTGCTGAATCACCATTTGCTGGTGATAAACCACCATCTGCTGGTGCTAAATCACCATTTGCTGGTGATAAACCACCATCTGCTGGTGCTAAATCACCATTTGCTGGTACTGAACCACCATTTGCTGGTGCTAAATCACCATTTGCTGGTACTGAACCACCATTTCCTGGTGCTGAACCATCATCCGCTGGTGCTGAACCACCCTCCGCTGGTGCTGAACCACCATTTGCTGGTGCTGAACCATCATCCGCTGGTGCTGAACCACCATCCGCTGGCGCTGAACCACCCTCCGCTGGTGCTGAACCACCATTTGCTGGTGCTGAACCATCATCCGCTGGTGCTGAACCACCATCCGCTGGCGCTGAACCATCATCCGATGCTGCTGAACCATTACCCACTGCTGTTGAACTACCGCCTGCCTTCGGGCCGGGATGTTCTTCTTTAGCACCCTCGCTGGTAGTTTCTGCAGATGTGCCGGTTATACCGCCCGCTAACGGTACCCCATCATTAACTGCACCCATTTGACCCATGACCGTCGTTGTGGTCAAATCGCAACTACGCAAATTAGCGCCCGCGGCAGTTGTGACGCCGGCGTCGCTAGCGACCATTGTGCCACCAACTTGGCCTACACCACCATTAGTACAGAACCGTACCTCCTCTGTTAGCTTAGTCAATGCTCTGTCATGATTGTAGTCATTCGTCATCAGATCTCTTATCTCCTTTTGCAAGACGGCTAATTTTTCTTCCAGTACCTGCATCCTGGTGTCGTGTTCTTTCTTGGAACTGTGTGTTTTTCCAACTTTAGTTGATTCGTTTGAGCGCGAACCGGAGGCATCATATTCGGACGACGAAACTGCATGATGTTGCGTGGCAGCTGCGGCCAAGGTATGCGCATTAACTACGGGTTCACCGGAGATCTTAGCGTAATGTATTTCGAATACGTCCTCCAGTTTTCGACTCATGTCAACAACGTCATGGTCTGGGGGGTTGTATCTGTAGCAGTTGGTGAATATCAATCGCACATCTGCAGCGAATTCCCGAGCGTTCTTGTATTCACGATTGTATATTTTCTGCTTCACCGTACCCAAATCCATCGGCTTTTTTATGATGTCGTGGTAATCATAAAGCCCAAGCATCTCCGCGTCAACGGGGATGTAGAAGGGCCAAGCATAGGCCGAATGTTTTTTAGAAAAAAGTTCCTTCAGAATTTCATAGCACGACTTCAACGCTTCTGAAACTGTAGGTTTGACAGCAACACCGTCCTGAACTCCTGAGCTACTAAGCAATGAAATGGGATAAGCGGGTCCTTTGAATTTTACGTCCTGAAGCGAATATTCCAAGAATTTTCAGGATTAGATGATAAGAAAAATGAGACATATACACGTAAATAAATTGAAAATTGTATGTTTGATTTTTTATAATGAGTAAACTCCGGAACAGCTGGATATACGCTATATCGTACATTGTATCCACATTGATGTAGGCTATATGGGGTTTTAAAAATTTCCTGCTTTAAAACAGGCCCTGGTCACCCCTTGGTAAGAGCTGAATAAAGCATCAAGGTGCATATCTCAGAAACGGAGCGATTTTGATTTGGCTTATTTACATTTCTTATTATTATATTTACATTATTACTTACACATTACATTAAGTATATTATTTACATTATTAATATACTTATTTATTATATTTACATTTCCCAAATACACCAATATTACTTGATGTTTCCAAACTCTGCCGTGGATGACGCAAGTAGGTAGTATTTTACAGTAGAACCAAAAATCATACATTTAATAACAAAGAGACTGATTAGAATGTGGTTTTCGTTTTTATGTTATAAGAGATTCCCATGGCGAAGTAGGCTATGGATAACATTTCGATTCCCCACTGAATGCCGATTTAAATTTAAAATTTATTCTCTGCTCCTAAAATTCAAAATCTGCACCCAAAAATAATTTTCGCTTAAAATTTAAGGCAAATACTACCACTTATTGCGAGAGAAGCAAGCCCAGATGAAGTGAAAGTAATGATGAAGTAAAAGCATCAAGTTATCTTATTTGTGAAAAGGAAAGGATTTTTTGCTCTTTTTATTTTTATACGATATTAAAGGAGGTTTGCACCGCGACCACAGACTATTTCATCTCCTATTCAAGCCCTACAGCTGCTTGTCCAAACCTACTCTGTTTAGAAACCTGGCTACTCGTCCCAATATAACTCGACTCTTCAGATCCTGGCTATCTGTAAAGAATTTATCTAGTCGCTAACACTTAGTATCTCTATTGAAAAATGTTTCTTCGCTTCAGTGTTTTTTAACGCATTCGTCAATAATTGGGTTGGCCAGACGCTTGACCATTTTAAACCGCTTTTTCTTCAAAACAAATAGCGCTATCGACCTGACATCCCCAATATGACTATTTTTAACCACTTTTTAAAATAAATAGATCGATTCACATATTTCTCACGGATATATGATAACTTTACCGCTTGTATACCTAGTATCAATTATGATGGCCTAATAAAGGAGACTTTTTAAGATTTAATTTTTTTATGTAGCGCTGAACTCAAATTTAATCAATATTCGGTTTAAAAAACTATCCTATGGCCTCAGGAAAATGTAAACTAGAACGATTATAGATTCCTATTGCCAAGCATATTTTTTACTTTATTTTTTGTGTATAATGCCACAATTTTTAGTCTGCATCAATTATTGTGTAAAAAGCACTCAGAAACACAAAGTCGAGTACGTCTTTTAAAGTTATCCTAAAGTGTGAAATCTATGCAGTTCTGCACTAAATGCATAAAATGTATAAACCTAGAAAAATTAACTATTTTTATCTTTTAAAAGATATGAATTATTTAAATAACCTACAAATTGAAAACAAAGTCCAAATACCCTACAACCACAAAGTTAAAAACTATCTTAGAAAGCACTTAAAGACTTAAGTGAAATCCTTTATAATCGTTTAAATAGGAGAGCCATTTTTGGGGAAATTGTGCTAATATCGGAATAAATTTTCGTCTCAATATTAACGTATACAAAATACAAAACGTACTCGTAGAAAAAGAAGACCAGTGTGAGTGTTCCCTTCGAAATGTAGGGTATATAAATGTATAGAACACTCCCATTTTTATATACACCGCGTTGCAACGTATAACTTCTAAGATATAACATGTTCGTTTTTACTATAAGAGTACATTGGATTCAAATTTTCGATTAGAATTTCACCATTTGACAACTATTGAATGATTGGAATGATTGGTAATGTTGCTCCATACTCCAGAATAAAATTTTGTTTTAATATGCCTTACCTTTTATGGGATATTGGAATCCTTGTATGAGTGGGCGGACCAAACACATTTTCAAATATTTTTTAGGTCCCTTTCTTGTAGTCTGTTCGGGTACAAATTTTTAATAAATTTTAAACTAACTTCCCGATGATCTAGAGACCTGAAACTTTAAACATACTCATAGCTCAAAACTGGATGACAATGCAATATTAGGTATAAACTGACCACCGAAGTCCACTTTGACGTGGCAAAAAATTTTTATATGAAAATTTGCGACTAAAAATATGCTTCATAGCATTTATACACAAAGTTGCGAGCATTTCGGTTTTTGTAGTGACTAAATGATGACTGATTAAGAATTCAGGCGAAGAGAAACTGAAATAAAAGTGATATTTACCATTGATATTGTGTGTTATAATCTCATCGAAAGGTTTAAAATCGATTGAAAGACTTCAACACACAAGACTAAAAAGCAGAAAATAATTATTTAAATAAAAAATGTTTAAATACCGTATTTTGAAGACGGACTAACAAGTCCGTTTAAAATAATTTTTGCTGACCCCATCTAGATTTAAAACGAAAGACATAGAAAAACGTAAGATAAAAGTCAGGAGTGTAGAAAGGAGCTGATGCATGAATATTGTATGCGCCCCACGTTTTAAATCTATATGAGGTTAGGAAAAATTAATTTAATCCATTTACACAAGAGGCAGTTAACGATTATCTGTAATACAAAAAAAGTGATAATGAAATTAGTGCTCATGTCACAAATTACGATTTAGATAATCCTTATGTAATTCCGTATAATCCCTATCTTTTAGTCAAATTTAATTGTCACATCAATGTTGAAGTATGTACCACAGCGAAAAGTTTTAACTACATATATAAATACGTCTATAAAGAATAAGATTATGCTACAATTGAAATTGGTTACGATTTTATCATTACCAATCACACACAATCATTAGACTTGACATTCATTTGCTTGATCGACAGTTAGTTTTAGTATCATTGCCTGATAGCTTATTTATTATTGAATCAAGAAGATATGTGGTGGAAATAAAAGTATTGCTCGAATGTATTTAATTTCGCCAAAAGATATTGAATTGTTTCATTTGAAATTGTTGCTCTTGCATTTGACTGGTGCAAAATCATTCGTTGACCTTAAAACTTATAATTGAATTATTTATGATTCATTTCTTTCGGCGTGTCATGCCCGCGGTATAGCAATCCAATGAGAACGAAAGAATCACATGATAATTCTGTTGATTGTTTTCATGTTGATTATTTGCATGTGCAAACAAAATGAAAACATGGAAAATCAAATGTTTTCAAATAGAAGCAAGTTAAAATAACATTAAGATAGAAAAGCATTCAGGTACACACACGACTAATAAATTTCGTATACCTTTTGATGCGTTCCCACTTTCGGGCTTATGAAATCCACATTTTGCGACTCTAACGCATTCATAGAGCTGCGCGTGTTGCTCGCCTTTCTTTTCAACCCTTTCTTTCTTTCAACATTATTTGTGCTATTTATCAGGTGTGCTGACAACGCTGAAGTGGCCACTGTTGCTGGTGTACTTGCAGCAGCGGCGCCATTAATCAATTTTGAATTGATGAGAGCACCGCCACCTGCACCGGTGCCGCTTGACGGTAAAATAGTGTCAACGCCGGCTAACGTGGAACCCGACACACCTGTGGCTCTCATATTCTTGCCACCTGTAGAGGATACAGTAGTACTGGTCGTACCAGATACGCGCGATCTTTTCTTGTTACGCTTTGTCACAGGTTCCAATTCGATTTCAACCTTTGGCATTGCTTTAATATGTTTCTCAAACAACTCTTCGAGCGTTTGTGCCATGATAACAGCATCTTCGCCGGGTCTGTTGAAACGGTAGCAATTGGAGAACATTATATTGAAATCATCTATAGCCTCCTTGGCAGACCAATAATATTTATTCTCTAAACGCTTTCTAATGGTGCCCAGATCCATTGGTCTTTTGATGATGTCGTGATATTCGGGAATATTGAGTTTCTTCGTATCAACCGGCGCATGAAAGAGCCAAGCGAAGCTATGCTTCCAAAGTACTGCCATTATTCTTTTCGTTAAAAACTGTAATTGGTTCGTAATCCGACCGGGTCGATCTGGTCGTTGTTTAGTGGGTGGCTGTACAATGCCGTTTACTGGCTTGATGTAGGGCTCGTTAAGTGGCGCTGGTCTTTGAGACATTTTCTTGGCTTAGAAGTTTCTTAGTTTTAGATGAAGAAGTCCGAATACGAAATTAGGAACACAGAGGTCCTTCAAGAATGTGCATTTACTACGACTGAAGGCATCGAAAATGACTGCGTTTTATGGCAAGGAAAACTGGAAGGAACTTGAAAGTGATGCTTAATGAACGAACTATGAGACCAGTAGCAGCGTAGCATACCACCAGCGTACTCATTGATTGAATGGAATGAATGGAATTTGATGAGTCAGATCACAAGAGTTTAAATGTGTCGGTACAAGTTTTATTTAATAAATTGAACTATTTAAATTGCTTTAGTTTGAAAAACTCTCTTTCAACATTGAAGATGATGCTGCAAGAAAAGAAAAGAAAATTAATTAGTAAATTTTTCAAGTATTGATTCAAAGTAATGCATATTGAATGAGATGTAATACTGTTTTAAAATTTAGCGATATTCCACTCATCAAAAATATTATCTAAAAGTCTTTTAGCAGCATTCTACAAACCAATTTAAAAGGTTGCAAACAATTCACTATATCCGAAAAACCAGTACGACAACGGCGTGCTGTACGCGAATAATAGTGAAAGCCCGGCAATGATCTCACTTTGAAATACTCAACACAATGTGTGGGTACAATTTTTTATCAAAGTTTGCTTAACCAAGAACACACAAACTTTACCAGGAAATTATGGTTAATAAAAATCGGGGGAAATCACGATCCTCTACTTAACCATCCGAGTCGAATATCCATAGCTTCCAAATCAATATTAATTGCAACTATATTTGCAAACTATTTCTTATGAAGCAGCCTATTGTAGTTTTCTTACCTTCATTTACAAAGGAAATAAATTTCAATAAGTAATTTATTATGTTTGAGTGGTAAGACAAAACTACATGACTGAAACTGTCATTTTTTTCAAGGCAAATGAAACAAAGCTCCGGGGATGCCGCTTATCCACGCAAAGCATTTGTTGCATCAACGGCATCGTGATAATAACTTCATCGTCATCGGCGGTCATATCAGTTTCTTTGTGATATTGTTACAATACCAGTATTTTTAATGTACTTTTGTACTGTATTTTTAATGTACTTTTGTAGGTTTCGTAGGCCTTCGCTGGCAGTGACTTCGTAAGCCAGCGAATTTTTTAGCCAAAGTTTGCTCAACCAAAAACACAAGTTTCACAAACGTTTAATAAGTCAGAATGCACCAATAATTTATGGTTTATCAATTAATATCGGAGGAAATCACGATCTTTTCCCGAATCGTCCGACCGCAAATCCATAGCTTCCAAAACAATATTAAATACAAATATGCTATTTTTCGCACTTTTTTTTAGAGAGCACACTATTTTTTTTACTCTTCTTACCTTTATTAGCTAGACAAATATGCTTCGGTTAGTGATTTAGTATGCTGGAGCGTAAAGCTTATGACTAAAATCGTGGTATTAATATTTTTCTTTTTAAAACTGGAAAAAAATGTTTGTTTCAAATAAAATCTCTGGTTGCTTCGATATCTTAAACAAGTGTTTTCATAAAATTTCAAAGTGTTTTGCATTTACTACGTTCTGCTTTTTCATATATGAAATTAGTCGAGATAAGAAAATACCAAGTGTAAAATTACTGATACTACCACGTAAAGACTGTAGTAATTCACCTGGTAGTATCAGTAATTTTCAGTCCAGTATACTCGAGCACGAAAGTACTCTGAAAGTTCTGGTACTGCAGAATGCACTGTATTATACTGTAGATACTTGGAAATGTACTCGTACTTCAGTATTTTTAGTCACTTGCATGCACTTACTGTGCACTTGAACTTCTACAGAACAAGCACCAGCAATGGGCACCAGTACCAATATTACTCAGTACCAATATTGTTCAGTATTTTACAGTTTTGTTCCAACATTGTGGTTACGCAAGTTATTTAACCAATATTGTTCAGTATTTTACAGTTTTGTTCCAACATTATGGTTACGCAAGTTATTTAACACTTAAAAAATCATTTTAAACAAACTATCGTTAACTATTTAGTTGTTATGGATTCAATCACGCCCGCTCACGACGTTCTTGCGACATGCACTTACGACATTTAATGAGACATGATGAAAATCTCACGTATCCACTTGTAATTTTAAGCACTATGTTACTCTTACACAAAATTTCACAATTAAAGTAGGGAAGAAAGAAAGGCACTAACGAGTATGACTGAGGTTTTGGGATAGCATTTTTTTTTGTTTTTATGGCAGATGAAACCAAACTTAGTGGAGGCCTCCTATCCAAGCAAAGCATTTGTTGCTTCAGAAAGGATGAGTGGTTACTGGGAAGGGGGAAAGAGGGAGTAGTGACGATTTACACTTCGTTTGAAAGTTCCGACGTTATAAGTGGGCGGAAAAACATGCACATCGTTCCACAATCTAACAGCGCGCCCGAAGAACACGATAATCCGTAGTTCGTTTGAACGGTTCACTGGAACTGTATACCCTACTGTGAATTTTAACGCACAAGTTTGGATACGGTCTAGAAACTGAAGATAAGTTAGCGAAACTCTCGACCATATATGCGATTTGTTCTCCATATGCGGACGGATATAGGTAGTGTAGATACATCAGTCGTCGTTCCAACGAAGATCACATCGGAATGACATGCCTATAACATCAAGAAGTACTCATTAATATCCACACCACCCATATCTAGAGGTGGAAAATTGGCACCCTCCAAACGTTTCCACGTCAACACTGTGAATCAACCTGATTCGCTCGACTCCACTCCTGGGTTTTGTTAAAGTCAGATTGGAGTGTGTCATTCATGTCTGCCTTTTTTTTATCTTCAGAATAGGACGCCTGAAGAATGAATATAAATGATAAATGTTGCTGTCATCAGCAAGCGAATAGACGGGGTCAACATTATGTCAACGACAGAAGGTCATTGATGAAAATAAAAAAGTGTTGGAGACAGGACCAAACCCTACGGAACTCCAGCATTAATGGAATGCTCTACGGATACAAAACCACCTATCACAATCCTTATAGAGTGGCCACTGAGAAAACTCGATATCCACCGAGTGAAGGAATTACCGACACCATAAGCAGCTGGTTTAGATATGAATGCTTTATGCCACCCGGTCAAATGCTTTAGAGGGTTTTTTTATACACCCGGTCAAATGCCTTAGAGATATCTAAAGCCAAACATTGGAGCATTGAAGAAATTACCTCATCTGAATGACGTTATATTTTCTACAAATTTAGCCGCGGCTATTGTGGCTATTTTCCACAAATTTAGCCGCGGCTGAAACACAATTGCCAATTGAAGCGGCTGAAAAGAGTTGAGCGCATCCCTTGGTTCTTCCACTAATTAAGCCAAATTGTTCAGCAAATAATTCAGCATAGAAACCCTTGGGTGTTTTACGACTCGAATGAAGAATCCAATTGGAATTATGAACATTGAAATCTCCAGCAGCAACAATTTTTTTGCTCTGATAAGATTCTGAAATTTTGGAGATCGTTTTAGAGAGACCAGTTTATCAAAAACGCTCTAGAACCGGTCTTCTATAAATGAAGCAGAAGTACAGGATGTGCGACTGGATTTTGAACGCGATGAGATAAGTGTTATGCATTTATTTCGCCACGCTTCAGCCCAAAGTGCAATCACAGCCGCCTGCACTTTCTTTTTTTTTGTTTAATTGAATTCACTATTGTTCTCTATTGTTTTGTGTGTTAACTGTTTCGCGACGCAGGTTACATTTTTTTGGATCAATTGTTTTATTTTTATTTCCGCGAACACTACACAAAATTAAGATATTGGCGGACGCACCAAAAGTAACAAAAATTCTTTATATTTTTTTTTTTTTTTTTTTTTTTGCGAGATTGAGAACTCGCAATACACCCAGGGGGGATTAGGGGTTATCTCAGTCCCTAGTTAACATTTCGGTACCTATAGAGCCTTGTGTAATAGTCGAGTTTTATTTTAGAGATACCATCTAATGAGAGCTCCAAATTCAACTTTACAGGCCAAAAAACAAGTGAAACAAAATTTTTTTCACAATGCTTTTTATTGAGACGAGAACCGAAGTCGAAAGGTTCGGTACTTTTTTTCGTCTAAAGAACGGAACTTATCGGTCGAGAAGAGAACAAAAGAGACTTTTTTTCCACCAAGACGAAATCGACACGCAATTTTTTTTTTTTATAGATCCTTAGTCGAGGACCGGGAACGACCCCGCCGCCTTGATTTCGTCGAGACGCCAACCGAGATACAATGCTTTAAAATCTATAAACTCCACTAAAATGCTTAGCTTTCAAAAAAATATCACTTATTCAATAAAATGATTATAGATGTCTGATTTTTTTTGCGTTTTTATTTTAGTTTTTTAATAACTAATTTAAGTTTTCATTTAAGTTAAATTTATTGTTTTTCTTTTATTAATTACTAGAAAAAGAATTACATAACATTTTGCCATGTGTGGGGTTGGTTTTCTTGATTTCTTGCATTATTATGTATATAACAAAAATACAACAATAATTAATATCTATATGTATATAGTTAGGTATAGGCTTATGGACAAAAACGTTCATTATACATAAAAAAAAAGAATCAAAAGAAACTAAGTGTATAAGTATGTATGTATATATCTATATGTGTATATATATATATACACATATATATGCATACATATATGTACATACACATATAGATACATATGTATATATACACACACATATATATGTGTACATATACATATATGTATATATATACTTATATACGTATATATGTATATATATACGTATATATGTACATATATGCATATATATAACGTAAGTAAATATATACGAATATACATACATATATATTTATGTCTGTATATAGTTCGTTCAGAAATAATTACTACTAATTATTTAAAAAACAATAAAACTAATGCGATTAAATATAATAAAACATGATATTCCTATCCTTTTCAACTCAATAATGGATGGTAAAGTATATTTTGTTAAGTGATCTATTTTAGTGGCTTCTGCGCCGTGTTTTTTGTCGGTGTAAATTTGTTTTAATTTCTTTCCGTCGATTCACTATTACAATAATATTAAAAAAAAAAAAATACCTTTTACTGATACTAATATAGTCAATAATAAAATAAAATGATCAGCAAAATGGCGCATAGTTAAATTTTCAAATTATTAGCCCAATAAACATTTGGAAGATGTTTGGAAGAGAAATGCTACCGGCAACTATGATCTGGTAAGTCGTACCTTTATCGTATGGAAGGAAAGTATACTTTCAATTGTCGACGCAATGCTTCGAAGAACAATTAATTGTGCAATAACCGTTGGAAGAAATTACTGCTCGCCTTAAAAATGTTCGGTTCTTCTTTTTTTTAGGAGGCAATGTGTTTATATCTCCCGATTTTACAAAAACATCGACGAACTTTTTTGGGATTCTTTATAAATCTACAAGCCGAACCGTCTGCGAGAGAAGAGTTATTCGCACCAGAAAAGCTGTATGAAGAGCCAAAAGTGATGGCTAACGGCAAAATTTCTCTTCCAGAAGACTTACTTTTTACGATCAGAATGTTTATTGGGACCTTTTTTTTATCTTTTGTATTTTTTATCGATTCTTACAGATTCTAATAAATTTTACAAGTTTGAGTGGTTCATGGTTAGGTTTTCAAATTATTAAGGTGATTTAATAAGATTTTTAAATTATTACGGTAATTGGATAAGATTACCAAATTAACAACTCTATGTCTCTGGGGAGTGGGTGAGGGGACTGGTGGTGGGAGAGGGGCAGGGATAAAGAAGGGTGTGTATAACTGCCTATGTGCGTCTATGTTAAATTAAACCATAGAAAAATAATCATGATAATTTTACATAATATAATCATTATTATAAACTCTACTAATAGTTTATATGTTAATTTTTTTTTATATCGTAGCTTTCCTCAATTAATGGTTTTGTAAATGTTTATGGAAATCAGAACTTAGTTAATCTTAGAAAAAGGAAATATCCTTGATTTCGAAGAACCATTTATATCTTGCGTATATAATCATATTTAAACCTTAGTAACCTCATCTGCGTCGGTTGTTCTCTCACAACTGCTTCGCTGATCCATCCTTTGGTTTTCATAACATTTCACCGCCGATGGAATTTTTTACTTCATCAATACGTTCTTCTTGTTGCCGTGGCTATTGTTGTATACCTTTTGTTTTTGTAATTAGTCTTCCTTTTTCTGGTTTTGCTTCTATATGAATTTAATTGATTCTTTTATTCAAGTTTATTTTTCATTTTCTAAAATCTACGATGATTTTAAAATGTTTGTTGAAAGTGCTTTTTCTCAAAATGCACTACACTTCAACGTCATTTCGATTAATGCTGAACTTTCTGTTCTTAAACGCGGAAGTTTTCCTCTTAGTTTTTCTTGATATCAACTGTATACTTAATTCGACTGATTAACACTTAATTTTATTAAAGTGACTCCTCGAATGCTGCCATCAGATCACTCTGCATATTCATGTCGATTTGTCCGGCCATCTGTGGCAATTGAATGGTAGAAAAAGCCGTGGAAGAGATGATTCATTAGATTATATAAATGAAATATAAGGATTGAATAAGATTAGTATTAATATTGATAAATCAGTATTTTAAAATAAATTTTTAATCAATTTTGCTATAATGCTCCAAATCAGTGATGGACGGAGCCGAGTAGGTACACTTGATATTCGAATATTTACAATCGAGTACACTAAGAATCGACCCTTTCTTTCTTCATTATCTAAATTGGACGAATTGAAGTTTTAAAATTTAGTATAACACTTTAGAATAATTTTGTTGCGATTTTTAACAGAAAATATGATTGGGGAAAAATTTGATATTATTTTAAAAGTATTTAAAAGTGTATTTTGAATGATTTAAGATCTTTGCATTTAAGCGATTTAGTGTATTTTTTTAGAAGTTTTTTGAGGATCTGTATGTGTGTATGTTTGTGTATCCTGCAAAAATTCTTCGAATTTTTAATTTAACCTAAGTTCAAATTAAGATAACAAACGGAATTTCAAGCTCACCGCTTCTCGTCTTCTTCGCTCTTGCTCCATGCGGCGTAATTCTGCGCGTCTATGGGCCGCACGATCCTGCGGCGATTGCTGTGGGGCTCCTGGTGATCCACAGCCCTGCGGGGATGCCTTAATATCATCAACGCGTGACGAAGGCGGCTGTGGGTCATGCACGCTTTTTCTGTTTTTGAGCACGGATGTATTTTTAACGACCTGAAAAGCTCACTTTATATACTTTAACCTACCTTCCGCTCTCCATGACATCCAAGGGTGAAGACTGCATAATTTGCTGCGCATGTGGATGGTGCTGTTGGGTTGCCACATGTACCGGCGTCTGCTGCTGATGATGGTGTGCGCTGCCGCCGCCGCCGCCGCTCGGCTGTTTATGCTGCTTGCGCTGCTGCTCCTTCTCGGCGGCTTCCTTTTGACGCTTCTGCTCTTTCTCAGCGGCTTCCAGCAGCTTCATGCGATCTGCTTTCTCTTTGGCTTTAGTACGGAACTGCTGGAATGAATCCATCGCAGGCTTCGCCTTGTTAGTTGGCGTGTTCTGGGGCGAGTTCGCCGAAGCCAAAGACGACCAGGAGCTAGCATTCTTAAGGTTCTGCTCGTGCACCGACTTAAAGGCCTGTGCGAAGTTGGCTTGATTCGGACCAACGCCACCAGCACAACTGCCAGGGATCTTTAGATCTGAGGGAGACTGCTGCTGTTGCACCTGGTGTTTTTTGTCTGGCGGACTTGGCATCATTGACTCGATCGGCTTTGGTGTGATGAGCAGCTTATTTTGCTGCTGATGCTGATCGGAAGCACTTAAGCCGGCGATATGGTTATCTTTCTTGCCGCCACTTAGACTGCCAGGCATGCCTGAGAGTCCAGCAGTGCCTCCAGGCGCTGCACCACCCATCATCATAGCAGCTGCCGCTGCCATCAGGTGGCTGTCACTGCGTCCTCCGCCTAACGGAGGCAGCGGATCGAAAATGGAGGACATTCCGGCCGCAGCATTACCCGCTCCCCCATGACCGCCACCGGCACCACTGTGTAGTCCCAGACCCACCAAGCCGTCGAGGGTGGCATTCGCCACGGCCAGATCGGCAATATTGTAGCCGTTGTTGTGTGAGTGCTGCTGTTGTTGCTGGTGGTGGAACTGTTGTTGTACGGCTGCTGCAGCCATTGCAGAGGTGAGGTGATTATTGAAGCCCTCTACTAGACCCAGCTGCTGTATGAGCGGGAAGTGATTGCCGTTCATGCCGGCGACGTTTTCCGCCGCTGCGGCCCCCTTCGTCAGCAGCTCCGTCATGAGTTCCATGTGGTGGTGTTGCTGGTTGCTGCTGTGTGGGTGGTTTTGCTGTTGTTGCTGCTGGTGACTTTGATGGTGGCCGACATACTGCTGCTGCTGGCTATGCAATTGTTGCTGCTGCTGCTGCTGTTGTTGCTGCTGTTGCGACATGATGTGCGCTGCTGCTGCCGCCTGAGCGTTCATGCCAGCCATCAAGAAGTTGTCGGCAACGCTCTTTGCGGCCGCCGACAGAAGCGGCTGTTCCAGTGAGGCCAGTGACTGTTCAACGGGATCATCAAATTGCGGAATCTGCTTGAGACCGGCACCCAGCGTGGATGCCTGCGATGTTACTGCGGCACTGGTATTGGCGTTGGCCGCATTGGCCAGCGTGTTCAAGTTGGTGGCGCTGGAACTGCCGTGAACTCCCGACATGGAGAGATCGTTGGCCATGCCGGTGCCGCCAGTAACATCGCTCGGCAGCTTATGCAGGTTGCTGGCGATGCGTATGCCGCCAACGTTCGTGGTGGTGGTGTGTGATGTCGCAACAGCTGATGCGGCGGGGTTGGGATTATGGGTGCCATGCGTTGCTGCTGCTGATGCGGCAATGTTGGCACCTGCACCACCAACAGTAGCAGCAGCAGCAGACATTGTCAAGTCATTTGGTCCGTTGCTGTTGCTGCTGTTGCTACTGCTGTTGCTGCTGCTAGTGCTCGAGTTGCTGCTGCCGCTGCTGTTTAGTTGACTCGCTGTCGTCGTTGCTGTCGTGGTGGTGGTGGGGGCAACAGCACCACCCGTTACTGCAGCAGCGGAAGAAACTGTAGCAGTAGAAGCAACATGGCTGCCCAGTAGTGCGCCAGCAACGCCCAGCTTCGGCGAGGGCTGTGGTGGTAAAGCCGTTGTGACCGACGTCGGCGTTGCTGCTGCGGCTACGACTGCTGCTGTGGTGACTTGGACCTTGTTGTTGTTGTTATTGTTAAGTGTTGCCGGTAGCATGCTAGCGTTGGTGTTGCTGTTTACAGCGGTTAGCGTGACACTCACTACATGGCGGCAACAAAACAAACGATGGCATTGATGGCGGACAGACAGGCGGAAGGCGGAGGTGAAGGTGGAGCAGAAGAAAATACAAAAAATCAAGGTTAGTAAACGAAAGTTAATCAAGTGCTGCAAAGTAGAGCAGGAGTGTAGAGTCTGCTGCTGCTTATTTACTTGTTGTTGCATTGCCGCCGATCAGTGATGATGCTGTTGTTGTGGTCGTCGCTGATGCTGGGACCTGGTTATTTGATGCTGTTGCTGTCGTCGCCGCCGTCAAGGTGGTTGGTAGCTGTTGAGCTGCTATGGTCGGTGGTACGGCGCAGGCTGCGGCAGCAACTACTGTAGTTGCTGTCGGCATGCCACTTGTCAGTATAGCTGTAGTTGTCGTTACCGATGCGTTAGTCCCCTGCAAACATCGACAAGAGGGGGAGAGAACAAAAATTAAATAGTCGATCGCAAGCGAGTGGATTGGAAACTGAGGACGGGCAGACATCGCGGAAAGCGGATGAGGGGTGAATAGCTTAAAAATGCGAAATCAAAGTAGCTAATTTAAGGCCAAATCAGAACGTCAACAAATAAACGAACAACAACAACAACAGGATCATGTGAGTGTTGTGATTTTAAGCCTGTGGTTGTGTATGCTAACGAAAAGGAGTTAAAGAAATGAGATGACATGCAGGCACGTATTTTTTTTCAATCGCTTTCGAAATTTTATTGAGAGTTCGCAGGCCTATCTGACGACTTCAACGTTGTAAATCGACAGCACCGATCACAATCAGATTCGATCGTAAATTTAAGCAATCTCAATGAGACTGCAATTCCTCAACGTAATCCGATCTGAACGATGTCCACCGATGAAAAGTATTAGCGACTGCTACCAGCTTGCGAGATCTCTAACTTTGGAGAGATGTCGCTGAGATAAACTAGTTAGTGAATATTTTAGCGACTTTAACAACTTCGAAAGCCAAAACCGAACTTTAAGAAACTTAACTCCTTTTCTAGAAAACTTCAGATATTGGGATTTAACTTCATTTTAAAACTACCTTACTAAAAGTTGAAGTTTTTAAAAAGCCTCTTTTAAGCATTGCAATTGTCTTTTTTAAAACCTCAACGAAAACTTTGGGAATTACAACTTCGATTCAAAGCTACAATATCAAGGTCATCATTATTTTCGTAATCATTGATTGTAAATTACGATTACGAATAATTTATGTTATAATTTAGTTTTCAGGTTAACTTAATTTCAGCCAGAAATGCTGCTAATGAATTTATATTAACTTAACAATTTAACAATTGAAACTATTTTTTAACAACAGAAACTAACCATTGAAACTATTTTAAATTCAATTTAACTTCCAAAGGTCTCGATTTAATTTTCAACTGAAGTTACTTTTCCCAGTGTTATTTAAATTCTATAATTTAGACTTGTATTAAAAAAATCAGTGTTAAATAAATTTTTAGATACTTACAATGCTGTTAGCACTTGCATCTCTGGGTTTCTTCTTGCGCGGTGGGCGTCCATCGGCTTCGCCTAGTTGAATGTACGTAAAATGGTAGAAATTTTAATGAAGTGCAATTAATTAAGAAAAGATATACCTGAATCCTCCACATTTAAGAAACTTAAGATGCACATACAGCGAAGTATGCAAGACGCGAAGTTGAAAAATTATGAAGCAAAAAAAGGAGCAGCCAATATTGCACATAAATTCAAGTCCCAAACATAAAAAGGCAGTTTTTTTGGGGGGCGCAGAGCTATTAGGACGTTTTAATAATTGGAAGGCGTGAAAAGCTAACTTTTCGGAATAATTTTGCAATGAAAGAACTCAGCAAGTCTAGCCATCGTTTTAGAATTTATATTTATACTTTTAATTTGAAAGAAAAGATTAAATTTTTGTTTTAATTAATAATATAACTTATATTTTATTTGCTTTTATCTATATATGTAGTTTGTGGTTTGTTTTGCATAAAGTTGTTAATTTTTATGGTATTCAATTTTCAATTCACAAGTGTGTGTTTGCTTCATCGTCATAATATATTACTGAGTTTAGTTACAATTCTGGATATCTTGCATTTCATGATTGTGTGTATTTTTTATACTGTCATATTTAATATAAAACTAGCGTAAACAACTAATTAAAATTACATTTTAGTTTCGCTGCAGTAAGTTTTTGTTTTTAACATAATTATAACTTCATCATTATACAATAATAAAATCCTCGAAGATCATCAGCTTTTCTCCAGGTGTAATATGCTTATAAAAAGAGCTCAAAACCAACAGAACTTGGGTTTTTCCGGTTTTTTTTTCGTTATTTGCATTGTAATTATTTACAACGTTTTCGTTTTATAATAACTCAAGTCTTATTTTAAATTTTTAGTATTAGTTTAATATTGTTCGGTGTATTCGAAGACCTAAAACAAAAGTATTTCTTAAATAATTGTCTTGAATTGCTCTCTTCACGATGAAATTATTATTTCTAATGTTGCAGTTTTAGTTGAACTTTGTAATTTGTGAATTACAGCTACTTACTAATTACTAGACCGTGAAGAATTAATTTAGCTAAAAACTAGAGTACGATTACTATGTATTTATGTAGTCCACAAATATAATTAATGTTAGCAATATTTTTCCGTTTACATTAATTATTTTCAGTTTCCCTCCTAATCTTGTTGGAAGTGTCAATTTCGCGTACAACTTGTATTTTATGCGAACAAGCAAACAAATTCTCTTCTTTTCAAATTTAAATTGCAGTAAAGCAAAATTTACTAAATGACAATTTAACACGTCAAACACCACATGTCAGCCATGTGGTTCGACACAAACGAACCCCACGCCGGTACCAATGAATCGTCCCAATCAGTGACGTAACCCGAAAATATTTTCGGAAGTTGTTTTATCTTAAGTTGATTATGATTTGTATTTTTTGCTCAATTTAATGAAGCATCTAAAAATTACCCTCACGAATACTGAAAACACCGTTCGTGGTGAGAGGGTGTTTATCTCTTTAAACCACCGATCACTAATTGAGGTGAAATATGAAATTAATTCCCATTCTTCGTAAGAATTACGGACTAAAAATAAATTTAATCGCCCTCATTGGGATAATCTCAATCCCCAAAGCTATCTATAGCATTTAACGTGTTAGGAAACTTTAGATTTAAGAGGGAAAAATTGTATTGCTTTGCTTTAATTCCAGGTGAACACATTAATTAGTTAGTTCGGTGAAAGTTTTAAGTATTGTCGCAGAATTCTCACTGAATTTTTACAAAGAAGTAAGTTAAACGAAAATACGTTTAACAGAATTTTTCACTAAAGTCTTGCTAACAACATATTTTTAGAATAGAAAAGAAAATCGAAAGATCGAGGTAAACAACTCGATTTTTCCGTTTTCTGTATCTCGCTTGAATAACAATTTTTGTAATAAAATTTGCAAATTTGCATATTATTTTTGTTTCTGCGCATGCCGACATTTTTAACTCATTTTTCATTTCCGAACTTTGTGAACTTTTTCACTTGGTGTTTTATGGTGTGTGTATATAGGATAATTAATTTGTTCTTATACCTTAATTAATTTATAAATCATCAAGTTTAAATGTTTTATTTTAAATTTCTAAATTTAAATTTGCAGTTTTAGTATCAATGACACAATAATGACAGTTAAGAAAAGCTTCACAAGCTCTTATTTTACCGTCGTTTTTTTTTCTGTTTCTTTTGCGCTTTTGCAAATTTAGAAATTTATTCGTTAACTGCAAAAATTAAAACAAAAAAATTAATATATTTTATAAGTCTCAATTATTTATATACAAAAAAATTTAAGAAAACTTAGCAATGATTTATTGTAATTTTTATGTTCTTCAATAATGCTTTCCTTTATGTATATATAAATTGTATTTTACAGAAATAATTTCTTTATTGTTGTAGTTGCTGCTGTTACTGTTACATTCTTGTATATTTTGATATTATAGAAAATACGTGCAAACAATGTGTAAAGGGGAAAGCCGACAGCCGAAATAAAATCGCATTTATTTCTTTTAATTTTCTCCTGAACATATATCTCGTATAACCTCTCTTGCTATGTATATATATATAAATATAATGCAAAGGGGAGTTCCTCCCTTCTTATTATTTTTGTTGCCATTATATATCTTTTTCTGTTATTATCTACATTAATTTTACGAATTTTCTTTCTTATTCGTAGTGATTTATCGAAGTACTTTAAATTTAAGAATAGCAATGACCGTAAAGAATAAGATTTATAGAAAATTAAAAAACTTCTTCAAAATAATAATTATAAACTATAAAACATTAAATTGTTGTACTGAGTAGTCTTTCAACACTATGATGAATTATTTTCAGGCTCCTTCTTTATTTCTTCATCTGGCAGTCGGTTATAACTTATATTTCCAGCCCTATTAAAGAGTAGTAAGAATCTTCTGATTTTGAAAAGAGTTGCGTAACCAGAGAATATTTTTGGAGGCAGTGCTACATTAAGTCCATCAAGTTATTTTTTGCTCAACAGAACGAGACACCTAGAAATTACAATGTCGTGGAGGGTTTTAGACCCTCAAGAGACACCTCCTGGACACACTAATGATTGAAAATAATTTTTGTACTCATATCTTGAAATTTGGGAGTTAAGAATCGGGTACTTTTTCATGGTACTTACAGTACTTTACCGGGGAGATGAAAGTTCGAATTATGCACAGAAAAGTAAAAAAATGCTGATACCGAAAAATGTCCTTACTGACGCCTCAGAAGTACTTTAAATGTACTGCGAAAATACTCTATAGATTAAAGAAAAATCACAAAAGTTGCTGGCCCTCAGAAAGTTTTGTTAAAATACAGGAGAATCGGAAAAAGTCACAATGACAAAAGAAGTCCAACGATATAGAAAGGGCAGAGTACTGTAACATATTGTTTTATCTAAAAATGCTATAGTAGATTTGAGTGCAAAGATTCAAAGTTCATAGTACGGCGTTAAAAAAAATTGTAAAGTACTGGCACATGCAAAATTACTTCAAAAGTTATTCGTTAAATTCGTTCAAATCGCTATATTCGTTAACATTTCCGCGAGGGTAGGATATTAAAGGTTTTTGGGAACGAATTTCCGTAGTTTTTTTTTTGCGTTTGTACTTATTTATCTTTGTTTTAGATTCTTCAGTTTTCGCTTTTCGAGAACAAAAAAACAGACACTGAAGATGGCAAATTGCCGAACCCGACTTGTCACCAACTTGTCAAAATTGATGAAGAGAGACAGAAAAACTTCGTTCCAAAAACCATCATAGTTCAAAAAAATTCTGACGTATTTTAAAAATGACTCTACAATAATACTGTGAATACTGGGCTAGGCTGAAGAATGTGGAGTACTGAACGAAAGAACTGTAAGAAAGCACTCTGCAGAGGTTTGAAGCACAATTATTACTTGAGTAGCTACATACTTGAAAAACACATAAAGGAAAAAACTTAAATGTACCTTCCAAGAACAGGCAGTGAGAAAATAGTATAGCGTACTAGTGACCCCTATAAAGGAAAGACAGCATTGTACAGAGCGAAAAATTTTGAAGTACTTTATAAGCACTACTAAAAGTATTGGTTTAAACTAGAAAAATTTAGAGCTCAGAGATTTTGTGGAGAAGTTCAATTTCTAAAATACCAATAAGGATTTTTTTGTTTTGAAGTAATTCTGCCTGTACTTTAGATTATGTTTTCTAACACAGAAGTCAAAGTGGAAAACTAGTAAAGTACTGGAACTGCGGAAGTCTTATACTGAATTCGAGAAATATAGAATCCAAATGAAGTAATCTAGAAGTACTGGGCCGAATGAAAGTAATAAATTTGTAATTTTAATGTAAAAATCAAGGAGATGATTTAGCAAACTGCTGAAACTGTGAAAGTGCTCTAAAAGTATTAGACTGAACTGGAAAGATCGAGAAGTACTAAGCTGGACTGAAGTACAACAGGACTTATTATACTTTTAATCTGGAAGAGTGGAAAAGAGTAAAGTGCTGGAACGGCTGAAGTGCTCTAAAAGTATTATTAGACAGAACTGTAAGGATATGGAATACAAAATGGAGTAAACTAAAAGTACTGGGCTGGACTATAGTACTTATAACGTAACTTATGACTGAAGTACATATAAAGTTCTATAGCACCCAGTAAAAGCGAACGTTTCGAGTCTCAGTGCAAGTTTTGGTGTTTTGCTTAAACTTGGTAACTCCACTTAATCTGCTGGGAGAAAAATTATTTTCGAACAAACTGTTTTTATATTTTGAGAATAAAACTTATTCTTTTTTTTGTCGTATGGTACTGGGCAAAACACAGCAAGAATATATATTCCAATATCAAATGAAGCCTAAAATTACATTCAACTGCTAATTGGGGAAAAAGGTATTAAGAAATCAAAGTGCCAAAAATGAAAGTAGCTTAAAAACTAAGCAAAACCGAGATTATTGGAACAATATATTTACTTTTAGAGACTTCAAGAAGAATTGTATGTCAGTGATTAATGAGGAGGATAAAGTTATATCTTTTATAAAGAAATATGCAAAGGCTGGGTAAATTTTAACTAAAGCCTTTTCTCTTAATTGTATCAGTTAGCTGACATAGCTTTCTCTTTTAAAAGACTGCGTTTTGTAGTTTTTTGGAGGACAGCTGTAACACTTTTAACGCAAATATATTTTTCCCTGTATTAATCGAAATAATCGTGAATTATAAGTACAAGAATCATTTTTCGTTCAAGCATTATCCTTCTTCGGATGTATACATTCCATATATGCAAATAGTATACAGCTAGCTAGCTTTAACTCTTTTTACACATTGTCTGCAAGTGTATTCTAAAATATTTCTTATTGTTTAACGTTGGCTTTTAAACATACATATGTACGTGTATTATTTTTATGGGTTTAATTTAAATAAAACTTGCTGGCTATTTTCAGCATAAATAAGAAAATCGGCATGATATTCAAATGAAGTTCTTTGTTTTGGTTTTATATGATGATCTTAAGAATTATATCTATTAATTGTAATATGTATTGAAGCAGATTGTTTTGCAACCGCTTTGATATTTTTATGCAAGCATTGAAGAATTAATATTAGATTTTTTGTACTGCATTTTATTATAGTTATATTGTTTATATTTCTGGAGTTTATCTCTTGTGTTGTTGTATTATATTGTAACATTAATTAAATACGATACATTTGTGAAAAACCGAAGCTTGAAACAAAATCCCGGCATATTTTCGCACTATATTCGTTGATATGGCATGCGTATCGGATTAACAGCTATTAACAGAACTTTATATACACACTGTATATATTCTAGTAGACTACATTCGTATTTCCAAAAAAAAAAATGGTAGTTTGAGGGTTTTAAATTGTTGTACAACGCAATTAATTTTAAACTGAATTCGTTCTTAATATTTAAACAAGATACTTTATTTATGAAACGCTAATTTAAACTCTTGACTTCTCACTGAATGTGGAATTTCTTTATTCGAGCATAATTATGCTCTTAGTTCAATTGATTTCTAAATAAAGAATTCCTGAATATTGGCAATAAACTTTAAATTGCATCTTACCAAAATTTTAAGTACAATGACGCGGTGTAACGGAAGATTTTGAAAAAACCGATTTATATACTGTGAATTTCGTTGTTCTGCATTTTTTAAGGGGCTCACAATTTTTAAAGCTCAGAATTTATGATATTCGAAAATCGCGAAGTCCAAAATATATTGGGGAATATGAACCGATAGGAATTTATTTTAAATTTACTGAACTAAACAGAAATCGAGTGTAAATAGTACTGGACAGGCTTTTACAACTTGAAATAGGTCTGAGGTGTTTCGGAATCCTTTATCACCCTCCCTTCGCACCAAGAAACTATAATAAAAAAAAGTAACATCGAACCAAGTTCATTCTTTACCGATTTAACCCTTAGAAATTATTCGTTATTGCTCGTTATTCGTTATTAATATTTCAAAAACATTTCACTATACTTGCTTTCAAGACAATTTGCATTACGACTTTTTTATAATGTAATTGTATAGGTAAAAATGGGACTATGTCATCATATTATTTTAAAAACATTGGATTTTCTAACTACAAATAATTTTTGTTTATGTAATCGGTATACATTTTGAAAACTATTTGGTAAATATGATCCAATTTTGTAACTTCACTAATAAAAAGACTCGTTGTAGTGCTTAAAAGACAAAAATGTTTCTTATGGGGACTCTTAAAAGGTAATAATTACAAATGCAGCCATATTTACACCAAGTTTTGAATTATTGCAATGGATTTTTATATCAGAGAAATTATATTCCTAGTTTATTAACAAAAAAAAATATATTCAAAGTTTAATGGCTTTTTTTTAAATTAAAAAAGAAATTTAGTTTTTAGAGGAATTAAAAAATCCTAACATTAAAGAAATGCTGAAAGATATTTAAATATTTAAGAGATAAATGCTGTAAGACTTAACAGCGAAATTTTTTATGAATCCGAATTTTGAAATTTATTTTGTAATAATCTTAGATTATCTAAATTTGAATTTATCCTTTTTTTTTAAATTATAACTTGAAAAAAGTGAATATTTATTTCAACAATCATATTTTAATTAAAATTTCCTAATATAATAATTATTATTTAAAAAATTAAAGAATATCGTAAAATAGTACAACCTTTTAAGGGAAGAGCTTTACTGTAATTTTTCATTGCAAATCACACGGGTTATATTAAATGCATTAGTTTTCATTATAAATTAATATTTCCTTTTTGCACGCATGCACGGAGCAAATTTTTATAAGGTAGATGCGTGTGGTCGATTATAGCTTTTAATTATTATGATTTAATTTATCTTGAATTCCTTTAAATCTGACAAAAACAAAACAAAATACGATGGCCTTGTTTATGGATGGTTGGTTGGTTGATTTTATTTTTTAAATTGCATTTCTAATGCATAATGCTGATTGGCTGCCCCAATACACAATTGCTTCACGATTTTTCACTCGCATGTAAAACATACATACATTTATATTGATAGTAAATATAAACTTTCTCCACTTTAATAGAAATTATATTAAATTAATTAATACGTAGGCGTTCTCTAAGGATGGATGTCAGAAAAAAAACAATATTCTAAAATACTTACAGTAAAAGCTATCTAAAAATAGTATTCTATATAGAAAATTTAAAGAAAAATCTTAGAGAGCGTTTAAACGAACGTGTCAAAGATAGAGTATCCTGCAAAAACTGCAGGATACTCTATATGAATTCTAAGCCATTTTTGAATTTTTGGTGCCACATTGCGTTTTAATTCTATAATTGCGAACATTAATATCAAAGCTAGCATTCTACATACGCAAATTGTTTCAAAAACCGTTTGCATGGAAATCTCAACTTATTTAAGTGCACACAAATTTGCAACACGGCATGGCATTCAAATAATAAAGTATTTAGTAGGATTCAATTATATTGCACTTTTGGGTAGAAGAACTATGTTCTAAAAATGGTATGAAACATTTTCGATCGCAAGTTGCAAATATGCCTGCACTTAATGCATAAGCTTCGAAACTAAATTTCTCTTGACTTGCATGGCAGTAATGTAATTTCAGATGTTGGCAACAATGAAGCTGCCTAAGAGAAAAGAAATAATTTGTATGTACGTGAATTTCGACCTAGCAAAAGCTAAAATGGGAAGTTATTTTATGAAAAAAATTACATACTTGTAATATAAAATTATATGTACTTATAATACAGCAATCTCCCTCAACCTAGATTTTCACAAAAGCAGGATTTAAAAAAAAAAAAAGCCCAAAGAGGGGGGTTATTAAAATATGTTTGGAAAACAAAAAGTATTTTTCCTAAATTTATCTAATGTAGCAAGTGGGCTGCACGAATTAATTAAAAATTCAGAAACACGTGTCACAATTATAAGCGAAATTAATGTAATTACTGTATTCTTCACCTAATGACCAAGCTTTTTGTATGCAGCAGTGTTCAGAAAGCCCGGTGCAGCACAACTTAGCTTTTTGCGCAAACAACTGTGCTGTGTATTTTCACTTGCACTGCCGTTAGCAATCTGGAGCGCTAAATTCTATTCCACCAGCAGGATCACATTTTTGCGTGCTCAGGTCCAACGCTGAAGTGCCAATTATAGTTCGGATTTTTGTTTCCAACCTTTTTTCCCCTACTTAGCACTGTGCCAAGCTTTTCCCGTTGCGCACAGATACAAAGAACTGTCTTCAAAAAGAACGCCCGCACAGCACAATATTTCAGCACAATTCCTAGGGCGATAGATGAGCGCCACGCTCTTTATACCTGCGCGCACTGGCACGGTGCGCTCCAGCATTCGCCGTGAGCACGCAAGAAATGTGACAGTGCTGTTAAAAACAGCACAGTGCTGGAGACTTTTAGTGTGAAATTTGCTGGAAGAAGTTCGTTTCGTGAAGCATGAATGTCCCGAAGTTTTATTAAGAGCGCACATTTCTGCACACTGGCATGCAGTACAGTAAATATTGGGGAAACTCAGTGTTTTTTGCTTATATACCACGAGGTTTATTTATACGAACGAAAAAGAATAATTTAGCAATTTTTATTTATTTACCCTCCTTCTCTCTCTCTCTCTCGCTTTCCTTTATCTTTATTCTTTAAAAGTATTTTTTCTCAGTTGTATTTCCAAATAAAAAATAGTTGTTTTGTTAAGTTTTAAATTTTCATTTACTTTTCGCTAGTTTTTACTTGTTTAGTTTCAGCATTCGGGTAAAAAAATAATGTTGGTAATTTTATTTTCAACTGAAATGTTAATTAATTGTTGACATTTGTGTATTTTACTGTTTAATAGAATTCCACAAACTGAGAATAATAACTCTGTGATATCTACTTCAAAATCATTGCACAAAATTAAGAAAATAGGGAAATGCAAAATAACTATTATGAAGAGATGAATTGCGAATAAAAGACCATCCAAAATTACATGAAACGACGTGGACTACAAAGTTGATTTTGCATAGGTGTATAAAAATCCACCAACAAATAAGTTTCAGATTACAAAAACCTTGAAATCACAATATGCTTTTGTTTTATACGCGAAAACTAAAATTTGCCCAATATTTGTTACTCCAATAAAGAAAAAAATATTTTCCAAATCATATCATCAAAATAAAGTATTATGAAACTCACATATAAAAAACTAACATTTAGAGTTTTTTTTTTGAAAATTAAAATTCACACTAATTAAAACATACAATTTTACTAAACCCTTAAATTTAGTATATATATATAATAGGTCTCATATACTTCTTCTGACACCTTGAACATAACATCCTAAGCAAAATAATCTATATTTCTATCTCTGTTAGAAATATTTCACGTGAATCCATTTATCTTTCAGAACGGAATAAGGAGAACTAGGCAACCCACTTGCAGTGTATAAAATTTTATATCTGAACTAACTAGAACTAGAAATACAATAATGCAAACAATGATGAGAGAGGGCAAAACACGCCTTAATTTTTCCTAAACTTATACTTAAATATAAACAATGTATGGCTCAAATGAACACTTAATCCTTTCTTATTGCTTTACTCTTGCTTTGCATTCTAACTATGCTACTGATTTCTCTTCAAAAAAAAAGGTTTGCAGTTACGCCTACATACATACAGAGCAGTTTAATATAATTATAGAAAAAACTTATGAAAGTATATATCTTTATCCTTAAAAGATATCTCTAATTTGCAATAAAAATTGAAGAAGTTAACGCATTACTAGTTGTATAACTAATCAATAATTTAATGCTGTAATACATGTATATACATATATTATATATGATAACATATATGTGCATACATATATATTCTATAAGTATATAAATGTATATATGCGTAATTTTACGAAACTTTTTGAATGATCATAGTTGTAAGCATAAAGGTAAACAATAATAATAGTAATAATAAAGATGCTAAGTGATACTAAAAAGAATTAATAGCGTCCTAACCTGCTTCGCTATCACTTGAATCACTTGAACTGCTATCGCTCGAACTGGACGATGAGGAATCGCTGGAACTGGAACTCGAAGATAGTCGATTTGTAGGTTGCACGGATTCGACTTTACTCGATGTTTCATCTGAAAGTAAAGATGGAATATTTGTATAGCAGCAATCTGTGGAAGAGCCTTAGTGCGCGCAGTTTAAATTTGGATCGTCCAAATTTAATTTGATCATTGCCAGATCTTATTTCTAAACACTGAAGTACATTCTTGAAACAAATGCGATGTAAACAACAATAAAGCTTCTAAGTTGAGAATGACTTGCTTAATAGTGGCAAGCCTGTGAAATTTGTCGGCCAAGTTCTTTATTATAGAATATGTTTATACAAACTGCTTCCGAATTACGAAGTGCTAAGTTCATATAGCTCGTATAAAGTTGTCAGAAAAAATACTCGAACAGTACTGATGAATTTGGACAACTACCAGACAGACAACAGTGACGGATCCATGGGTGTACGTGAGGTTGAAACCTCAACTCCCTTACGAATTTATCACCATGTTTTCTGGCCATAAACTGAATTCTGAACGAATTTAGAGAGCATAATAAAAATATGTAGGAATCGCATGTATATTTTTAGAATCATAAAAATGTTATTCCCGTAGTATTTTGCAGCATCTTAACATCTTAGAATTCCCATTTCAAAACTCTGGATTATACAATATATAATTAAAAGATTTTACATACCTCTCCTCGCCGTCTTTTTACTAGTGCCCAACTGGCCAGTAACATCTTGTAGGCGCTTTTCCAGCTCTTGCTTCTTTTCAGCCATTTGTTCGTCTTTAGATTTTCCAGATGGTTTTTTGTCTGAAGGCAACAACAATTGGCAACGTACATGAGTAATTAATAAATTATAAGAACTGACTGACAAATGACTTCATTAAACAGCATTTTTTGTTAGTGGTCCCGCTTTGAAATTTTATTCTGGATTTCCAAAGCATTTTGTTACTACCCTACGCCCTACTTTGATTTTGTTGTCGACATGCGGTTATTATTGTCTTGTATAATGAAGTGAGTCAGAAATTTATACAGAAGACAAAATAATGAGAAAAACTGTTAACTAAAGATACAGCATTTTGTAAATGTAAGTAGTAAAGTAACTTGGCCAAAATAAGTGAAACAGGAAGTGGAAGTTTGTTGAGTGCGGAGACCCCAGTAAACATTTGCGAGGTATTTGGAACGAAAATCCTCCCGGCGATAATATGGCGAGGCCGCAGCCGCGCAAATATTTAATCGCCAGAGCACGATTATTAAACCAATTTATAGCAAACTACTTGCATTATGAGTGGAATATCTTCTTGTCGCGAAGATGTTTATTTGGAAGAAAGACTTTTCGTTCGCCGATTTTCCAATTAATTTTTGCCAATGTACCAAACTGTTTCGTCACGACAAAAGTCTAAATTAGAGAAAAGAATATCTGTTTCAGGCGACTTTGTCGACGATTCTTCCAGGCGACAATCAACTGCGACAGAACAGAGTTGCTTGCAACCAGAATGACCGGCGACGAGCGAGCGATAGTTTATGTTTTAAATTCATGTTTTTACGCGATCAAAAATGTTTACTAGGAAGTGTCTATTAATTAGTAAGTATCAAATATTTACATCTACTCACATACAAAGTTATACAAAAATATTAAAACTAAACAAAATGGTATTGAGAAAAAATTATGCGGTGCTTAGTTCATCCAATTAACACAGTCACTACTATTTCAGGATTTATTACTTGTAGAAATTATTTTTGGATTTTGTGTTAAAAATATACCGATATTTTTTAATCAAAGGACTTCAAGACAAACGCAGAAACTTAAACGTTTAATTTGCTCTTTCACTTTTGCTTTCACTTTTGCTTTCACAGAGGGGGAGAGAGAGGAGCGGCGAGAAATTAAAAACATGAACGATTGGTGAAGAAACTGCAACGGGAGAAGGGAATGTAAGAATTGGAAAGTGAGGCACCAAAACATTGTGTTCGAATGTAGAATAATGAAAACGAAAAATGATGATCTGATCTCTTAAATTATTCGAAACAGAAAGTGATTTTTTTTAATGTTTCGGCAGTAATTTCAATACAAAATTTGATGAGTTCTGATTGAAAGATACACTGAAAAGCGAAGTATCTTGATGACAAGGGCAGATAAAGCTTCTTATAAGCATGAAGTTATAATTTTAAATAGTCTACGCATCCGTCAATTAATTCAAATTCATTTATTTTTTTTTTTTTTAAATCGAAAAGTAAATTCAAACATACATAAGATTATGAACGTAGAATTAAATACAAAACGCAATTATATTTTTAACAGCTTTACAACTTAAAGCCTTCTTATAAATCTATCATTAAGCTATTTGTATTTTATTGTTTGTGATGTGTGGTATGCTATGTGCTTTTAAATATTATATATTATAATGGATGGGTGGATGCGTGTAATTGTGTGCTGTGTGAATTGTGTACACAATTATGGACGAAAAACACACATAACTTCTTCTAGAATATCTGCATGGCTTCTCATATACTATACATGTACTGTATGTAAATATACATCGCTTTACAAAATTAATTTTTATATACAACAGGACCTCTTGCAAGGATTTTGAATAAGTACTCTCGAACTTTTCTTTCTAACCACCTGGATATACTATGGAATGCAGTTTCTTCACAACTACTATCGTGAAATGTTGAATTCCCAAGGAATTCATTAAAATAATCCACTAACGCTCAAAGAAATCAACACGATGGCTGCGAGTTGAATATTATGTTATGAATTTCCACTCGTACATACAGTCGCTCACAGCTTAAATGTGTTTGATAAGAGAAGACGACCCTTTAAAAACTCCCAAAATTTAAAAAGTCCGTTGATAAATACAAAGAAATATTTCGTTTCGTGGTATTACTTCTTATATTACTATTATTTCCAATTAAAATAACAACAAGACCACTAACTGAAATATTTTTTAGTTTTTATAGAAGAACTTTTTATATTTTGGGAGTTTTCAAAGGGTTTGCTCTTACCAAACACTCAATTTATTTTAAGCTGGGAGGAGCGAGTGTATTTTGATTCTTTTCAATATCTATTAAAGAATTCGAAATAAAAACACTTACAAATTGAAGAGAACTAACATAACAGAGAATAACATTTATAAAAAAAATGTATTTTTCTCCACTTTCGGCTTCTGAAGCAGTAAAAACGAACACACTGTATTAAACTCTTTAAATTCTCTAAATTTATCCTTAAAATTCTCTAATAGGCTTCTTTTAGTTCCCTTTCTTCGAGTTAAAAAAATGCAATGGATAAGCAAAAAACAATTTGCTACATGAGGAAAGTCCATTCATATGAAGTTACATGCATTCTGTCCATAACTGTTTAACATTAAGGAATACCTAGCCGTACTTGCAAAATTTGGGGAACATGTTGGAAATAATGGTGTGAACAAGGAAGTGGATTACATTACAATAACTTTTAATAAAAGAGGAATTTAATAGTGAAGAGCTTAAAAGTATTTTGAGGCAATCAACGAAATAATATGAAAACTTAACTTTAACTTGAATTACAGGAAAACAAAAAATTATTTCAATAACATTTATTCACATTTTCAGTCCTGTTTTGTATGTTCTCTTTTTAAAGTTTATAATTCATAATTCTAGCAGCAAAAAAAACTATATACTTTTTTATATTATCTCTTGTTTTCTTGTTCTTTTGTTTTTTTCTTTCGTTTCTAGTAGTGCGTGTCATTGGGATAAACTTACAGTAAGGCTTACGAGTTTTTTTACGTAGACACGAGGCTACATAGCTCTCCAACTCTCGCAGTGTAGACGGCTTCAATGTCTCAAAGTCGATTTCGATTTCATCGGGATTAGAGTCACGTAGTGAAGGTTCCCGATTTTGTATTATATGTACAACCCGTCCGAGTTTATCGCCTGTAAGGAAAGAATAATATTAAAATTTGAATTAAATCTGTTGCAATGAAAATGAGGTCTTTGATGAATAGTTAGTCATATTTCACCTTTGATATCACTTCTGATTCTGATATCATTTACAATTATTCGATTAATATATCACTCTCGCGACCAGTCGGTCATTTTCGATTTAAGGAATGCTACTGGAATTTAAGGTTTGAAAGTGGTAAAATTACGCTTTAATCGCTTAAATCGCCTTTTGTAATAAATCCATTATCATTAAAAGCTTCTATAAATATCACCTAATCGAAAGTGCTCGGTTAATAGGAAGTTTGTCGATTAATCGAAAGTAGTCGATTTATCGATATAAGGGTTATAAATCGAACTGTTTTCTTCGATTTCAAAATAGATTATTAACAGATCCCTCGAAAGCTTCATCCTTACCTGGCAGCTTATTTATATCTAAAGAAAGCTGTCGTTTCTCGTCGTACGACATCGGCTTAGCCGTATCCTCTTCTTCTGAATCGAAATTCATGACCTGGCTTGGCTTCTTCTTATTATTGCCGCGTGCTACTCCGCCACCCGGGCCGATGTTTGCTGCTGCCGCACCACTGCCTTTTGTGCGTTTGTTACCCGTGCCAGCCGCTCCACCACCAGCACCCGTTGCCGCCGATCCACCGCCTGCCTTGGGGCCGCGTTGTCCCTTGACTTTAGCACCTTTGCTGTTTGCTGTTGCAGATGTACCGGCAATACCGCCCGCTAATGGTGCCCCACCTTTACCCGCACTCATCTGGCCCATGACCATCGCTGCAGCCAAATCGTGGCCGTGCAAATTAGTGCCCGCGGCAGTTGTGACGACGCCGGCGCCGCCAACGCCTATTGCGCCACCCACTTGGCCCATACTAACACCATGTCCGCCAGCAATACCGGCCTTCTTCTTCTCTTTTAGCTTCTTCTTTGCCTTCTTCTTGTTGGAGGCCTCCTCCATTAACTTTCGCATCTCCTCCTGCAAATCGAGTAATTTTGCTTCGAGCAACTTCAGCTTGGCGTTCCGTTCTTCGTCGGAATTGGATTCATTTTCGGTGTCAGAAGATTCGTCCGAGGACGAATCGGAAGCATCGTGTTTGGACGACGAAAAGGCATGATGGTGCGCGGCAGCTGCGGCCGCGGCATGCGCATTAGCTACGGGTTCATCGGGGATGTTGGCGTAACGCATTTCGAAGACGTCCTGCAGTTTGCGACCCATGGCAACAACGTCGTGATCTGGAGGGTTGTATTTGTAGCAGTTGGTGAATATCAATCGCACGTCTGCAGCGAATTCCGGTGCGCTCTTGTATTCACGATTGTCCATTTTCCGCTTCACCGTTCCCAAATCCATGGGCTTCTTTATGATGTCGTGGTAATCATGTAGGCCAAGCAACTCCGCGTCAACGGGTTTATAAAAGGGCCAAGCGTAGCCCGAATGTTTTTTGGAAAAAAGTTCCTTCAGGATTTCATTGCATGACTTCAGGGCATCGGAGAGTTTTTCTTTCGACTTGGCAGCAGCAGCAGCAGCAGCTGCTGACCCAGCCGCACCAACAATGCCCGGAACTCCTGTGCCACTAAGCGGTGACATTGGATAAGCGGATCCTTGGAATGTTAGATCCTGAAGCAGATATTTCCAAGAATTTTCATGATTAAATGATAAGTAAAATAAAACATACGGAATCAAATAAATTGAAAATTACATAAATGAGAAAAATAGAACTAAAGGCTAATAAAGCGTGTGCGGACATAGCTAAATCTTATCACTATCACTGAGAATATATAATAAAATCAATAAAATTTTTAGGAAAGTAGGTATTATAAAGAGCGTATATATTCGACCAGGCTGCTTTCAAAAAAACAAAACAAAAAGGACTGTAGCAAGTCCAGTAGTTACAATACTCCACTACATAAAGAAAGTTATTTTCTTTGGTTAACGTCTATTATTCTGTGGTTACAAGCCATAACAGGTGTCTGTTTTTCGTACTTTACAGGAGAACAATTTAAAATACCGTTCTATAAAATCGCTTTTAGCACTACAAGGAGAAAAAAAGAAGAACATTTTCTAGTGTTCTTCATAAAGCCCTACTACAGTGCTTTGAATGAACCTTGAATTTAATTTACTTCCTAAAAGCGTCGTTGCAATAGATGACCATTTTAGTTTGTCGCTGCCCTGGTACAATATATTATATGCGTACAATATATTATTCATGGCTAACTGTTCTCCCTTTCCTAGATTAGTTAAACACGGTATTATCAATGCCGCTATATAATTCTTGCCCCTCAAACCGCGTATTCATCAAAGGTTTCTTAAGTTGGTCTTCAATTATGTTGCCCCTTCTCTTACTATTGCATACAACGTTCCCTTACGCCCCACATTCCATACGCGACACAATTTATTTTTACTGGTCAGCATATTAAGCTTATTGGCATTTTCGAAGTAGCCCGTTTGACAACTTAGGAAGTAACAAAGCGGTTTTAGTATGCATTTCAACGAATACAAATACTGTCACATTTATTTCGAATTGCAATTTTATTGCAGGTTTATATAAAATTTACATTATTTTTAAAGTAGACTTTGGATTTTCAAATATAATTGTTACATAATTAGATTATAAAGTAGACTTGACTCTGTCGAAAAATGTTGGGAAAGCATAACTTCGAATTAAGGCCGCTTATGCAAATAAAATGGAAGCATGGTAAATCAAATATTTTCAAATACAAACAATTGACAATATCATTAAATTAGAAAATCATTCAGGCACACACACGACAAACAAAGTTCGCCTACCTTCTTATTCATTACCTGTCGACTCGACTCTCGGCGCGTTGCTATCTTTGCGCTTTTGGAATCGATTTGCGCATACGGCGACTCAAATGCATTCGCAGTTGGAGTCGTGGTGTCCGCCTTTCTTTTCACTCCTTTTTTCATTTTCGCAGGCTGTTGAGGTGGTATGACTGCGTCAACACCAGCCGTGCTATTTACATGGTACGCAGACACCGCTGGGGTGGCCACTGTTGCTGGTGTACTTGCAGCAATGGCACCATCAATCAATGATGAATTGACCAGAGCACCGCCAGGTGCACCGGCCGCTATTAGCGCTCCAGAGCCCACCAGCGATGTGTGCGCTGCTGCTGTTGTGCCACTTGCCGGTAAAATAGTACCAACGCCAGCAGTGCCAGATAATAAGCTGGCTGTGCCTCCAGCTAACGTGGAACCAGGCATAGCTGTGGTCGTCGTATTCGTGCTACCCGGCACAGTTTGAGGCGGCACGGTGCCGATTGGTGGAATGGCGGGAGTTGTGACTGAAGGCGTGCCGCCTGTGGAGGATACAGTGCCGCCCAACGCAGAGAGCGGCCGAGCAGCAGGGCGAACAGCGCCACCTACAGAGCCAACAGGGGCGGCAGGTGTACCACCCAATATTGTGGTACTGGGCGTGATAGGTTTACCAGGTACGCGCGGTTTTTTCTTGCCACCCTTTGGGGTCACAGGTTCCAATTTGATTTCTTCCTTTGGCATCGCTTCGATCTTCTGCTGAAACACCTTTTCGAGCGTTTGCGCCATGACAACAACATCTTCGCCGGGTTTGTTGTAAACGTAGCAATTGGAGAACATTGTGTTGAAATCCTGTATCGCCTCCATGGCCGACCAATAGTAGTTATTCTCCAAACGCTTCTTAATGGTGCCCATATCCATGGGTTTCTTGATGATCTTGTGATAGTCGGGGAGATTGAGTTTCTTAGCATCAACAGGCTGTTGAAAGGGCCACGAGAAGTGATGTTTCCAAATGGCTTTCATCACCGTTTTTATCAGATACTGCAGTTGATTCGTGTTCCGACCGGGTCGATCTGGTGGCGGTACAGTGGGTGGCTGTACGATGCCGTTTACCGGCTCGACGTAGGGCTCGTTGCGTGGCGGTGGTTCTTCTGACATTTTCTTGGCTTACAAGTTTCTTAGATTAAGACGAAGAAGTCCGACTATGGAGAGGCTGTCTGCTGACTGGATGGTTATGCGTTGGGCGTATTTAGTTTGAAATTCGTTCTAAGTAATATTATAAGCTTGCAGTTTTATTTGCTTGGATACACAAGTAGGCACACAAACGCGATTCTTTAGCTTTTTTGAAGTTACGAACTCCAGAAGTTTTGAAGGACGTGCATTTATTGTGACTGGATTTAATGCTGCTGATGATTATAAATTTTCAAATCTTTTTCTGTAGTCTGGAGTTGTGGAAATGGATTAATTTGTACGTGGAGCTATAAATTTCCATTACTTCGTATAACGCAGCTTGATTTAACGGGCTCGAAAATGACTGCATTTTATGGCAGGGAAAACTGGAAAGTAATGATTAATGAACTAACTACGAAGCCAGGAACAGTGAGTTACATACCACCAGCGCACTCATTAGTAATGAGTGGGATTCGACGAGTCAGCTCACAGAAGTTTACATGCATAGGTAAAAATTTTATTTTATAAATTTAGCTATTTAAATTAAATTGGTCTAGTTGTGAAGTATTCTCTTTTCAAGTTACGAAACAATAATTAGTAGTAGTTGTCAGTTAAAGATTATCTGCAAGAAAAGAGAAGAAAAATTAATGAGTAAATTTTCAATGTTAATGCATATTATATTCTATGCAGTACTGATCAAAGTTTCGGAAACATTCGCAAAAATCTCGTCTTAAAACTTGTTTTGCCTTATAACAAAGTTTGCTCAGCCAAAAACAAACATGAAATTTTGTGTGAAACTAACTTTAATATTATCTGATATTAGGATTACATGTTATCGACAAAATGGGAGCAACAAAACAAGGAATTGCCAATGTCACTTTGGTGACATCCGACTGAGCTGTATTAATCAAATTGCATAATAAAAATCTAATGTGAGGATGGACAAATTTTTTAAAATTTACAATACAATCATCGTACAAAGGACACGCCTATTTAACATAGTTTTTAAGTATTAGAACCCTCAGATTGAGCGTGGGAAGTGGAGTATCTCATAATGTAGCTATTTCTTATATATTTATGAATATATATTGGGTTGGCAAATAAGTTCGTTCGGTTTTTGTTTCAGTTAAGTTTTGTGCGGAATCACTTTTGTTTTCTCAACGCTATCGTGCAAATCAAATACATATTTAGAAGGTATCACTAAATAATATCATTATTATTATTATTTGCGGATGATGTGAAATTATTTCACACATTTAAAAACGAAAATGAAGCTAACCTGCTCCAGAATTACCTCGATTCTTTGAAAGTTTGGTGTAATATAAATTGCATGAAATTGAACACAAACAAATGTAAACAAAACGACATTTGCTCGATATCATCCAGTATTATTTAATTATACTATTGGCAATCATAACCTGGACCGATTGGATGCTGTAGAAGATCTCGGCGTACTTCTCGACCGGAAGCTGTACTGTGATACTCACATCAACCGGATAACTAGTAGAGCCAACAGCGTTTTGGGTTTTATAAAGTGTTGGGCTAAATAATTTGATGACCCTTATACAACCAAAATTTTATACGCTATTCCGTCCAATACTAGAGTATGCTTCGCCGGTTTGGAGCGCGCCTTAACAGAACGCGTTTGCCAAAAGTGATATGCAAAGTTTCATCAAGCCAGTTGAGATGTTTCTTTGCTTAATTTTTGGGTGCCGCATCAATTAACCGAGGCTAACTTGACCACACGCATATCCATCTGCGGTTCGCTCCGAAAACGCCAAGAAAACGACCCATTTTTTAAACGAATGGTGACGGGTGACGAAAAATTGGTCCTCTACGATAATGTAATGCGCAACAGATTGGCGGGGTGGTGGTCGTAAGGATGTGGTTTTCCACCACGACAATGCCAGACCACATACATCGTTGACCACTCGAAACAAGTTGCTTAGGCTTGATTGAGATGTTTTGTCTCATCCTCCGTATTCACCGGATCTTGCGCCTTGTGATTATCTTTTATTCCGATCGCTGCAGAACTCTATGAATGTGAAAGCCTTCACGGATGAAGAGGCCGTTAAAAACTACATGGACTCGTTTTTTTTTCGTCTTACGAACGTGGCATAATGAAGTTGTTGGAAAGATGGCAAGAGATCATCAGTAAAGGTGGCCAATATATAGTATAATTGGTTAAAATTGTATCAAAAAATTGTGTTTTATTCTAGTGTAAAAAACCGAACAAACTTATTTGCCAATCCAATATATATATATATATTTGTCTTCAATGATTTTTCTAGTCTATCCTCACGTTTAAATGTGTACAACTTTTGGCAGGTAAATGCAAGCTTAAATAATAAAATTATTTCTGTAAAAATGAATTTAGTAAACTTCGATGAATATTAAGAAATCGCAGCAAGTGTTGAAATTAGTCTTGTTGACAAGTGTAAAGAAAGGATTCGCAAAAGTGGAAACAATCATTGCAACTAATTATGAAAAACAACCCAAGTTCCATAATCCGTTCCAAGCAAACGTTAATATATACATAAATACACCAAAACTAAGCATTGTAAATAATAAAAATAACAAATATAAAACAGAGAATTGTGTTAATTTTAACTTTCACTTATATTGTATACAAAAACTTTTCAAAATAAAGCAAATAATAAGTCTCAACGAAAATGTGAAGGAATTAGCAAGATAAACAAATATTTAAACTATTCAGTTATAGTGAATGAAGAGCTGCAAAAAAAGCGATACGCCGAGATTCCTCGTGCCTCGGTGTATCTACACCGATACTACAAACGATGTATTGCTACTGCCGTGATGATCACAAATATGCGAGAGCGAGCGTGCAGCGATACTAAACTTCATCCGCTAGCAATGGCAGTGGATAGTTAATGAATATGTGAGTGAAGGAATTATTGACTTGATTAGCTACTCCCTGATACATACCCAGCCCTAAAAATTTTCAACAAATGAAAATGAAAATGAAAATGCTAAACAGCAAACAACCGCTAGCGACAAACAGGAAAAAGAATTAAAAATCTAGAAGTATATTTATACAGCATCCATTGCTCCTGACAACATAATTTCCATGAGAATTTTCTATTGAATGATCTGAAATCAAAAATCTGACCTATAAAATTTTGATTAGTCTGGATTACAAAGCAACAGGATTCTAAAGCAACACGATTACAAAGCAACACAAAAAGTAATCTGACGGTTTTAATCTATATTGTTGCATAAACAGCAAAACATAACTTTAGAGATTTTTAATTAATTTTCGATTATTTCAGTGCTTTTACTTAATTCTTGTATTATTAAAAGTAACCAGTTGTTCCAAATAAAATAATTAAAAATTATTATATAAATTTTTATTACTTCTGCAATATTTTCCAAATAATCTAAAAATAATGGAAAATAGTAATGAAATAATAATGAAGTAATCCGATTATTATGTAATTATGATTATACTGATAGATTATATTGAGGAATAACAAAAATTAATACTTTTCCTCATTTAATTTAAACTGTTGACAATTTTCAAAAGTAATCCGAATGCTTATTTCTAAATTATTTTGATTATTGCATGACTGGAGGCATGATCGATCTGAATAATTTTAATTTTTACTTCATTTTTTAATTTAATAAAAAAAATAATCTAAACGTCTTTTTTATTATTTCTATATTATTTAAAAAAAGTTTAGATTATTTTATATAGTGAAAACTAATCAATTATTCCTTTTAATTTTTATATTTTTTTAGGTTATTTGTAAGCGTACTTTTAATCTAATTTTTAGATTACGATTACAAACGCTTAAAGTAATGCAAATATTATATGTTTTTGTAATTATTATATTATCAGGAATCTTGCATGTTTACTGATAAATAATCAACAAAATAACCAACTGATTACTTTTATATTATTTGCATAATTTTTGAATTCTATTTAAATTGTTGAAAATAAACAAAAAGAAAATAACCGAAATTTATCTAAATGTCGCCTTTATAATTATTTCTACATTATCTCAAAAATACGGAAGAGTAACCTAAAAATAATAATGAAATTTAGACTATTTACTGATTATTTTTACTACAATTTGTAAACTATAAAGAAAATTGGGTTATTTTTTGTAAATAATTATCAAGAATTCTTTGCAATTTTATTATTATGTTTTAGGTTATGCGTAATCGTACTTTCAATCTATTTTTTAGATTACGATTACAAAGGCTGAAAGTAACCCGGTTGATGTAATCATTATTATTTCATTATTAATAATCTAATCTATTCGTTACTATCTATTCATTACTGTCTATTTTGTATATACTGATTACCGGAATAATTTTTCGAATTTTTATTGGAATTACTTATTAATCAAAAATAACCTAAATGTTGTTTTATGTTACTTAATTATTTGGAAAATAAAAAAAAAGTACCGATAAATTTTTTAAATGATCAAATATAAACCAAAATAGATTATTATTAGATTACTCTGATAATCGAAATTATTTTCTTTGTATTACCTGCAATCTTAACGTAAAAGAATTTATTACAAAAATAATATTAACCTTTACAATCCTTATGTGTTGACATACAACTTGATTTGGAATTTTAAAATGTGTGAAGTCAAGTTTACAAATAAATTTAAAATTGGCGTGAAGCAGCGAAATTTGTAAACCGAAATTTTGTAGATTTGTAAATACAATTAATGTTGCGTGGGATTCTTTAAATTTTCTAAATACAATAAGATTTTTTAATAACAGAGATTTCGTGTTACAATCATAAATTGTAAGAAACATACATATATTATGTTTCAACTTATATACGTAATTACGAAGGGAAGTGTAAGTGGAAAAACAGTGTGGCAGTTATGGGATACAAATAGAAAGACCGCGAGGCGAGGTAAATACAAAGACCTCATTCACGCGAGGTATTCTATTCACCTCATTCACATTTTAGTTCAAAACATTCGAATATATGGGCATACCTTTTCAAACATACATATCTTTAAACTTAATTATTAAGATATTTTCCAATTTGCAGAAAATTATGCTACCGATAGGCAGCGGGCGCGAAGCACCCTTTCTGTTCTAATGACCGCTTCGCCGTTTTGTGAGAGCGCTTATGCCTGTTAACGCCGTTACTTCTTCATTTAACATTGCTTCTGTATTTTCATTTAAATACTCTAGAAATTCCATTTTCGAATTTCACTAAATTTTCCGGGTAGTATTTTTTCGAACTGTTGAAAACGTTGGTCTTCTTTTTGCACAGAAGATCTACCGTCATCACGACATGCCTTTCATTCATACATTCGGAACTCGGGCTGAAGTTAAGTAAGAACAAACTAGCCATCTCTTTTGTAGAAGTATTGGCGTTTCTTCAGTGAACTGTGTATACATATGTGAATTCATTTTCACACCATTTTTCGCACAAACACACACTCCACCGTGTTGTGAACATGTACAGTAAACGGAGTTCCATTGGATCGGCTAGATTGTCGGCGAGGCATGGTATATAATTTCAAGGCAACCAAATACCAGCGCACCACGCCATGGTTTTCTTTGACGGCAGAGGGTTTGAACTGACGACAAATATCGCGGCAATTTGAAAGTAAACCCTACTCCCATAATATTTCAATCATTCCCTTCGGAGGTGAAACTAAATTTTCAACATTTACGGCGGCAACTCAAAATTGCCTCGGCGCAGGGCTTTGCCAACCGCACGAACAAAACGAAATTGGTGCAACGACGTTGAAGCAGCAGGATTTTTTCCACCGTTCTCATAGAGAAATTTTCAATTCAAAAACAATGCACAATAGCACTACGAAAACTGTGAGAATTTACAATAAAAATGTTTAGAAGCAATTGGCGTGCATTTTTCTGATGAATTTGATCTTGTAATGGGCTGCAAAATAGCTCAGAATTTATTAAATGATTTTTCTTTCCCACTACTACACAAAACGAGCGAACGACGGACTTGATGAAAAAATTTCGACACGAAGAGAGCGAGACGCTAGCGTAACTGAAAATTTCTATTTCACTCCAACCGTAATCAGATCTGCGATTTCGTTCACTCCAAGAGATTCGGACACGATTGTTGCCACTTCGACGCAAAAAATTCCATCATTTTAAAATTACTTGAAAATATAATTCCCACTCGACTTTTTAAAATCAGTAAGATGAGATTTATAAAGTAATCCCATTCATCCTGGGAAAAATCTCTGGGCAAATAAGAAATCCTTTGATTGACGACACCGTTCATATATCAGCGCCATCATTATAAGGATCATATAGCTCGACTCACATCATTGAGGTGATTCATGAAATGAAATTAGTTTTCTTTTTTGGAGATTAATTTAAAATAATTTATACAATCATTAATAAATAAAAATTTAAATTAAAATCTATTTTTCTAGCCCATGTCGAAGCCATGTCCCATACTACAACATGAGAATTTCTAAAACTAATCTCCTTTTTTTTCATTGATTACAAATAAACGCATTTAGAAAATTTATAGATGACTATGATTGGAGAAAAATTCTACAAAACGCACAACTTTGTAGCATGTGAAAATATCGTAAAAAAACGAAAAATCGAGAAACCTACATACAAAATTGTTTACGTGTAAATTAGAATTAAAAGTACTCTTACTTGTTTGCTACAATGACTTTTGAAACAAAGTTTGAAATCACACCAAACATCTGTGACTTGTAGTGCGTGGATAGTTATAAATACACAATTTTAAAAATTTAATGAAACCAGTATTTTCTTACATTTACAAAATTATGAGTGTGCAAAGGAGAGCACAGACATTTATCTAACTTTACTATAATTTTATTTCCACTGCAAGGGCGAATTATGAAGTCTTCTGGGTATTTTCATTTTGATAAATTTGTATACAAACTCTTCCTGCGAAGACGAAAAATCCTTATACCCAGTTTTCTATAAATTTATTTAATATTTTACTTTTTTAGTTCATGTAAATTTTCGTATTGCAATAATGCCATTTTTATTCTTAAACAAGAGAACGCAAGTATTGTATGGCATTTTTAAGCCAGCTTTACGGCTGCGAAAGCAACAACAAATTATTACTGTTAGTCAAACAAAAAATAATTTTAATCAAGTCTAAATTTTGACTGTTAATCAAACAAAAATTAATGTGAGTCAAGTCTTATATAAATACATCTATGTGAACATGGTAACGCAAAATTACACATGCTATGATAGATAAATAAATGCCAAATCTAAAAATTACTGCCTACTCAATTGAAAAATCCGTCAAGAGTTTTAACCCCCAAAAATGGCAACTCCTGTAGGATCGTGGGATTTTTTACAAAGTTACCAGTTGATAGCGAAATATGTAATTTGCGGGATTTTTGAGTAAGATATTTTAATTAAGTATCACTTTTTGATTTGACGCGAGGTGTCTTTTGGGATTTATAATTTTGAGTATATTTGTTACTATCTGGGCAATTTATATAATATTTTCCTTATTAGATAATTTAGAAGGTCTCCCAGGGGAATGTTATCAATTTCCTGCTTCCCGACCATAGTGCAAACCTCAGTTATAAAAGAACCAAATTAACAATCTTCCCTTTGATGCTAAAGCAGCTAAAATATCGCTCTCATAAACCAATTCAAATAAATAAGAAAGAAAATAATAACTCTTATTCTTATTAGACCACTCTAAAACAGATAATATTCAAGAACAAAAGCATAAAAATCGTATCTTTAAGTGGTGAGGTAAGGTTACAGCTTTCATATAGAATTGCATGTATAAATATTGAGGTATTTGCAATGACCTATATAAAGGACAACTTATCTACAACAGTCCGAAACATTATTCAGTTTAAAACGCTCTCTGGTTATTTATTTATTATTCTTCCCGCAAGTCGTAAAAACGATAACTGCGGTATTAATGAAATTTTGTTGATATACAATTGAAAACAAAAACAAAGTAGTTGAAGTGAAACTTTAGCCGCTGTCAAAGTACATTTCAGCCAACGCTCTACATTTCGCTTCTTCATCTTGAACATATTTAATACGTCAGACAAAACAAACAATTGCAGAAAAGTGTTTGAAAATCTAGAAGACTGCAGGCAATTTACTATATTTCTTCGAATTTTTACTTCTCATCTGAAAATTTCAGCGCACGGTCATAAGTAAGAAATTTTTTAGAATTAGCTGACAGGCTAAAAGTTATTTGTAAATTAAATTGTGATGTTCATGTACATGTAATTGTTTTTACAATTCACGTAAGCTTTCTTCCCAATATCGTTCAGCGTGCACGTAACATAAGGACTTCCCCAATTATGTGGCTTTGCTGACAAGTTTGACAAGATCTTACGTTGAATTTTAAAAAAAAAAAAAAAAATAGTGGACGAGCACAAAACGCAAGAGTTCACCGTACATGTACGCACACTACGTAGCACGCACTAACCGTATGCTAAAACGCATCATTTAGCAAATGCTCTAGACATCGTAACAAATAAAAAGGGCAACCATGCGTTAAATTCACAAGGCATTTAAACTTTTTGAGAAAAATTTCAAATACTTTTTTTAGAAAAATGCAACAATTTTTCCAAAATCAATGTTTATTTTAATAGGTTTGTTTGTAATTATCCTTTTTAGGCCTTCGACTTCTTAATGGCTCCAAACGTGATGAAGGCGTTTCAAGAAAAATAGAGCGCCGATCTGCGTAGAGCGACGTTAGATAATGGGCTTTACCCTGCGTATTGTTCGCAATTGTCCAACATTAATTGAAAATTTCGTTAAACTCGAAGAATGCCCGTAAATATTTGTTTTCGTGATTTCCACACACAAAATTTCTCTGCTATTGTCAGACGTTCAAAACGCGATGAAAGTTCTGTTAAAACGCAAGGTAGATCGTTGTGTAGCTTTGTTTGACATCTGCTTTATGAAATAAAAACTGCTTGTACGAGCTGATTTCGGAACTGGTACCACTTCTGAGACAAGTAAGTCAACCTTAAATCAATTGTTTTTTTAAATAACCTCGAAATAACATTAAGGGCCCAAAAACTAACACCAAAGAAAATTTCTCCGGTCTCCAATGCTCCACAATGCTTCTTCTTCCTTCCGCACTCGGCGATTTGATGAACAGCCAAGTCTGGAATTTTCAATTGGACTTCCTTACGTTTTTCCTCGCATAAGGTTAATTAATTTAATTGCAAACACTAGGGTGCGCACTTAGTTTAATTTTTCAATAGAAATTTAAATTGTTTGAGAAATTTTTACCACAAATCTTTCTTTTTCCTAGGCGCAATCAGCGACCGAAACGCGCGTTTCTCGTTAGGGAGCCGTCAAATGTACATTTTCGAAAAATTTCAACCAATTGCGAAAATACAGTAGTAGCCGAGCTACTCACGAGTTGCTGGTAGATCGCTGCAGTTAGAAGAGTATGACTGATTTGCTGGTACGTGATGTTGTATCTAAACAAAATGGCTGTCTACTACTGATTTTTTCACTAGCTTTTTATCGAAGTAAATGCAGAGCTAAGTTGAAAAATCTTTTATATTATTATTGCATTGATATTGTAGTATTATCTACAATTATTTCTTTTATTACAGCTTCCTATCATTTATAGTATTTTTAACACAATCTTTGATCTTATTTCATCAGTAAACCATCATATAAAAACCAGGGCGTCAAGAACATCGTCTCAAAACAACTTTTTGCATTTTTCCGGCAATTTCTCACAGCAATCCGTTAAAATAATATTGGATTTTTATTTTTTTACTTTCACGAGCGTTTCGCAATTTAATTTTTTACGTTTAACAAACTTTAATATACACTAATTGTCAAATAATTTGTTTTCCACTATTGAAATAAATCGCGTCCTCTTTTGTTGGCTTTCTTTTATGACTTTTCACATCAGCTAACTTCGAATAAAGTGTATTTCACAGAATGATTAAAAGTACGTTTTTTCTTTGGATTAATCTGCTACCTTTCTGTATTTTATATCAGTCGAATTTTATTCAATTTTACATTTTTTTCTCCGGTTACAAAGAACAAAACCAAAATAAAATAAATGAATTTTACAATTTTAGTTTATTTATTTACTTATGTCAATGGACCTTACAAATTTAAAAAAAAAATTTATATTAACAAATACAGAAATTTTTTCCGTATTTGTTAATATACTAATGTTTCAATTATTAAATTTATTTTAATTCTTCTTATTTATCACAAATGTGACGTAATAACTTTTTGTTATGTAGCACGTACGTGTTTCTGTCAGTTTATAATATATAAAAAGTATGAAACAGATACGCTTGTTCTCGAAATCATAATGTATATGGAATTTTTATTTAATTATTTATTTTTTTTTAATATATTCAAAAAGGTCCGTTCTTTTCCAATTAATCTGCTTTGTCTGCAATACCAAATTATCTCAGTTTTTCTAATCCAAACCTTGTCGATTTAAATTAAAATCGCTGTATTTTATGTACGCTCTTCACACACGTAATGCAATCATATCAGACTAAAATCAAGAATCGCTAGTTCTGGTTTTCGTGTTGTCATAGAAAAATCTTAATTTGAAAAAAAAACAACAAGAGAAATCAAAAAGGTATCCAAATTAACAGTACGTTTGTACTGTATTTTTGTTTGTATTGCCTTTCAAAAGGGCTTATGTGCAGCCATGTTTCACAGTTAAGTTCGTTTTGGCAACAATCTTAGTCCACTTTACATTGGAGTATCAAAATAGGGCTCACTTCAAAATTGATGGAAGTTGTAAATTTCAGTTTCCTTATGTGTTTATATATATTTTGTATTTGTTCTTTTTTGTTCTATATTTATATATTTTTTAATTTAATGCAATTAATTTAATTAGGCAATTGGAGTAACAATTATAAGAATATATATATGTAGTGAGTACTTGGCGGCGACTCACATAGCACGATAGGTTGTTCGACGAATGTCTATGCAACCAAACTTGTTTGTTGGACATTTGCGTTGTTGTTTTCCCGTGTAAAATAAAGAAATTTTTTCTGAATATTTTTTCTCAATTATTTGTCCTGATTATTAAGAGGATTTTATTTTTTTGCTTACGTACTGTCTTCCGCAACAATATGATTCCCGTTTGGAGATTATTATCCTCCCATTTTTATATATAACTCCATATTTATTCTAAGGCTACTGCATGGTTATATCAACAGAAGATCATATTTGTTAAGTAATATTAAGCTCAATCTACCTCATAAATGTCATTAATTTTTCTCACTCGATCCATGTAACAAGAGTTAAATATCTTGATTTTTTTAAAAATAATTTATTTTTGTCCTAAACATTAACGTTTGCATATACTATGTAAATTTTATTTAAATATGTACTATTATTTTATATTATAAAGCTATAATTGACTTAGATAATTTCTAAAAAAGAATTAGTTTTGTCCGACAAAATTTTAGTCTTGTGTAAGCAAGACAGCAATAATTCCTGTATTGCGTATATATTTAAACCATAAGGCAAACCAGAAATGTGATTTCTAGTCTCACAAAATATATAATCAGTTATAATTGTTTTTTGATATTTTTGGACTTTCCCAGCCTATTCGCAATTAATTCACACATTTACTGTTTACTCACATCGAAGATATTTGACATTTAGAAATCAGCTTTATGCAGACTAATAAAGGCTAAATTCATTGTAAATTTACGTCTTCTATACTATAAAATTAATCATGTTTCAATTTTATAAGCGCGGTTTACATTATTCTGACTGAAGAAATACTTTTCACACTAAACGTTTTTTAAATGATTGATTCACGATACCCGTTTCTACTTCGCACTTTAAAGACTTTTAAAAAACTAATGAATTTTTTGTTAAAAACTCATTTCTTGTTATACAATAGTATTTAAAAAGACTGAAAAGTAATAAGCTTTATATAGTACTTTATATATTTATTACAAAATAAATAAAAATTAAACTAACATCTATTACCCCTAACATCTATTGACCCTATTCATGTAAGAAGTATTATTTAAGTATCAATTACTATTCACGATCAAAAAGCAACGAGAAATTTTGACTGCCAGTCAAACAATTGATAATGTAAAACCCGGTATATTAAAAATTTTTTTACTACCATAAAAATAATTAAATGAACTAATTTAGGAAAACTCAGATAAATGTTTAAGTATTCTTTTACTTTGTTTACATTAACACACAATGTTCGAAAAACTATTTTTATAGCAAATTGGTTTTATTAGGAAGCTTAGATTCAAACAGTTGCTATAAATCTTTCGGATACAAAAATATTTTACTCTGACTGGTTAGAAAATATATGTGCATGAAAACTCTTTCGGTAATTTATTTTATATATATAATTTATATCTCACTATTTATTGGAAGGAACGAAATGTTGGAACAGGTGAAAGCAATCTGTTACAAATGGAACATTTGTTGAGCTAGCACATGTTCATTCTACTTTATGCTGGTGTACAGGGTTGTATGAAAATCACACTCAGGGAAAGTACAATGGAAAGGCAACACTGACTGAATGAGAGTTTTGAATTAACCCTGCAAGAAGAATCGAGTTTTTCAACTGTTTGAATAAGCGTTAGGATTATCTGAAAGCTCACTTAGATTATTTTTCTTTTTTATTTATAACCCTCCCGCTATACATACATTCAAGCATATATCCGATTAAATAACTGACAGATGTAAGTAAGATTGGTAACCGAGTGATGTAATAAACATGTTAGTCACCTTTAAATAACTGTATTAATAACGCGCTACACATTTAATAACACATAATAACAATATCACATTTATTAAACATTGGAATTCAATTTTTTATTTTCAGTTTTATTTTTATTTAAAAATTGCCAAAACATATAGTTTTGCGCTTTATCCACGATTTTGAGTTTGATTCGTGCAACTGAATTATGGACCTTTTTCTTCGCGTGAAGTTTGACTTTCCGTAAAGTCTTATATTGCGCGAGCTGCTCGTGTTTTTCTAAAATCAGAAAAGAGAAATTATTGAAGTATTATGAAATACCAAAGTGGAGACATAATTTGTTTTAAGAAGTACACTATATTCGAATAGTTTAAATTTATGATATTCAATTTCCAAAGAAGAAGTGTATACAGGTGTGGATAATGTTAATTTTCCTTTTCATTTTCAATGTGTGAATATAAAATTTTAATTGTATAAGAATAAAAATTTCATATTTGTGTTGGCGCCTGGGTTAGTTGGTTCTTGCAGGGAATTTGTAAGCAGTTATATTGATTACAATAATACGTGGAATAAAAATGGATTGATGAAAACTTATGTAATTACTTTAACTTTCATTGCCCAAGCTGAAACTTTTAAATTCAATTATCGAGAAACACGAGTATGTTTTGTATATTATGACGGATTTTTATCCCGGAGTATTTTAGCGACATTAGCATAATTTTACCAAAAAATGGGATTGGCTCGACCACTTAAGTGGTTCTAAAGGATTTCAGATCCTTGAAGTACTTTCTAAGGCATCCTTTTTAACTATGTGTGTGGGGTATTTAGACCTTGGCCTGGTCAACGACTGCTTTTGTACTAGACAAAAGCAGTCTAGTTTCTCTTTTTATTATTTTTCGTCGCTTCCAAATGAAGAATTACTAAATTTTTGAATGTGATAAAGAGGTTCTAAAATTTAAAAAAAAATTAGTTTTAATTTTTTGCATTAATTTCTACCTTTATTAAGGGTCTCGATGATTCATAGCAAAATTGTGATTAACGGAAAAAGTAAAATAGTCCTGAGATGTTAAATCTTCGGTCGAAATTTAATTGAAAATATAATAAAAACTGCAAACATTATATAGGTATATTAATTATTATAAGTTCTTCTTTTTACTCCAATGTGTTAAAATGTACTAGTATAATCAAAACAAAAACATAGCATACCGTAAGATGTGAACTTCGAAACATATTTTTTGGATTCAAGGTTCACCTTCTGTTTTGACATTTTTGAGTAATGTCAAGTATCGTTTTAACCTTCCATGTGTGATATCAATTAAAATCTTATAGTACTTTTTTGTTATCAAACAAGGTCAGTTTTAGGAGCAACACTGGTTGAATTCTTTAGCAACAAAACACGTTATACGAAAAGCAGAAAAATCTCAATATTAAATCGAAACTGCGGTTTCAAAAGTATATTTTTTATTATTTTTAGAGTTTAAATTTTTAAGCACCAAAAAGATGCCACGTGGAAAGTATGTAAATCACAAGGGCCGCAGTCGTCATTTCACCAGCCCAGAGGAGCTTGAGAACCAGAATGATGAAGAATCTAGTGGATCGGATGACTCATCTACGGAAGAGGGTGCTGGGGCAAGCACAAGTGCTAAAGCAAAATGCAAATCTGGTGCACACGACAAAGAATCTGCCAGCAGCACGGAAGAAGAGTCTTCCGAAGAAGAGGATCGAGATGCTCGCAAAGGCGTCGCTTCGCTCATAGAAATTGAGAATCCAAATAGGATGGTTAAGAAGTCTGCGCAAAAACTGAAGAATCTATCCTTGGACAACGAGCCCGAAAAACCCCAATTAACACGTCGCGAACGCGAAGAAATTGAGGAGCAAAAAGCTCGGCTGCGCTATAAGAAGATGCATGCTGCTGGGAAGACTAGGGAAGCGAAGGCGGATCTAGCACGACTGGCACTGATAAGGCAGCAACGTGCTGAGGCTGCTGCGAAACGGGAAGCTGAGAAAAAAGCGTTGGAGGAGAAAAAAGCTGCCACTGCTAAGTCGTAGGGCGTTCCCTTTACAATGATTCCCGACTAGTAATGGAAAAATGCAAATTTTTACTCATTATTGTAGAAGACTAAGTGCAAAGTATCTCTTAAGCCCGCTTCTGTGACACATTCATAGTAAAGTTGCAGCACTCCAGATAGTATTCTCCATACTTCTGGAAAAGCTTAGAAAATGTAGAAGAGTTTATTCTCTGTGGTGCGGCCTTTATTGATTGTAACATGCCTGCTGTACACGCTTGGACTTTTTGTTGAAAATTTTTAAGAATCTCCTGAGAGAAAAAATTAAATTGAGGGTGCACTGTCTCTTCTTACCTTAGTGCGCGAAATGAATTCTAAAAAAGATATGTATTTCTTTTTTAACTCGGTTGAGTCCAGAGCGCCCATAGTTCAAAGAAGAGCTTGTTTGCCCAGCTAAGGTCGTGCTCAGGTCTTTGCTCCAAATTAAAAAAGAAAAACAGTGCTATATCAAGGGCAAGGAGAAACCTGTAGGTTTTCTCCTTGACCAAGGTGAAACTAAGAAAACTTAAGCATTTATGCTCAAAATATTTGATCACTCAGGCGGCTTCTAAATGATCGTCAGAAAGCATAAGCGTGTGTAGCGGGGTTTAAGCACTATTCATTTTGGTTTTTCAAAAGTATAATGTAAATTTCTGTATATTTTATTTTTTATGCAAATTGAAAATTTTTTGTAATTGAAAAATTTTTTGTAATTGAAAATTTGTTTGTAAATCTTTAGAAATTTAAATCCTGAGTTAAAAATTCTATTAAGTAATTCATATTTTCGCAATATACACTTATATACATATATCTTGAAACTAAATATACTGAAATCAACATTAAATATATATGTACTTTCATTTACTTTTATTAACCTTAAGTAATTCGACAATCGTAAAACTAAAGTACACCCCACACCTCTTCGAACGCATTACAAAGTTTAGAGCATGTAATTGCAGCGGAGAGTGGGTAATTGCTAATAGAAAATAAGCCCTCAGTGTATTCAGTTTTGAGTACACCGTGTGCAAAAGCGCCAACAGCAAAAACAACTGGTTCATCTTGCTCCCCCTCTACTTTGGGCACTAAATCACGACAATTGGGTACCAATTTTCCTGAAAATGACATTGCATACTTTTTACATCCCACTGGGAGATGATCAGTAATAGGATTTTTAATAACACGCAATAGATTTGTCGATGTATCACTGGCGCGGACGGCAAATTTGTGCAGTAGCTGTACCATCAAGCCAGCAAACCGTTTAAATGTGCGTGGAACGCGTGTCTGTGGATTCATTTCTATGAGCACGTTGCGCTCTGTCTTTATGTAGACCTGTAACAGGCCCGCTCGGTTAAGCGGCGAATCGAAAAGCATGAGCAGGCACTGGTGTGTGATATCCGGTCGACAAGAGCCAGGATCACGATTGTTTTTGCGCATTATTTGTGCATGATCATCACAATTAAGGAGCTCAAATGCATTTCTAACCTGAAATAAGGATGCCTTAAGATTCCTTCTTAGAACCCATCGAAACCACTTACCTTCACTGTCTCCAGTTGAGCTCCTTCGAGTACAATAATTAATCGCTTTTCTGACGAGCGTACATGTAATGTTTTCAGATGTTTCTTTTCCAAATCGAACTCGATATCGTCTTCCCTGCGTCCAACAAATTTCCGTTTCTTGTTTATCATCTTGCCTTTCCCACCCATCCTATCATATTATAAAATTGTACTTATTCGTAAGTATATTTTTTATGTGTTGCTTTATTCGCCGATTGAAGAAATCATATGGCCACGCGAGAAAATTCCTAAATATTTATATTGTAGAGCAAATCATGTGAAACCATAACAAACAACCTAACCTTTAATTTCGTCGACACATAAATGAGATCTCAACTTAGCATTTTATTGTAATGTACTATACATATTAAAAATTTTAAGATGTAATTTTTCAAAGCCGTTTTATTCCGTCCTAGCTAATTTAAAATCCAGTTGATATCTCATATTATTTCCTATTTCCGAATAAATAATTCGAAGATCCTACAGGAGTAAAATGTAACTTGGAGTGTAAAAATATCTAGATATTTTTAATTGGTATTAATTAGTAAGGTAAGAAATAGTTTCCAAATTATTATCTTCCACATAGTATAGGTCTCATAGTTGGAAAGTACTCTAATACAAATTAGCAAAGATTCTGGCCAAAACAAAATCCTGTTATATCTCCATAACCCAGTGGGTTACATATTTCGTTTTGGTGTTATTTATCTAAAATTATCACCTTTAAAATAGAATAAATGTCATAGGTGGCAAAGTCTTGAAATAATTTAACAATGATTAACATCAAACAATACAATTTAACATCAAACAATTTAACAATAATTAACATCAAAAAATCTTCCAGCATAACTCCATAACCAATTCAGTAACTAAGTTATAATTTAAAATAAATTTCGTGTAGAAATTATAAATTATAGAAATTATAAATTATATAAAAAATAAATTATAGCTTCTGAAAAGAAAAGGTATAATAGGTAGCGAAGTACTCAAACAAATTTGCAGCGATTCTAATCAAATGGTGGGCAGAATTTTCTGTTCGAAATTGCGTCATTTATTTTATAATACAGCGTTAGTTAATTTTTAATAACTTCTAAAATTTATTTTTAGAACTAATTCCACAACCTGTTATTGCTGTGTAAACCATCGTAAATCGCTGCTAAGTTTCGTTTACCAATTGCACATACGTATTGCATTAAAAATTTGACATTTGGAATTCAGACAATGGGTTTCCGAGCAGTTCTTTTCAAAAGCGTATCGAATAAGTTGGGATTTATAAGATCCATCAGTTATAATGCTGCAAGCTTGGTGGACTATGATGTGGTGGTCATTGGAGGAGGACACGCAGGTACGGAAGCATGTGCTGCTGCCGCCAGAATGGGTGCACGAACCCTGCTAGTAACTCACAAATTGGAAACCATCGGTGAGATGTCATGTAATCCTTCCTTTGGAGGTATCGGCAAGGGACACTTAATGCGCGAAGTGGATGCGCTTGATGGGTTGTGTGCACGTTGTTGTGATGTGTCCGGTGTACAGTACAAGGTTTTGAATCGTCGGCGTGGTCCAGCTGTTTGGGGCCCGCGTGCACAGATCGATCGTCAACTATACAAGCGAGCTGTACAGATGGAGCTTCACAATATGAAGAACCTTGATATATTGTGTGATACTGTGGATGACATTGTTATAGAAAAATTTCAGCTAACTGCAGGGAACTCATCCAAATTGTGTTGCACTGGAGTCATGTTAAGCGATGGTAAAATCATACGATCCAGAACTGTTGTTATGACCACAGGAACCTTTCTTCGTGCACAGATCAATATTGGTCTTGAATCACAACCTGCTGGCCGCATGGGTGACACTTCAGCCATAGAGCTGGCAAAAAACTTGGAATCATTAAAGTTTCGTATGGGGAGACTGAAAACAGGTACTCCGCCACGCCTTGATAAGCATAGTATAGATTATACACGCTTAACAGTATCGAAAGGAGATGATCCTCCTAATCCGTTCTCATTCATGAATGAATCTGTTTGGATAAAAGCTGAGGATCAGCTCCCTTGCTACTTGACTTACACGAATCCTGATGTCCATAAGATTGTCAAGGACAATATGCACTTAAACCGTCATGTTGCCGAGGAAATCACTGGCCCGCGTTACTGTCCATCAATCGAATCGAAAGTGTTGAGATTTGATAAGAAAGAACATCAGGTTTGGTTGGAACCTGAGGGTTTCGAAAGTCAACTAATCTACCCGCAGGGTCTCTCGTGCACTTTACCTGCAGAATACCAACTTGCATTAATTCGCTCAATTCCTGGACTTGAGCAGGCTAAAATGGTATATCCAGGGTATGGTGTCGAATACGATTACATCGATCCCAGAGAATTGTACTCGACTTTAGAGACAAAACGTGTGGGCGGTTTGTTTTTTGCTGGTCAAATAAACGGCACCACAGGATATGAAGAAGCAGCTGCTCAAGGAATCATTGCTGGCGCCAATGCAGCTGCTAAAACTGTACATACCCAACCTGAAAAAACAATAACAGTCAGCCGAACGGAAGGGTACATCGGCGTACTCATTGATGACCTCACAACTCTGGGCACCAACGAGCCGTATAGGATGTTTACGAGTCGAGCAGAGTTTCGTCTCTCTCTGCGGCCGGACAATGCAGATTTACGCCTTACACAAAAGGGTTTCGATTTTGGCCTGGTTTCGGAGCATCGTTATAAAAAATTTTTGTACACGAAAGAAAAATTCGAATTAGCCTTGGATATGTTAATGCATACTAAAAAACCAACAAATATTTGGCGCAATCAGCTTAACTTGCGCAACTCGAAATTATCGGTAGAGAAGAGTGCCTTCGAAATGTTGGGAATACCAGCAGACAACGTAACCGTTGAGAAATTAATACAGATTGAACCCCAAATTTTTGGTTGGTTACATGAAGAGAAAAATCTGGCGAAAAGATTGGAAATTGAAGCACTGTATAGATTCTCCGTATCAGAGCAATCAAAGGATGTGGCAGATATTCGGCGCGACGAAGGTGTTCTAATCCCTTCTGATATTAATTATTTCTCAAAATCTTTAAGTATATCGAACGAAGAGCGGGAAAAGCTTACATTGATACAGCCTCAAACTATTGCTGCCGCCAGTCGTATCCAAGGAGTAACACCTTCGACAATTTTACGAATTTTAAAATACGCCAAGCGCAGCGAATCCGTGCAGAGTATGAATAGCGAATAAAAACTCAAAATTTTCAATGAAGATGAATTTGAGAGACATTTACAAAAGTCTTGAGATTTTGGGAGAAATACTCTACTCACCAAGGTAGCATCAAACAATTATTGTGTCTTGTTGCTGGCAATAAATTTCTGAGAACTACTTCTACGGGTACCTTTACGACATCTCTGGTCAGAAATGGATTGAGTCTGTGGTTATAAACCGAAAGAGTATATTTGGAGATTTCAAATCCCGAACAATTAAGAAGGGAGGAGGTATATTTGCTTTGTTCTTCCGTTTGTAACACAAAGAAGGAATAAAGATTGGTATAAAAAATTATATATTCTTGCTCAGCGTCCCTTCCTGAGTGGATTTAGCACTGTCCGTCCGTCTGTCTGTTTGTTTGTTACGGTTACGGGAGAACGAAAAGAGATATTAGGATAAATTTTTACACAAATATTCTGTTATGTAGAACAATTTGGGGTTGGAAATGATTGAAAAGGGCTGGTTTCCACGTTCACTTTTTATACCAAACGTAAAAGCATATCAAAAATGTTGAAAGGTGAATATCTTGTAAGCGGTATGAGATATTAAGAGATTATTCCGGAGAACAAAAGTTCTTAATATCTCATAATCAGTGTGATATATTCAGACGTAATTTTATTTCAGAGCATCTATCAATTTTACTAAAATATTCGCAATAAGGGCGAATTTCTAGTCGAAAATTGAAATGCTAATGAGTGTTTTTTTATATCTAAACAGTTATAAATTTTAAAATTTCACACCTATGTGGAATGTATATGCTCACATTGAGCCAAAAGGTCGCCAAATGAGTATTAACACAAGCGCATGAGATTAAGAAACTACTACTAATATGGTTACTAAAAGTATTTTTAGAATAAAATAACTAGCAAAATTTCGTGCAATGATTATTTGTATGAAAGTGCGTCGTTGCACCAAGTGAATGAATTACACAAAATGCAATTTGGAGATGTTTGTTAAAATTTAAAGCCAAATCATCCTTAAACGAAATTCCAACTTTATAAGTAAGTCTACTTTTATAAATAAATTTGAATTGTAGATAATTTTTATGTGTTTGTATAATGAAAATTCTTTTCAAATACAAACATTCGATATGTTTGTTCATATATAATAATAAAATGTTCGCCTGAATTCGTATCTTTAATTTTTTAGTTGCCTTTTTACTTGAATTGAACATTTTTTCCGCATTAAATAGGGCCGTCAATATTAAGAAAAAGTGAGTTGCATTGCATAGATGTGTAAAACACACATCTGCGAATATAAAGAACCAAAACAGTCCCACGTGAATTAGAAGATCGTTTGGAAGTAATTTCCATGTCGACTTAAAATGTATCACCAGACATTTTTTGTATAAGTTGGCAACCTGGTCTGTATCGTTAAAATAAATATCGCTGGAGCACCTTGTGTTGGTTAAAATAATTGCGAAGTTAACTTGCTGAATTCTAAATTGTTTAGATACTAGTTTCACTCGCGTAAAAATACAACGACGGCGGAGTTTTAATCAGTTTTAAAATGACCACAAGCCGCTCATTAACACAGTCAAAAGAGGCACTTCTTAAATCTTACAATACGCGTCTCAAGGATGATGTTAAAAGTATGCTAGAAAACTTTGAGGGTAAGGAAAATATGCTCATTTATTTGAAACTATACAAGAGCATCATTTTCTTCCAACATTCATCATGTGCTGTAGCTTGCTTATGCCTTCATAGAGACCATTCCCATTAAGGGCACAACAATCCTGAACCACCCACTGCTGCCGGCACAGCTTCATATTCAGGATTTGGGCCAACTCCGCGGCACCAATTGCTGCCGGCAAGTCTTGCTTGTTCGCAAAGACTAAAACTTTTGCGTGCACAAGATTGGGGCGCCACAACAACCAGTGGAGCTCTCGAGCAGCTTGAGCAAACCGTGCTGAATCCGCTGAATCCACTACGTAGATGATGGCACTAGTCCTCTGATTATAATATTCCCAAAGTTGATGGGTCCGTGAGCGTCCGCTAACATCCCAAATATTAAGCAACAGATTGCGGAATCGCACCGTCTCAACATTAAAGCCAATCGTCGGAACAGGATTTATGTTGCGTTCCAACTTAAGCTGATAGAGTATCGTAGTTTTTCCAGCGTTGTCCAGGCCCAGAATTCCGATACGTAGCTCTGGAGCGGACGTAGTAAAGCAATGCGCAAGTAGATTGGATAATCGAAGGCCCATTTGTGGTGCCAATAAAAATGTGATACGCGCTAGGTGGGGAAAGTAACTGAAATAATTTTTATTCTCGTATTGTGGCTTAGTACGATTCAGTCTGCCATGGTTTCTGTTTTGTTACTCTGGCCAGTTGGTTATCTGATTAATATGGATTGGAGAAATAACTTGCCCCATGGTGTAATCAATCCCACCCGTGTTTCTCAAGCGTGTTTTTTTTTTCAATAAAACGGTATTATTGTTACACAAAAACATCGACTTTTAGCATACCAGCTTTAAAAAAAGCTGGAACATTGGAGTTATACCCCAATAGAAAAGCCGTTTTCTATGCAGCGTTCGTTTGGATAAATTTGATATAGAAAATAGCAAGTAAAGCCTGAATTTTGTTTATGTTACATTGCTGAGTTCAGTCTTGATAAAAGAGGGCTTAACAATTATTAGGAATTTACTATGTAGGAATGAAGAAGATTTCTGCTGTGACGGTTTTTGGTGCCAATAAATTTTATTATTCTAAAATGCATAGTTTTACTGCTAAATTTGAGATTTGAACAAAATTATTTTAAACTAGATATATGGTGAAACTAGAGAGATCTCATAAAATAAATTGCATGGAAATTTAGATTGCGCTCTAGTGGTACGCTCTCTTCTTGCGATCGTTTATCATTTCGCGTAAATATTCCAGAGCATCATATAGGCCGCTCCCTAGTACAGCACATGCACCCTGTACATGCCATCTCTGCTTTATTTTATGCATACCTAAGCGTTTAACGATCTCGTTAATAGACAAAGCGTTTGGCAAATCCCGCTTATTAGCCAATACCAATAGCACGGCATCGCGTAGCTCTTCATGAGCCATCATGGAATGCATCTCTTGGGAAGCCTCTTCAATGCGATCTGGGTCAGCAGAATCCAAGACAAAGATGACTGCCGATGTATTGAGGAAGTAATGAAACCACAGATTACGTATGCGCTTTTGACCACCAATATCCCAAACTGTAAAGCGTATGTTCTTAAACTCCACCGTCTCCACATTAAAGCCTATTGTGGGAATTGTTGTAATGACTTCTCCGACTTTCAGCTTGTATAGTATCGTTGTTTTGCCGGCTGCATCCAAGCCAACCATTAGAATGCGGACATCTTCCTTGCCTAGGAAATGCTTTAGCAGACTAGATAACTTTATACCCATTGCGCAGCGTGTTTGTATTTTCCGTTTCTAACTTTTTTATATTTTGATAATATATGAGACTGTTATTTTTATTTTTTTGATTAATCAGTCAGTGAACAATTATTTGTCTCTGATTACTTAGATATTTAAAAATTACAACGAGCACAAAGCACGACTGTTTCTTTTATATCTTTACGAAAGGTTTATATATGGAAATTAGTCGATGTTTTTTATTACTGACGTGTTGTTCAGATGATGCTTTGCTGTAAAACTGCAAAAAATGAAAATGGTGAAATTACATTTCGCTTACCTTCTCCTGTTTTAAGCATCTCAGATACATATAGTAAGAAGCATACAAAATAATTGAAAAATTCTTATTCAGATAATGAAGTGAATATAATAACAGAATATAAAATAAAAACAAAATGAAAGATAAAATGCAATAATCTTATAAAAGTAAAGATATATATGAGGGTTTATACCACGTTTCGTCCCAAACCGCAAGACTGATTTTACATAAACTTGTTACAATTACCACTTACTAACTATAAAAAATACTACTAACTGAAAAAAATACTGATAAGGTGTGGGAGGAATTGATCGGGAGGTCGTTGTATCCCCCATACAAAACAAAATTTATTTATATTTATTTATATTTATATATGTATTGCACATATTTCATGCACATGCCACCTCTGTTTAAACTTATACAGTCATAATAAAGTTACATTCCATCGCTTTGGTAAGTCCTGCTTCTTGGCTAGTACCAGGAGGATCGCGTTTTATAGGTCCAACATTTTGTTCCAATATCATATTCAACTCCATGGTAGGTCTCTTCAAAACAGTCTCGGTCAGTGGAAGCCACAACAAAAGCGATTACCGATATATTGGCGTAGAACTATTGCTTATGCATCGCAAATTCTTGTTCAGTCCTATTATGAGAGTAGTTATTTCAATTTCTCTGACTTTGAGCCTATTGAGCATTGCAATTTCTTTTGTAAAAGACTTGATATGGCTGCAAATAAATGCGAATTTTTAATGAGTTAATTTGATTGGTAGACTACGGTAGGTATACATGCTGGGATCAATCAAGTCTCTACTACTGACGTAGTTTCGTATTACGCATTGTAGAACTACCATCGTAATTCTTAAGAAATGGTGAAATCTGTTTTTAGTGTAGAGTTTATTAATAAATTGCTTTCTTCAATTTCATAGAAATCGTTAGACTTGCTCGAGGCGAAGGTGATTCTCAAATCTCAAAAACAACTCAATGCGAACAGGACACGTATGAAATGCAAGTACGCGCAGCAAATATAGGTATGTAAAAACGATAATGATTTATTAAATGTACAGATTTTATTATTTTTTGTTTTTTTTTTTTTTGTTGCTTCATTTCAGTTCGTGCTGGCGAATCACTGATGAAACTTGTTTCTGATATAAAACAATATCTAATACTGAATGATTTTCATTCAGTGAACGAAGCTATAACATCGAATTCTCAATTATTCCGTTCAACGCAAATTGAATGCGATAAGAAGTTAATGAAGTTACGCGATGAAATGGCAATGGATCTCTACGATTTGGAAGAAGAATATTATACAAGCATATTTAAATGAAACTTACAATTAAATTTATATATAAACATTATTGCTTTGAACTACGTTCGGAATTAGTCTTAGGTACTAAATTATTTCCGCTAATTTTAGTATGTCCTATTTAATACAGTATGTGGCTTCGAATTTTTGCTATGGAGAAAATATCTTCACTATAACTCCTTTAAGTAAAGTGTGCCGCTCCACTGCCACTTCCTATTCATCGTAATATCTATAGGTTAATGACCCGTTCTCCAGTAAAGTTCTTCGTTATATTCGATTAGGCCAAAAAATCTTCACGACTATCCTCAGACATCTATTTACGAAGCTTTCGTGTTATATTGGTATCCACCTTCCAAGTACTACACCCGTAAAACAGTACTGATACTAAGTTGGAGTAAAACAGTCGCAGCTTAGTTTTAAAACTGAGACCATTATTCCTCTTGATGTTAGAAAGCATTCCGAACGCTGCTTTAGCCTTACCGATTCTGCCAATATTACACTACCCAAGTAGAGGAAATTGTCCACTTTTTCGAATTCCTGCCCAGCAATGTTGCGCTGAGCAGTAATGTTAGAAACACTTTGGACTTCCATCACTGCTTTTGTCTTAGCTGCGTTACTTTTGAGCCCCACTTTACTTGTCTCGGCTTCTAAATTACAAGGCAACGTCGTCAACGTAGTCGAGATGTGATAGGTAGGTTGCCATTATTCATTGAATTCCATAATTACCATCCGTCAATGCCGCACGGAGTACATCGCTAATCACCACCAAGAATAGCATTGGTGACAGTATGCACCCCTGTCGTACACCACTGTGGACATCAATTTCCTCCGACAGCTTACCATACGTGGCTTTAATAATAGCTATGAGTTCTCTGGTATACATCTCCTGCTGAACACCAGCCAGATTGCAGTTCTATTCAAGCAGCCGAAAGCCTTCTGGAAGTCTATAAATAGTAGATATTGTGGAGACCAGTATTCGACACATTGTACGATTATAATCCGTAAGGTGTTGATATGGTCAATGCAGGAGGATCTTGGTCGAAAACCTGCCTGTTCGACATTAATCTAGCTAATCTAATTCGTTCTAAAGTTATATTAGAATATGTTCTCAATAAATAAAAATACAACTTCAATAAATATAAAATTTTTTATTTCTTTATATGATATTTATTCTTTAATTAAATGCGATGGTATATTTAGCAATTTTAAATTGTTTATCAATATTAAAAGGTTTTCACCTTTTTGTCTCCGCATTCGCAAGGCTGTGAAAATTTAATTTTCGTTGCTCTGTGTATTGCGCTCATATTTATCTCTTGAGCTTCTGTTCGAACCGACAAATAGTTTTAATACTTACATCAATGGCCTGGGAAAACTCATTTTAATTGTCTCTGTTTTAAACTAATCTATTACTAAATGAATTTATTTTTAGACACAGAAAAAAGAAAATAAATCAAGCTCAAATTTTTATTGTTTTGTAGGTTATTTGAAATCAATTTCATTATAAGGTATAGGAAACAAAGGTGAAATAATTTTTGGAACAGGCCGAATGCTATTGAAAAAATGAATTGCGTAGTAAATTGAGCAATTTCTCTATTAAATACAGAGGAACAAGAATTAATTTTAAAAACTGATCATTCAACAGTAGATCCGTACTTAACGTATTTATCGATTATTCAATATTCGATTATTCGATAAAAATTTCTAACTCCTAAATGGTACGATTTGTTACACATCACCAACGCATTTTATCCCAAGTGCATTTTGGTTGTAGACTCATTTGTGTTTTACAGTTTTGACGGAACTGATTGTTTATTTTAAAATCTGTGTGATTCTTGTAATTTTGTTGTTATTAAATGTTCAGTTAAAATCGTGCAAATATGTTGACAGTGTTATTGAGCTGCTTTTCGTTAGTTTTAGCTCAAACGGCTGCCAGTTATGATTTCTTAGAAGGAAGTAACCAGAATAAAGTTTTCCATTATCAGCCGGAGCAAGTTCATCTATCATTCGGAGGTAAGAGCGTGTTTTGGATTTGAATATTTTTAAAATAAAGGTAAGCTATTTGGATTTTGCATTTGCGCTGCTGAACAAGTTTTGTTAGACCAGGCAGAATTCTTTAATTGTACCCAGCAGGAATTTTTAAGTGATGTTGCATTTAGAATTACTGATGGAAATCAATGGTATTTCTATATGTAAAAGTAACGCAAAGATGGCACAAAATGTAATTTTAAAATTAGAATTATTAGATTCTATGATTAGAATCATCTTTTCTCGAAACGATTATTTGCATTTTTAGCTGTTTATCCTATACGACAGCGAAGCCAACTTAAAAAGAAATTTTTTAAATTTTGGGAGGCTGTATCTTTTAAACACAAAGATACGTTCTTGCACCACCATGTGTTTAGAAGAGCCAAATTGATAATATCTAAAGGAATTGGCCCGATAGTCTTGGGTTAGTCAACAAAATTAGGTATCGTATAAATTGCTCGTATATATGAATTTTTATGAACGGAATAGTTTAAAATATCTCATTGTTTTCTGCAAAATATTGTCTAGTATATGTGTTGTAAATTAAAATAATTTTTTCAAACTAAAACATCCATAAGGCATTCTTACAGAGCGCATTTAGAAATAATATTGTCTGCTGGGTTACTTGCACAATGGAATTGCATAAAACAAGTGTTTATTTGTTGATTGTTGACTAACAATTCCTTCAAGAACTTTAGTCATAAATCAAATGATATGAACGTTAGTCCATACAAACATTGTAGCTGACTCAGCAAAAATTTTTTTGCGTCTTTGCATTAATAATGTGTTTTTCTAAAACAGAAGTGCTAAATATTGATTGCAATTAGTGCTATAAGTATCGCATTATTTTATGGGTATAATTTTCTTTTTCATTATTTGTTAACATTTTTCGAGAGGTGAAAAGCTGCTTTGAGGACAAAATAAATTTACGAAATGATCAGCGAGCCGAAATTAAAGTTTTGCTATAACAAATTATGACCGTTATCTTTAAAAGGAGCGAAATTCTGTCATATTCGACATTTTTCTGACGTTTGAAATAAAACGGTTTTTCTTTTTATTTGAAACTCTTGCTATAGTAAATATGTTCTTAATAAATTACTTCTTGCAACGTAATTAAATAAAAATTAAAATATCTATTATGTTAGTTACCATATATTCTAAGAAGTTCGTTACTCTTTGCGTCTGATTTGTTTCTAATAGAACTTGCCATAGAGATAGAATAAAAAATGTACAGCATGTCAGTGAATATATTAAATTGAAGAGTGTTTTTCGATATTTCTTAAATTTTATAATAGTTCCGACAGAAATAGATTATAGATTTGTTGGTAATTATAGCAAATAAGAAAGTATTTTGATATATTTGTTACCTTCAGTTTTTAGAACGCGTGAATCAATTTTAATAAAACTTGGCACAAAAATTAGGCTCGGCGTAATATCTAAACGACGAAGAAGGTTTCTATGATATAAGTGTAACATTAAATAAATAAATAGAATTAGTGTTTACTAATTTTTTTTAATAATAATCTGGAAATAAGTATTGTTTATTTGTATTTAACTTTATACATTAGTATACAATCTATTTTATTCGATAATACTTATTATTTCACTGTGTTCTGTTTTAATCATATATAATTTCTAACGCAGAACAGTTATAAATAAAATTTTTTATTGATAAGCCGTACCCTACATTACTTTACTCCGAAGCAAATGTCATAATAAAACAATAGCAATTGCAATTTTTTTCAAAGCAGTTAGTTAAAAGAGAAATATAATTAAGAAAAAAATAATTTCGTTTGCTTTACAGACCAGCCGCATGAGATAATTGTAACTTGGTCGACCCGCGATGATGCTGGTGAATCTGTTGTTGAGTACGGCATCAACGGGTATGAACTACGCGCTAATGGCACATCGCAAAAATTTATTGATGGTGGCGAAGAAAAAAAATCACAGTTTATACATAGGGTAAAATTTATCTACATAGAGTGCGCAAGATTATAAATTTATGAATAGCTAGTTATAACTAATTTGAATTGTCCAACAGAAATTTCAATCCTTAGAATTAAAAAAAAATAATTGCAGGATTCGACTTCAAATTATTTAGAAATTGTCAAAAAGTTTAAAAATAACAATATAAAACTTTTGGGGAAAGGATAACAACGTAAAATTTTTGTGTTAAAAAAATAACTTGATACAGCTATTAAAATACTTTAATGATCTGCAAGTAAGAAAGAGAAAAGAGTTGTTTGTTAATTTAAGGACAAATATCTCTTTAGTAATTGTTTAATTCCTAATTCTCGGATTTGGGTTATAGATAGGGAGATATCTGAATGTTTAGAAGTAAATCCGTTTCAGGTTCGACATCAATAGTCCGAAGATGTTCTAAAATCATTAAAATACCTATGAACTGTAAAAGTAAGAGTAAATTTTTTTATTGCATAATTTTAATCCAAAATCCTTGTACATACAATATTCAGTTAAAAAAAGAAAATACTAAATTTCACAGTTATTGTGCACTCTTTTTTGTTCATTGTTATTGTTTTATTAAAAATAATCACGCTTTGGTCTTTTTTTTGGAATTTATCTTAATATTAAGGTTAAATTAAGGAATTTGAAACCGTCTACGGTGTATGTTTACCACTGTGGTGGTTCTTTGGGCTGGTCTGCAAAGTTTTCGTTTCGAACTGTACCTCCTGAAGGCACTGATTGGTCACCCAGTGTAGCTATTTTCGGTGACATGGGTAATGAGAATGCACAGTCTTTGCCACGCCTACAAGAGGATACTCAGCGCGGCATGTACGATGCGATTATACATGTCGGTGATTTCGCTTATGATATGAACACAGAAAATGCTCGTGTCGGTGATGAGTTTATGCGTCAGATTGAAAGTATTGCTGCTTACTTGCCATATATGGTTTGTCCTGGCAATCATGAGGAAAAATTGTAAGTTTCTCTTATATCGTGTCTTCCATTATGGAAACTTTATCAATATTTTTGAATTTTTTATCAGCAACTTTTCAAATTATCGCGCACGGTTTAGCATGCCCGGCGGAACTGAGAATTTTTTCTACAGTTTCAATCTAGGTCCTGTACATTTCATTGGATTCTCTACAGAAGTGTATTATTTTCTAAACTACGGATTGAAAACTTTAGTGTTTCAATATGACTGGCTTGAGCGTGATCTGCAAGAGGCTAATAGACCAGAGAATCGTGCAAAGCGACCTTGGATCGTTACATACGGTCATCGGCCCATGTATTGCAGCAATGAGAATGACAATGACTGCACACACTCGGAAACTTTAACGCGTGTCGGTTGGCCATTCGTACATATGTTCGGTTTGGAACCACTTTTCTATAAATACGGTGTTGATCTTGAGATCTGGGCACATGAGCATTCTTATGAACGTTTGTGGCCCATCTACGATTACGAGGTTTATAATGGTAGTATGAAAGAACCCTATCGTAATCCTGGAGCGCCTGTACATTTAGTAACTGGTTCTGCTGGCTGTAAAGAAGGCCGTGAGCCGTTTGTTGCGAAAATACCAAAATGGAGCGCGTTTCATAGTCAGGTGGGTAAATGGATACGCTATCGGCTGGAGTTAGGAGATTATATGATTTATCTATTGATTTGTTTCTAAAACAGGATTACGGTTATACACGTTTGAAAGCTGTTAATCGCACCCATTTATATCTGGAACAAGTATCGGATGACTTAAATGGAGCTATAATTGATTCGTTTTGGATTATAAAAGACAAGCATGAAGGCTACAAAAAAAATTAAAAAGTTTAAGTAAGGGAAGGCTATATGCATTATTTTCTTTAAATAAAAGTCCAAAAGTCCAAATAGAAATAGCAAAATTTAGTTAATAATATTAAGCAGTACAAATATTAAGCATAGCATTTTCGGAATGTATGTAATTACATTCCAACGCACTTGATAAAGTCATTTGGAGGCATTTTATTGTATACAATAACAGATGTATTAAATTACTCTTTGATGCAATTACTCTTTGTATTTGCAGCTATAAGCACACAAAGTCTTTGGAACCTAATTTTTAGTATTATACAAACAACACTTCTACACATAATATTATCAATTTCTAGTTTCGCTGCTTTTTATAAATCTGTTTATACCCAGTTGAACTACATATCTGCGTATTGCTTTGATTTATTGTAATTTAAAACTGCAGATACTGGACATGAAAACACATTTATTTTAACTAACAAAATTCTACACTCAAAACTGTCGGAGGTGTATATGAGACGCTATAGTAAAGAGGAATCTACTTTATTATTACTTTTCTTTATAAACCTTCTAATTTTTCTACATATTAAATTTTATTCGGATAATAAAAAAACTTCAGATAAAAGCAATATAATAACAAAAACATAATAAAAAGTGTTGTAGAAGTTATAAAATGAAAACCTTTAACAATTTTTTATATTATTTTACAAAACACAGAATTAAAACTTGCAAAATGGTGACTACTTTATTAGTTTTTTGTTTCGTTTTAGTTTAAATTCTTTATCCAGTTATGGCTCAAGAGTACAACTAACGCTAAGATTCTTGCTTTGTTTCTCGAAAGATTATTTTTCTATTTGAATCATAACAGCTTCGGCCTCTACTTACATACTACAATAGAAACGTATTTGAAAGTTAATGTTAATTAAAAATATAAACTTAAAAATAAAAAAATAAATAAAATTAAAAATAAAAAGATAAATTTAATAGAACAAGATTTTGACGACATAATAATGATTATCGTTGATGTAACAAAATATTCGTCAAATTTCTATTCTACATTTTTCGCATACTTCAGCGTTTTCATTTTTATGTTAAAAACTTTCTTTGTATACAAAAACTTTTCAAATGGTATGGTAAATAAAAATGTAAAAGTAAAATAAGACTTTGATTTATAACCACATTTTTCACTTAGATTTCTACCCTTTCAAATTGAGAGAATATTACATACAAGTGGCAAAATCGGTCAGAACCCTTTTTCTTTCTCTTCAAATCATCGCTCAGATGATTAAGTGAAACTAGCGCCCTAGACAAATGATAAATATAAATTTTGGGATTATCTCCCAAACGGCTTTTATTTTACTTCTCCTTTTCATAGCATTTATATGTGTTTATGTTAATTTATGGCGGATAAGATAAATTAAGCCCCACAAAATTCTTTAAATGAAGAGTCGGTTTATCTTGTGATCATCTTTTGGATTAAAAATTTATAGGAGGATTTGCTGCGCAAAATATTTTCTTTCCAATCCTCACGCAAATGTTTAAAAAAATATTTACTGTTTTACAACTTCTTTAAAGCGTATTTCAGATTATTTAAAGAAGATTCTCTGCTTACCATTTCTATGCGATTAAAGTTAAATAGTTCAATAATTTGTCGGGAAGGCGATTTTTAATATACGAGTATTAATTTTGTTCATTATTTTCTGATTATAGTCTAAAACGAAATAACAAGGTTTTTTATTCCTTTTTTAAGAATCGACGAGTGATATTGTTGTTACATGGTCTACACGTGATGATACAAGAGAATCGTTTGTTGAATACGGTCGCCATGGTTTTGAGTTTTTTGAAAGTTCTCAAGTTGGTCCAGTGAAATTTGTAGATGGTGGCAGTGCAAAGAACTCGCAGTATATACATCGCGTAATTATGTTGAGATATGTTTAGGCTATTTTTAATTAAATATGTGTGTAAAACAGGTAACACTTGCAAACCTCTTACCAAATACACGGTACGTTTATCATTGTGGCAGCCGTTTGGGTTGGTCTGTTCAATACTGGTTTAAAACACCGCCTAATGGGACTCATGAATGGTCACCATCATTAGCCATTTACGGTGATATGGGTAATGAAAATGCACAATCCCTACCACGTTTACAACAGGACACACAGCGTGGCATGTATGATGTTATTTTGCATGTGGGCGATTTCGCTTACGATATGCATTCAGAAAACGCTGAAGTTGGTAATGAATTTATGCGTCAAGTGGAGGCAATCGCGGCTTATTTACCATATATGGTGTGTCCTGGAAATCATGAAGAGGCCTAGTAAGTATTAAGCAATTACTTTTGTCAACTTTAAGGTATTATTTTCCAAAATTTCGGAATTATAAGTAAATGTGCTAACACAGTAATATTTTAATGCTCATTAACATACTTTCAGCAATTTTTCAAACTATCGCGCTCGCTTTAGCATGCCTGGTGGATCTGAGAATCTTTTTTACAGTTTCAACCTGGGATCTGTCCATTTTATAGCCATCTCAACAGAGGTTTATTATTTTCTTCAAGTAGGAATCAAACAGCTTGTCTTTCAATATGAGTGGCTTGAGCGAGATCTAATGGAAGCTACTAAACCGGAGAATCGTGCAAAGCGTCCTTGGATAATCACTTTCGGTCACCGTCCCATGTATTGTAGTAACGACAATGGCGACGATTGCTCTAATCATGAAACTATTGTGCGTAAGGGTTTACCATTGATGGGTGTGTTCGGACTGGAGGAAATTTTCTATCGTTACGGTGTTGATGTAGAAATCTGGGCTCATGAACATTGCTACGAGCGCTTGTGGCCTATCCATGATTATAAGGTGTATAATGGTAGCTCTTTAGAACCATATCGTAATCCTCGTGCACCTGTACATATCATTACTGGTTCCGCGGGCAATAGAGAGGGAAGGGAACCATTTGTAAAAGTGATTCCTAAATGGAGTGCTTTTCATAGTCAGGTTTGTTAGAGTTGGAGTTTTTCATGGATTTTCTGTAATTCGATTTCATTACAGGATTACGGTTACACGCGCATGAAGGCTTATAATCGCACGCATTTATATTTTGAGCAGGTTTCTGATGACAGGCAAGGTGCCATTATTGATTCCTTCTGGTTAATTAAGGATAAGCATGGATTTTATGAATTATAAATCAGTTATGGAAACTATAGGAAAATTCCAAAATGTGTATAGACAATTTCTAAAAAATATTTTCAATTATAGAAAACTATAAAATAAAAATTTTAATTATACAAGTAGACAAATTTTTATAAACACGAAGCAAAATTATATTAGTTATTATATATTAAAATAGTATTGTGAAAGTATTTACGAGAGCTTTGTACCAAATAATCATATTATTCACTCATAAATGCAATAAATATAAATGGATTCATAATTATTAAATACATGAAGAGGTTTTATTGTACATTCTAAAGTCATATAGAGTTTTTGAATAGGTCAAGAAGATAATTTGATACTTCAAAGTAAAGTCTGAAGACTCTCAGTAGAACTCGATCATTTGAATCAGAAAAAAGTATTGACGATTTTGGAATCGATCAACCGTGACTGCTCCTTAATGCCTCCATCAGAAATGCTCCAAAATTATTTGACACAGGCTTCTCGCGCACGCGCTCGGGCGAACTACTCCAGAGTGGTTAATATCATGGCTGCTACAATATTACGGCGCTACCTCAAAGTGTGAAGACTTTTGTTTCCCCTCGAAGCCTACATGTGTGCTAAACAACTGATTTAAAATAATTATTTTTCGTAAATTTTTTAAAAGAAACTGTGTTTTTTTTTTTTGAAAAAAAAAATTCAAATCAAACTTTCACTTAATTCAAACGTTTACAAGAAAACCGGGATTTCGGTTTTTATTATTTTTACGAAGTAAAAAATATGTTAAAAGCAACAAACCTTTCCTATCTATAATACATACAGATACAGTCTTCTTTTATTTATACATATATACGCACATTATTATTATTTTCCGTATTTAATAATATGTAATTTTATTCGGCTAAAATTATTAAAATTTTCTATTTAAAAAAATATTTTTGTATATTATTTTATATAGAAAATCCTAATGATATCGTTGTAACTTGGTCCACTCGAAACGCTACCAATGAATCTCTCGTCATTTACGGATTGAATTTTGAAGACTTCTCCAAAACCAGCACCTCTCGTGGTTCTTCACGTCTATTTGTAGATGGTGGTCCCAAAAAGAATTCACAATATATACATAAAGTGGTACTGCAAAATCTTAAGCCAGACACGCACTATGAATATTCATGCGGCTGTGATCTGGGTTGGTCAGCACGATTTTCATTTAAAACACCGCTCAATGGCGCAGGAGGGCAACCTAGTATTGCTATTTTTGGTGATATGGGGAATGAAAATGCTCAGTCTCTGGCACGCTTACAACGGGATACCCAACAAGGAATGTACGATGCTATAATACATGTTGGTGATTTCGCATACGATATGGATACCGATGATGCCAAAGTAGGTGACGCATTTATGCGACAAATTGAAACTATAGCAGCCTACGTACCATATATGGTTTGTCCCGGTAACCATGAGGAGAAATAGTAAGGAAATTTATCTTCTATCGTTTACGTTATTTATTAGTCTAAAATCATTTTAGTAATTTTTCGAATTATAAAACTCGCTTTAATATGCCTGGTGATCGCGACAGTCTCTGGTATAGCTTCAATTTAGGCCCGGTCCATTTTGTTTCATTTTCAACTGAGGTGTATTATTTCATTCAATACGGCTACAAACTGCTGACCAAACAGTTTGCGTGGTTGGAAAACGATTTACGTGAGGCAAACGAACCCAAGAATCGTGCTCAGCGTCCTTGGATAGTGACATATGGACATCGTCCTATGTACTGTAGCGATGACTTTGAATACGATTGTAATGAAAAACTGGAGACTCATATACGACAGGGTTTACCTATACTGAAATGGTTTGGCTTGGAAGACCTTTTCTATAAATACGGTGTTGATGTGGAGTTTTTCGCTCATGAACATTTCTATACACGTTTGTGGCCCATTTACGATTTTAAAGTTTATAATGGTTCGATGGAAGCTCCGTACACGAATGCTAAGGCACCAATACAAATTATAACTGGCTCCGCTGGCTGCAACGAGGGACGTGAGCCTTTTTCAAAAGTTTTGCCTGATTGGAATGCTTTTCACAGCAATGTAAGTTTAGTATAAAAACATATCCCCACTTCACGAGGAATGGTATTTCAACAAAATCAAAAAATTAAATAACATGCATTATGCAAGGCAATTAGCAATTTCACAAGGTGAGATAGGTATATTCTTAATATTGTAGTTTTCTTGCGGTGATTATAGCAATGTTAACAATGGTCGTATCCCATTTATATAAAAGAATAAAAAATTTGTAAAACTTTAAAATGCTACGCTGTAGAATTGAAAAGAACGTGATCCGCCACTTTATAAATTTAGAATCGATACATATATTGTTTTATTCTAAAAATAATTTTTACAGGACTATGGCTATACTCGTATGAAGGTCCATAATCGCACCCATATCTACTTCGAACAAGTGTCTGACGATAAAAATGGCGCCATTGTTGACTCATTTTGGATTATTAAGGATAAACATGTGCCCTACAATGATGTGTAATTCTAGAAAAGCTTTTATGGATCTTATTCAGGAATTTTAGCATGGAGAAAAATAGAGTTTTAGAGATCTAAATTCAATAATATTTACATTTTTAACTATAATAACTGTTGTATTAATCGATAAGACTTATTTTTGAAATTTTAAACAAGTTTATTAAACGTATAAAAGGTAAATGTTTTTATTTCTTCTAAGCCTTTAATCGTATCAGCTTCACAAGTAAGATTACCCAATTACTGTGCCTGTTAATAGATTGTGCTTGAAATACCAGGTCCATATTGATAGCCTGTTCCTAAAGCACCACCGCCGAGTGTTACTGGAGGTACAATGCCGGCTGGTCCAAGGCCTCCAAGGCCACCACCAACTATGCTGTTAGCATAGCTAGAATAATAACTGGACGGGTAGCTGTTGTGGCCATAGCCCGGACGGTAAAATGGATAACCAGCTACGCGGGAGTTATAATAGGGACCAAGATTGTAGTTGCTACCATAGCTGGTGTAGGGTGAATTATAGCCATTATACACGCCTGTGAAAGAGTCTAGTAAATATTATGGGAATTTAATGTTGGGCTTACAATTGGTTATTATGAACTTTTAATTTTAAAACGTTTTACAGAGAAAAACCTATAATTCCCTTTTTAGTAACCTATCAGGGAGTGTTTTGACAAAGAAATTCAGTAGGAATCCTCTAAATTTTATTTTTGAATCTTGAAAAGATTTTGTTATATAGTTTCGTATTCAACTTGTAAATTAAATCAGACTATTTTGCAAGATTTAAAAAAATAATAAAGTTTCCATTTAAAAAAAAATTAAAGTTTCCATTTAAAATGAAAGTTCAGTTCTTAAACTTCTTGAAAGTGATTGAAGATTTTATATTAAAGCAAGTTGCACACTTTAATTTTTAAACTTTGACGTTACAATTATTTAAGCTTTGGAAATTTTTGTGTTTCTAGAAGGAACAATTTCAAATAAATCAAATAAGAAGAAAGGATATTGCTTTGAGTCAGGAAAGCTTTAATAAAACTATTATTTTAAAACATTCTGATTGTCAAATTAACATCTTGAGAATTATATTCTTACTTACCTAAACTTGCCAGAGCGCGATTATTGTAAGGATTATAATATCCGCTCTGGTAACCTAAAGTTGAATCAATAGCACCTCCGTAACCAGCATATCCTCCATAACCACCAATTCCAGTATAGGGAACATAACGTTTTTCCTGTCTTTTATTAAGTAATGGATCAAAACTGCTGGCCGCACCATCTAGTTGCTGTGTTGATTCGAACGTGGAAGTAGAAGCAATGTTGGATGTGGCACTGACATCGTTGTCCGCAGCGGCAGCGAGCACAAGGATTGAGGCAAATATCACCTGCATCGGGTTAACATAGTGATCAATGAATTTTCGTTCAGGCAGGATCTTAAATTATCCTGCTTCCAACAACACCACTTACGAAACACTTCATGTTGCCTTGCTCTGAAACTTGGAACGGGAGCGATGGACTTATAAGCGTAGAAACTGTAGCGTACTTCCAACTACGTAAGCTGCTAACCAGTAACTGATGTCTATTCGAAGCAGCTTACTGGCTTTTATAGCGCAAAAACTTTAGCACGATTCCCGTCCCCAAGCTTAATTGTTCGTTTTTTTTAAGCAAGGAGATGTTCGGTGGCATTAGATGGGCTGTTTCAGTAATAACTCTCATGCGAGTTGGTGCTGTAAAACTTCAACAAGTACATGCGAAAATTGCGTATACGTCATGTGTTGGTGGTTTTTCTTCAGTGATTGGATTTTAGTTGCCGTGGTTGTTGCAGGCGTTGCTGCTGCTGACTTATTAAACGCCCGCATTGTCTGTACGGTAGTACAAGAGAACTAGTTAAATGCTTCCCATTCGAAGCATTTGATCGTACACAACATCAAAAGCTGAGCGCATGCGCAAACAGTTAAAAGAACAACAAAATCGTCAACGGGAAGAACAATGGGTCGCTTTATATTTAGAAAGCATAAATAAATTACTTGTTAAAAAAGAGTTTTAAAAATATATTTTTCTTATTTTCTAAAAATTCAATTTATATTAAAAAAAAAGTACTATTCATTATTTTCATTTTACAAAAGCGGCATTAATAAGAATCGAAAATATATGTATGTAGTATATGTATGTATTTTAGATGTAATAATGCAGATACGAGATCTGCATTATTTCTTCTAAAAGATATCGTTGTCCTTATTATAACTTTTAATAAAATTGAAATTTTTACCTAAAGTCCTTTATCTATATTTTAATTTATATTATAGGTCAAAATTACTTATGTATAACTAATATTTGCATAAGCAATACATGAACTTTTAACAAATTTTAGTTAAACTATCACCATATTAACTGCTGCTTGAAATTAGAATAATTAAGCAATTAATCTGGCTTAAAAAAGTAAGCAACAAAGTGAAAATAAAAAACATGCCAATAATAAAATCTGTCATGTAATTAAGTGGATACAACAAAATAAGGTTCTTCACGATTTAGGGCAAAACTATATATATATACATATATATAAAGACGTGGTATCTTATGTTTAAGATAATTTGAAAAAGCCCACAATTTATTCTCACTGTGGCAATTTACTCATTAGGAGCCAATGCTGGTAAAAAAAAATTTCAAACTCGTAAATTTTTCACACACAAACGATGCTATTCTGAACAAGCAATCTATTGTTGATCTGATTTATATATCTTCAAGGAAAACAATTAGCAACACAGCTAGCTTTTTTCTGTTAACTGAAATAAAGCAAGAATTATACATAACTATGTACTATAAGTAAGAGTATTTGAATTTAATTCGAGTAAAACATCATCATAAAAACATTTAAATAGGTCACGTAGACTTAAAAGTGATTTTATTATTGAACTCGATTTGATTTAGATAAATACTGAATAAGAAACTTTATGTAGCATTTAAAAATGTTATAATTGCCAAATTTAGCATTTAAGAAGTAAAAATTTATTTCCTTTTTCAAGATACAAATCAAATTCAACATCACTAAACAAGTATAGAATCTTTTCTAAAAATCTACGAATAAAGGTATCATAAATGATAAAACAATCGCATCAAAAACTATCCCAGTTAAATGTCAACAGAATGACGGAATGTGATCAGCGAAATGAGATTTATGGAAAGTAATAAACCTGAATGGTTACTCGTGAAATAAATGCTATTATCAAAGCTTTAAAAAATATCATGAATGTTTAGCATTGAGAGTGGTAGATTGGTAAATACGCTTATATTGTAAAACGCGTGTTAGACAGAACAACAGCCTCCACGATTAACCTTAAATTTTTGAGAATAAATAACTGTGAGAACAAAATGCGGTTCAAGTGCAAAGAAGAAATAATGCACAGTTGAATTTCTGTAGAGGAGAGTAAGACATGCATTTCAATTTACTGAAGGTAGTACAAGTTCAAAAACATGTACGTATGAGAAAAAATTACAAAAGGTCAACTTAAATCAGGGCAGAATAAAATAAAGGATCGATCGTATGATGTCCAGAACTATGCTTTTAATTAAAGTTAAATTTAAAGCTCTGTCAGTTAAGAATCTACTGGAAAAAGGTTAGGAATCTTGCAAATAATATTAATAAATCTTTAGTGAAAGTAATGCTGGTGTTATTTTCCATTTCACGTTTTATAAAATAAAGATCACAAAGATTTTTTAAATGTAATATATAAATCTGTCTGTCGCTTTTTAATTATTAAATGCAATATTATGTTCTTATGTGTTTTATTACTATAAGCCAGCAGTTTTGCAAATTGAATTAAAACAGTAATATACTCACTAATTATAATTCGGGTGTACACCGAATTATTTAGGGTATATTCACTGTGTTCTTCCGTTTGTAACGCAGAGAAGGAGACGAGATAGATAGAAAAGTATATATATCCTTGCTCAGCGTCACCTACTGAATCACTAGGCCTGTCCGTCCGTCTGTCTGTCTGTCTATTGAAATCACGATTACGGGAGAACGAAAGAGGTATCGCGAAATTTGGCACTAATATTCTTTGTTATGTAGAGCTGTTTGGGATTGAAAATGGGTGGGATCGGTTGGCAGCCGCACCTACTCTATATAAAGAATTTTAAAAAATGTTATAAGTTGATTATCTCATTGAACTGTGCGCGATATTGAGGTATAATTCTATAGCGAAACACAGCGCCATTATAAAAAATGGGCATGCCACGCCCACTCATAGCAAAGTTGGCAATATCTCGTGAACGGTATAAGATATTGAGACGTTTTTATCACGAGGTATCTACAGGTATTACCAATTTGTATACTAAAAACGGGCGTGGTCCGCCGACTTATAAAAAGTTGTCAATATCCCATAAACGGTTCAAAATAAACGTGATTCTATCTAGCATTATCTAGACATTACAAAATTATTTGCCAAAAATGGGCGTGGTCCATCTACTTATACAAAAGTTCTTAAGTAGCGAAACTATAATTTGTTTAGTTATTGGGGTGTAGGGTATTTAGACTTCGGCCAGGCCGGAGACAACACTTTTACTTGTTTTTTATTAAAATACTTCAATATTTATCTAAATTTTATTTTACAATCTCGTTACACATTTTTGATGTAATTAAATACTTAAATCAAATCTCATTTGGCATTTAAACAAAATACGCATCCAACTGTGCCATTTTGTCTTTAGGTGGTTTAGAACGCCCACGACTGCCGCCACGACCACGGCCACGACTAATCTTATTTCCACCGCGTCCTGAGCGAAGGTTAACTGGCCGTGAAGCTACCGCACGATGTTTTTCTACTAAATGTGAGAAATCTTCTAAGCAAAATACGCAGCCGGTTTTCTCCTCAGAGCCATCTTTGAATTTCGTTTTATCAGACTTGTAGACAACGTTTACCATCTGAGCACCGCAATGGCATTTGGAGTCTGTTTAATATAATTTTTACATGAGAAACTAAAATTAAATTGTGTGCATTTTTTCATACCATCAACTGAAACTTTAGTTGCACCTTTGAAAATGTTTATGATAACGTCACAACGATTGCAGCCCATCTTCCAGCTGGGTGCTAAAGTGCAATCTAGAACCAATATGCCATGTTCACATTCTACACAGCCGGAAATACCCAGTGTATTTAACGAATGCGGACATGTGGGATGTGTGCATGTATTGCAGCCAGCATTTTTTGGCATATCCCTGAATGGTGGATGATTATAGCAGTATGGGCAGAAGGGATACGATCGTCCTTTGGCACCAGTAGTGAAAGCCAACAGCTCGAAATCATCAAGAGGACATTTAAATTCGCGATACACTTTAACACTGCCGCCATTTGGCAGAGAATACGTTTCATCGCAATGCGAGCAATGCAATCGAGCCGGTTTCGACTGCAAATAAATTAGACATTTTGACACATTCTATTAATGTTCTGATTCAATTTTACCTGTATATATTTCATGTACCGCCGACATTTTCCACATCTCGAGTGAGCCTTACCCGATTCAGCCAGAGGAGAAAAGGATACCTCAAAAAGACTGTCCATGTTGGAAATGTTTTTTACAAAATACAAAAACTTCATGCGAAAAATACTAATGGCATGCTTCAAAACAGCATTGAAATCTGCAGATCCTTTAGCAATGAGATTCAACATACTTTCAACCTCAGCGCGCATAGTTGGCAACACAAGTTCCGGATCGATCTATACAGAGATGGAGTTTAAAATCGTTAAACATGATAAAAGATCTTTTTATACCCTGTCCAGATCTGAAATGGACACGGTATTTTTTCCTAGGAAATTACTAGGAATGTTTTATTTTTAATTTAGGGTAAAGAAATTTTTGTGATTTTTTTCAACCATCATCATGAAATAAGGTTTACCTTTAAATTATATAATTAAAAAGTTTTCTTGTGGCTTACACGAAACTCATTTTATGGTGAAATTTTTAAAGTACTTTCAGACGTTCTATAAAAACATATTTATATATAATACGATTTTAAGGAAAAAAGATAAGAAAACTTTTAGAAAAATTTTATAACAAAATTTTTAAATTAGGAAGAAATTCGTTAACTAAAGAAACAAGCTGGCAATGTTTCTTAAATTATAAAATAACTATAATTCTATTTATGTTCGTCAGGATCTTCAGTTAAAAGCATGAGTACTTTAAAAAGAAATTTTAATTCTCTCCATCTTCCAACTCTCTCTCTCTCTCTCTCTCTCTCTCTATCTCTCTCACCTTTTGATAACCATGCACCAGAACAATTCCCAATGTTGTAGGGATCAGCTTTCGTCCGCTTTCAATGTGTACATAATTTCGTTGACAAATATTATTGATATGCACTGGTATAGATGCATCTGTGCCGATGCCGTGTTGTTCCATGAGTGTGATAAGTTCAGCCTCAGTAAGATAATCCGGAGGTCCTGTCTGACTCTCAGCCAAACGCACATCGTTTATTGCAACTGTTTCACCTTCAACAAAAGGTGGCAGAGCCTCATCACGTCCAAATGCCAGCCATGTCATAGTTTTAGTGTAGCCTGGATCTAATAACACGTTTGCAGTGCAAGAGAACGATTCCATGCCCACGCGCAACTTAGCAGTCGTGGTACGATATTTTAAATCACGCGATAGAGTACCCAAGAATTGGCGACATATGAAGTCATACACGCGCCACGTATCTCTATCGAAATCACTGCGACTGGCTAGCTTCATGGGCGTTATCGGCGGATGGTCGCCGGCGTCTTTTCCTTTGCGCGGAGCATTAAAATCTTGCAATATATTACGTGCGTCTTCGCCGAACTCAGAAGATGGTTTTAGCAAATACAAAACAGCACTAAAATAATTTTGAGTTACAAAAATGGGTTTTTAATTGAAATGGTTTGTAGTTAATAACTTACTGCAAATCAAAGTTTTCCGGATATTGATTTGTTTCTGTACGCGGGTAACTTATATAGCCCTGAGTGTAGAGTCGTTCAGCAATTTGCATGGTTTGAAATGGGCCGATACCGAGGCCCGAACTACCAATACGCATTAATTCGACGGTGTTGAGAGCCTGAGGACGAACGCGATACTGATCTTTGGATGTGACGCTTTCAACTCTAAATGAAAAAGTTATTTATTTAAGAAGATTTAATGGCTAGTAATTATTTATTTTATTATTTAAACAACCCTCTTTTTACTGGTTCTTCATTCTACATAAAACAGTAAAAATCCATCCATATTTGGAAGGCGATTTGGGTTCAGGAAGTAACTATTTTATAACAAGACATTTCAAAAAATGATCGGAACACATTCTGTTCACTAAAATGAATCCAGGCATTCCACACACACGTCCCCCACCCCCCCCCCCCCCCCCCCCCCCTCAAATCGAAAGATCATTATGAATACAAAATTCTGAAATATGAGTTAAACCACTCACAAAGTCTTTCAAGATCTTTTTGGATTCATATGTCGGACATATTCGATTGCATCCACGTAGAAGACCTTTAAATAAGTTAATTTAGCTAATTAATAATTTAATTTAACTAATGAATAATTAATAAATAAGTTATAATTAATAAGCTTAAGGAAAGCATTCTAGCTTATCAAAAATTCACTGCGAGAAGACCTTAGCATTATTTTTGGATGGATTCTTCCAAAGAAGTACCTTGTATTGTTTTTATGTTCTTAAAAATCTGTATTTTAAAAAACTCACATAGCTTCCTTGTGCTCCTTAACTTTATTCATAAGCATTATTGCGATATCCTTTTTGAAGACACGTCCACGCGCCCACTCCAGAACAACTTCGGGATTCCCCGCTAATAGTTGTAAATACCAAAAGCTCTCCGGCTTAAAGGTTTGTATATCATCGTGTCGTTTTACACAGAAACCCAACGTCGGTGTCTGGCAGGGTCCGTAAGAGATAAGGGAGGAATCTAAATCACCATAACGACCTTGAAAGAACTTAGTTTGGAAGCGTGTAAAAGCGCATCCAATTCGCAAATCCAATTCTTGACGTGCATCCACAGACTTGGCTTCATTTTCATTCGGGAATCCTAGATTTGCCATTGCACCTTTAATATCCTTTTCAGTTATAGCAGAAAAATGCGCCCGGTAGGTAACATTTCGTGAATAAACATTCGGTATAACATGTGATACCGCATCCATGACTTCGTAACAAATGTTTTCACCCTCTTTATCGCAATCCAACCAGAGCACGAGATGGGTGCAACCCTTGGCTTCTTGGGCGAGAAAGGAACGCATCCGCTGCTTCGGGTTGGCTTCTTTCTTCTCAGTGGGACAGCCGAAAAGTTCAACGGGGTCTACTTTTTCCCACGAATTATATTTACCCACGAAATCCAGACTCATGACATGACCGCACACACTGGTCATGCGGAAGAGCGCCGTACCTTGATCGCAGAACGGTCCGGACCATTCGTGTGAGGAGCAGGCGTTACCAGTGCCTGGTGAGGGGAAGTTAGACACGAGTGCGGATATATTTTAATTGGAAGAGGAGTCGGCACTCCTTAGAGCTCCACTGCTTCCTGCATTACCATCAACGTACCTTTTTTCGTTGTGCTGCGATTGTTGGATAGAATTGTCGCCAGTGAAGCAGCCAGGGATGGCTTCTCTGCTACCATCAATACTTTTTTCATTTCTCGGCTTAATTTATCCGCCTTTTCCTTTAAAATTCACCAACTTTTATAAATCAAATTGGCTATATGGTGCAATCGCAGAAAATTGCGTAGATTGGAGAGCGCTGTGGAAGGATACTTGAGCCGAACATTTCCCATTACTGCTTGAAAACGCGGTCTTACTCCTATTTATACAAGCCTCTTCATTATAGAGACTATACACTTCTCATTCGTTGAGTTGTACTTTTCGTTTACATATAATAATACTTAGAACATATACATACTAATTTCAATATAATATTCAATATTCAATATTCTTCAATATTCTCATGATCTCCATAAGTTTTGAAGACAAAATAATTACTCCTGTTACTGAATTCGTCATTAGCGTTCAACATGTAAGTTTTCTCTATCATGTCGTGTATATACATTGAAATTTATTGGGCGAACCTTAATAAACATTTTCAAATTTGACCATTGTCCTTGAAAAACGACAATATAGTCTAGTCATTAGTATAGTTATATAGTCTATAAAAATTACTATAAGAAGACAAAGGAGTAAATTTTTTTATAATCGACAACTTCGGTAACGAAAGCATGACTTTTGCATGTTTAGAATTGCTTATATTATTTCGTTAAATTTAAAATAATTGAAGCGTCGGTAATTTTAACAAATCACTTAACTTAAAAAATCAATAACTTAAGTGAATGTCAGAATAAAACAAAAATTGAACTCCCATACGGAATCGACTAATCAAAACGCAAATTCCGTATATAAATTACGATTTTTCTTTTAATATGATTTTTTTAGGCTGGCGTATTTATATTACTGTCAGACCAAAGTAAAATACCGGCATTTAACATAAGCCGTCCCATAAAAGGACAGCTCAGGTATCTGTTCCCATCAGGAATTTTCTTAACTACTAATTTAGACATCAACCAAACCTCAGTAATTCGGGTACCTTTTTTGACGGAGGGATAACTGGGAAGTTGGTAAAAATTTTAATTAAGTAGGTTGGGTTTATGTGGCAGTCGGTCTAACCAGCTCACTTAGGAAAAAAGAGCCCATTGTGTTGCCACCGGACGCGAGAGTACCTTACAGACCGACTGTCCCTACTCCGCGCTCTTTGCATGATCATGAGTTTACATGTCGTGTACACCCTCCCTGATTCAGGTGATTTCATTCGGATTCTGCTCAAAAAACAGATCCCAGAACACTAGGATGCTTACCGAGAACAATTTTTTGGGATTTCCAATTAGCATTAAGGAAAAAGATTTTCATGGGAATTGTAAAATATATTTTATTTTTGGTGATTGTTGCGAGATTTTTGTGAAGCTTTCTTTAATATCATGAGGTTTTTATAAGTATTTTTTTTACGTGAATTTTTTAATCGTTTGCGTCTAAATTTCCTATATAGATATGTTTAAATGCAGCTTTTGGGAATTTCAATTGTTAAATGAGATTAAGCATGTAACTATTTATGTAATATTTTTTAAATTACTATTTGCTGTAGATACCGTACTCAGACTTAATTAAATATTTTTTCGATGTAAGATACGCAATTTTGTGAATGTATAAAAAACCGCACGGAATAACATAAGTATAGAGTATAAATCCTATATAAATATAGAGCAGAATTGTAAAAAATTTAGCATTTTTTAATTAATTGCAGCTAAGCTCTATTGGAGACTTTTTTGAATCCATCTTTAAGATTATTATGAATTTCGGTTTAGATGAAATACTTCCGTCGAGTTTTTGGATTTGGATTTGAAATAAGAAATTGTATACACTGAAATAGGTAATTTCAAGTCTTTTTCGGTATCGTAAAAATAACTGACAGCTTTTCGCAGGGTTTACATATCAAGCGACATCTAGGTTACCTTTCGGAAAAGATAACTTCTGCATAAACCTTTACGTGATTACTATATTTCTAATTTCGTAATTAAAGTCAATTTATTGACCATTTCCCACTTTTTTTTAAAATGTAGGTTTTACAAAATTCGAATTAATACAAAACTGTAATAAGATTTCTCGAATACGATCTCGAATAAATGCAAAATTTAAGTAATTTTCATTTAGATTATTAAAAATTCATTACTTTCCATACTTTTTGCTTAATTCTACACATTCTACAACACACGGCCAAACATCTAAACTACATTCTTAGCTTCTCTTGGAATTCTGTTAGTTAAATGCTGAGCTGGCATGTAACCCGTGTCCCCAAGACACTTAATTGTAACATTCCCCGAAGGATTGATTGTTAACCAAGTTATGGAAGCATGATTGATACTCATTCGTAGCCAGGCCTCTGGTGGAAACTGCAGAGCACGGCAGACAAAGTAGCGTATCACGTTACCGTGACCCACAATCAATGTGTAAGTGTCGTGCTTGTCCTCCGGCAGGGCACGATGGAAGTAACGTCGGAATCCGGCCTCAATGCGTGCACCGTCACGAAAGAATTGCTGCAGTTCGAAGAATACCGATTAACAGTTACAATTTATAACAAAAAACTAAACAAGTGTGTGAAGAAATATCATTACCGAGTGCTCCGGCCTCCAGTGGCTTACAGGCGGCTGGGGTGGAATAGGCGCCCCTTCGCGGATAAAACTACAATGCTTTATCTGCTTGGCATCAAAGTCGATTTCCTTCGCTATGATGTCTGTTGTTTCCTTGGCACGCGTCATTGTTGACGTAATCACTTTATCCCACTTAATGCCCAACTCACGCAAACGCTCGCCGGTGTACTTGGCCTGGGCGCGTCCGCGTTCCGTCAGCCTGTGGGTCTCATCTGTATCACCAACGTCGAGATATTCGCCGTGACGCACTAAAATGATGTTTCGCACCGCCTTGGTACACGTTTTCTCCAAATCGCTGTTGTAACGATTTTCCTCTTGATGCGAATTATTTTTCATGGGCTTCACTACGCTCTTCGGATCACGACAATCCCAGTTGCAGTCCCAAATCGCACAGGGATTTATGGATGCATTGCTGTTCGTACAGGAGGCCTGAACTACCGTCTGCGGATCGCGCAGCTTCTGGTAATAATACGCAGCAATTCCGGCTCCAGTGCCCGCAGCAACAGTGCCCAGTCTCCGAAGATTTGCCCAGATAACCATGGTTGGGATGCTTAATAAACCGATTTGTAAATTAAACGGGTGGAGATAAGTCCACCTTCATTTATTTTAAATAAATACCAAACAATAATAATCCAACCGTTAATAACTCCGAATACCAATTTGCACGTGCGTGAACTTAACAAGCAATTTAAGCCATTTTTGTATAAACCCACCCGCATTGTATTGGACGTCTCCTTAGGCTGAACACACAAGCAGTAATCCTAGGTAATGTATTCAGGCAATTTTACTGACATGTGAAACACAATGTAATGCACCGTTTTTGAGGCTTCATTACATTGTGTAACAACAGAAACAACACAATTTTTTCACAAAAATAAAATTATAAAACATATATATCATAAAAGACATCATTACTGTTTCTCAATAAGTAAAGTTCTTAATGCGGAAACTATCGAATACGGTCGACTGTTTTTCCCATAAGTAAAATTATATGCAAAGATAACTTCAGTTACATTTTTGTGTAATTGACGGATTTAAAATAATGAAGGTAACCTTTGCAGTAACGGACTAATGAGTACTTCCCCAAAACTAATCGTGTCAAGTTATTTGTAGAAATAAATTACTTCCAAAAATACATTTTTAAACCTCGACCGCTTTTCAAACCGCTTTCACGTTTTTACATACATATATTTTATTTACAGCATTTACATATATTTTATTTACATATATTTTATTTATTTATATATGTAAAAAAAACAGCATTTAGATATGCGGAAATTATTCTTCGAATGTTTAGAAGACAGACTTTAATTATAATCTAAGGTGTTTTAACGGTTATAAATAGTTTTTGAGTTTTCGTAAGGACTATCTAAACCAGACCTGTCTAGCGAAATTCATAAGTGGGCGCCGACCAAATTTGAAAATATCATTAAAAACGCACACTGAAAATGATTTTCTAAAACATCATTAATTGCATGCAGATACATAAGTAGCAGAATTCTAATATAACCTTGTTACTCTTAAAAATGCTTAAACCCACAAGGTATCAAAAGTTTTTCTAAGATTTTCGCGCAGAAATAGAATTATAAAATTCAACTTTTAAAATTTAAGAAAATGGACTTTTTTCTTTAATTATGGATTTTTATTTTTTTCATTGCTCTACCCGCATAATTTTGTTACACAGTTTGGTAACGCGAAAACTGGTGTAGTACACATAGATGTATAAGTAGATTTTTATACCCTACACCCGAAGGTAGTACGGGAAGAATTCGCTTTATTCTTCCGTTTATAACGCAGAGAAGGAGACGAGATAGATATAGAAAAGTATATATATTCTTGCTCAGAGTCATCTGAGTCCTCCTGAATCGATCCGTCTGTCTGTCTGTTGAAATCACGATTATGGGAGAACGAAAAAGTAGGGCAGTTCCCGAAAATGGGCGGGATCGGTTAACAACCACGCCTACTTTACATACGAAATGTAAAGCCACCTCGTTTTAAAAATGTTATAATGTGAATATCTCATGAACCGTGCGAGATGTTGAGGTATAATTTTATTCCGGAACATATAGCGCCATTACTAAACTTTTTGCAAAAAAATAGGCGTACCACGCCCACTAATAACAAATTTGGCAATATCTCATGAACGGAAAAAGATATTAAAATGTGATTTTTTCACGATGTATCCGGAAGCATTACCAATTAGCTTGACAAATATATATGTAAATATATAAATACCAATATGTATACCAAAAATTTTAGTAAGTCTCCAGGTTACCACATCATAAAATATGTGTATAAAAAAGATCTTTGGCAACTCTTATACTATGTTTACAAAAGAAAAAGCAAAACAAATAACAATGAAGGTGGAGCACAAAGCGGGTGGGAAAGTACTTTTCAGGCTTCGTTCTTGGTGACAAACTATGAAAAAAAAAATTGTCCAAAGTACGTTCCAGTTTTCGAACTTTTTTCAGTTTCGTATCACAGATATTTTACAGTCCTCCATACATTGTTGGCAAATTCGTGGGAAAATATTATAAATATTTGAATTTTAAATTTTTTTTAAGTTATTGTGAAGGAAATCGAAATTTTGCGATAATCACAGTGAATGAGCAAATAATATAAATCATGAGATAAAATTGTGGTTTAAAAGAGTAACAGAGAACGTCACAGAATAACAAAGAAAGTATTTTCTCTGTGCTTCTCTATTATATGTAACTATATTTAGTTACATATAATAGGACGTACTCAAGGCAATGGAAGGATATTATCTTAATCTTCTTTATACAGAAGAAGTAATGCTCACGAAAGTTTAGTGTTCTTGCATTTTTTGTGCTTTACGAATAAAAAGGGTGGAATTTTTTGGTGTTTTTTTAGGAATAGTACGTTTAGAGACGATTTGTATGTTTTGGTTGCATGGTGTACCTTTCAGTGTCCTTTTCGTGCAACCATGACAGTACACATGTTCCACTCTAGATGGGTTTACATAGCTATAGCGAAAATTCATTGCTAAATTCACAGGCGTGATAGAAATGAATGTACAGAGTTTGGAATAGTTGAACAGAGCTGATAAGATGCGGTGGTGGTCTTGAGGAAGCTTTAAATTAGAAAGTAAAACGGTGGAATTTGATAAAAACAGTACATAATTCAATCGTGCTGATCGAAATCCGGTAGAATTAAAACCACCAAACCGGATTTTTTTCTAAAAGTGAAAATTTTCAAAAAGGAAACACTGCGGTTGGAAAATTTAACATAACCACAAAGTGTGTGGCCGATATCGGGAAAGTGATAACCAAGGTGAACCAGACAATTGCAGCTGGGCACATAATAAATTGTAGCAAATTTAAAACAAATGAATCTTCAGTTAGGTAAATATATATAATTATTATGTATAGTTTAGTACGTAAGATGACTATGATTTACGATGGGAAAAGTCACGAATGTTGCACTTCCTGCCAGCCTGCCGTGATGTGAGTGATATCACGTTGAAACTAGACATCATGAGGACATGTAACAATTGATTTGCGAAAAAGCTAAAAGCATTGGTTACAAACTTAAATAAATAAGACTTCATACCGACTAAAGTGAAAACAATTGCCGGAGCCTTCTTTCCCCCACTTGTCTCACTCCACTTCGGGAATCCTTTGCTCTTGGTATACATTTTTGTTTGTCCTTCGTCTGCAGTCGGCGAGCATACTGATTACCTTCTCCAATTTAAATGGTTCCAACAAGCAAGTCAACTATATTTCGCAGTTTAAAGTGACAAGTGCTGGCGGATACACCTATGAATGTTGATGACGACATAGAAGGATAAAAAAGGTCAAAGTCTAAGCCAAAAATCGAATTTCTGCCATTTCTTCTGGCAAGAAATCTTCCAGATAAATTTGGAATTGCTTTATTGAAGGAAAGTAGCTATTCGTATATACAAGAGTATTCTTAAAAGATGGGAAACCGATTAATAAAAAAATTACCTGCCAGTCTAATATGGTTTTGCAGCTATAAGCCTCTAAAAATTGAAATTATCTCTCACAGCTCAAAATATAAAAGTACTGCACATCTTATGGCGATTTTCTTCTAAACAATGGAAAATTTATATGAAAATATATAATACACTAAATGTGATGGTGGCAGAGCAATATCTAAGCTGAGGGTTCAGTATATTCGAGCCTGGAAACATTCGCCGCAAAGCTTATTTTTAAATGTCAGTTGGTTTTGTTGGTAATTTGAAGAAGCTGAATTTATAAACATCCCAGTTGCCTTAAGATCTACATATAGCCGCATTTATAGGAGTCGAACGGTCGGCAAATTCGAGTTCAACGACTTCTTCTTAATTTACAATTGTTTAAAATTAAAAGTTTTCAGGGGCAAAGAGTTATTTTGGTTGCATTGTGTTATAAAGAAATCAAAATTGAGTATTTGGGTATTTGAGATAAGTCCTCGCAACTAGGGTGTTAAACTTTAATGAGCTCGGCTGACGTGAAAAAGCTAGGAAATGAGGTGAATGTATCCAGGGAGGAATTCGCGACGCGAAAAGTGCGTTTTGAGAAAATAACTAAACTAAACAAAACTAAAAAATATTAAAGTTTTCAGTTATCTGTACAGAAATGTAAATTTATTTTTAACAATTTATATAGAAAAAAAGTTCAATCAAAATTTGCATGTGTCGCCATGTAATTAAACAGAGCTTTATAACTTTTATTTATTTATTTTTTTTGTATTTTGTTCTTTTGTAACATGTTTTATTTATTATACTTACTTTGTTGGTACCAAATAAAAGGAAAGGAATAGCAGACTATTCTTGGCGGAATTCTCGGAATTCTAATAGAATACACGATTGTTATATTAATTTACTTTTAAGGATATAACGTGCCATTTTTTACTAAATGGGACGAGAGTTACTAATTCGATAAATCACAGAATCTTTTTAACCAACTAAAGTTACAGAATTTAAAAACTTCCTAATTATATGTAACCTTTATGAGTAATTTTCGGTTACCTAACTATTTACGAGTAGCTGTCCTCAAACAAATTTACCAACAGTAAAGTTGAAAACCTTTTCTCATTTTTGCCCATAATATCTGAGATTCTGTGTCACTTGGCATTGCGCCATATATGAGTTTATATTCGCGCAATATACATATACAGCAGACATGTATGAATGTATGTATGTATGTACAGACATATAGCATTTGATTTATGAAAGTTTTAAATAATTTTGGCGGCACCGCTATACTCTTCTCATAGTATCGACAGTTAAAACAACTTTTCAACATTTACATTTTATGGTTTTGAGGTGATATAAGAAGGTAAGGATATCCATTTACATTTCCAGAAATTTATTGTTGCTAGAAGACCTAAATATTTACATCAAATCTGGTAAGGAAATGTATATTCAAATATAATCTCCAAATTTTTTGAGATTTTTTTCTAAATTGAAGGAAAAATTTTAAGAGCTTTTTTAATTTATTTAATTTTTACTTTCTTTTTGTTTTATTTTAGTTAGGTTTATATACTGTTAGTACATTTTTTCTATTTTACTTTACCTTATTTATTTCGATTCCTTATTGAGGCTGTTAAAACGTAACCTGTGTTTTCTTATAATATTAATTTTAGATTGTAATTTGTTTGGTTGAGTTGTATGCGCGTTTAAATTATAAGGTATGAAATCAATATACCACCAGCTGTACTCTAAAAAATACAACCGCAAGAATAGAAAAGAGAAGTAAAAATGGTTTCGCGGTAATTACATCCATCATGCGGTTTTATTAAGTTAATAATTCACTTTACTTTAATATCAGGAAAAAGATCCCCTTTATTTTGATATACACACATTTGTTAAAGGATATTTTGCCGCATGTGCCGCATATTATATGAAATAAATTATTTTCAGTTATTTATGCAAATCACTTGTTTAGCTTTTAATAATTGTTTAGTGATAAAAAGAACGTTATAATCGACCTTCTAAAATTTTCTTCATAAAAACAGTACAATAAAATGAAAAAAAAAATTTTTAATTTATCAAATGAAACAATTACGAAGTATGATCCTTAACAAAGATGTAATGGAATTGAGATTATGTCTTTTTCTGATTATCTGGAATCGAATGATAGTTCTAGTTAGTTAGTTCTAATTGCTTGTCCGTTTTAACATCTGTTTTAAAAAAATCAAGCGTTTGTTACGCTTTCGATCAAACTTTTACCAATATTTGACAGAATTGTCCGAAAGAAATACAAGTGCAAGGACAATTTTGCATACTTAAGAAAAAAACACGACGATAATATACTTGACTACATAAGTAACAAAGCCATAATTATCATATCTGTATGCATGTATTTAAGGGGTCTCAACCTGTTTTTTGCTATGGCGATATTTTCTGCTACGGAAGGCAATTTTATAAATTTGACTATGAGATAAATACACATGTAATTATATTTCTTTTACCGGTGCTAAAGGTCCCGTTCCTATGTAGTTCAAATACAAAGGATTGACAATCTTCAACGGAAGCACATGACGTTTATTGCAATAATGACAACATGCGAAAGGGCTACCGTCCAAGCAGTGTTTAAGTTAAAGTCTAAATATAGTCCGCATTATTTGCACTTTAGATGCAATAATTTTTTTTTCTTTTATTGATGTACTTAAAACAAATAACTATGTTTTGCAATATATAAAAGCTGTTCGTCAACGCCAATTTGGCAGATATTTTCAAGCTCAGTACTTGGCAAGCATTTTGATAATTTAATAAAAGCATTTGAATATTAAATGCTGCGCTAATACGTGTGCAATTCAAAGAAGTAAACAAAAGAGAAATTCTTAATTGGTTCAGGATGATGGTAAAAATAATTTAAAATTAGCTGTAGTTTCGTGTAAAGACTTTATTTTTATAACCTTTGTATATTTTCAGTTAAAAAAAATAATCTAATTTTAGGAAATATTTTAAATAATAAACCTACCTATCTAAGATAGAATGTGGAGAATTTATATGGATTATCTCGGGTCAAAAAAATAACAAGTGGTCAGCCGCATATCCGTAATCTTTTTACCTGAAATGAAGAATCGGTTTTTAATAACAAAAAGATTCAACGTTATTAAAATGATTTATGGCTGTATAATAAAATTTCAAATATTCTAGACGAAAAGTAGCGCTACGTTCTTTCAGTAATCATCCGAATATAAATTTAGATTGTTTCATAAAAATGACTGCTCTATTCACTCACTACAGATTTGTCTCATCGCCAGTATGTCGTTTTCACTTTTCAATAAATTAAAATGACATTATATTTATACATATACAAGAACGCGACAATTACAATTCACGGTTTCGTACATTAAAAATACCGTGCTCAGTGCGATTAATTTACTTCGCTCGGGTTGTTGTGGTTTCTGTTCTACTTTAACATTGTTTGTTTTCTGTTTCAAAAATAGCACCACGCTTTTAAATATTGACTCGATTAGTTTGTTTTTTTAAGAGTTTTGTTAATTGCTGTTTATGTTTTGTATTCCTGCTTTTTTAAACCATGAAAACAAATCCTAGTAATACTATAGTTTAATATAAAACTAAGTTTGATTGAATAAATATATTAACAAATAAATAAATGATTTCGAAAATGTATAAGTCTATTGAGATGACAGTATATAATTGGATGGCATTGCATTTTGCGACGAACTTACCTTTTATATCTCGAAAACTGAAAGTGTTACGAAGATTGGTTTAACAGCTCTGGACTCAGCACTTCAAAAGAATGCCTAAAACCCGTTTCGATATCCAGTAAACACGCAGGCCTGTGCTTTACATAGAATAGGATTTATTAACCATATATATGAATTTTTATATTTTATAAATAGTTTTTTCTTCATGTTTACACGCATTCAAAATTCTACACGGAATTACATATTTTATACGTAAGGATGAAGAAAATATAATTAAAATAAGAAATGCTTTAATTTTTAACAACTAAAAATTTATAATTTAGAAAATCAGCTATCGAAGCGCGAAAATATTGTTGATATCTCATCGCATTTTCAGCACGACGAAGAGATTAATTGTATATTATTTCTTTTATATAAATATTTACTAATCAGAACTTTTCTGTAATATATTTTTTAAATTTTTGGATGTATGCCAGTCGGTTACTTTTTACTTGGGTAGTGAAATTTTGACATGACAAACAAGAAAATGTAGCTACTATTCGAGCAAATACGACTGTCAAAACTGAAATAGCACTAGAGGCTGGCTAGTCAAAATTTTGGAAAAGTAATTAGTTTAAAACTCAATCAACAACATTTAAGCTTGTCAAGTACTTCAATTTTAAAAACAAGTAAAAGTGTTGTTAGGCCTGGCCGAAATCTAAATATAACGAAAAACAACTTTTGTATAAGTAGTCGGACCACGCCCTTTTCTGGTATACAAATTGGTAATACCTGTAGATACTTCGTGATAAAATTAGGTGTTAATATCTTATACCGTTTTATGAGTGGGCGCGGCACGCCTATTTTTGGCAAGCTTATTGATAATGCTTCCGTATACATCGTGATAAAATTACGTCTTAGTATCTTATACCGTTCACACCAACTTTGTTGTGCTTGGCATGGCACGCCCATTTTTTGCAAAAATTTTAGTAATGGCGCTATATGTTCCGGAATAAAATTATACCTCATCATCTCGCACGGTTCATGAGATATTCACATTATAACATTTTTTTAAACGAGGTGCCTTTACATTTCGTATGTAAAGTAGGAGTGGTTGTTAACCGATCTCGCCCATTTTCAATCCCAAACTGCCCTACATAACAAAGAATATTTGTGGCACATTTCATTGCGATATCTCTTTTCGTTCTCCCGTAATCGTAATTTCAACAAACAGACAGGCGGACGGACAGGCTAAATCGATTCAGGAAGTGACGCTGGGCAAGAATATATATACTTTTTTATATCTACTTCGTCTCCTTCTCTGCGTTACAAACGGAAGAAAAAAGTGAATATGCCTTACTCCTTTCGGGTGTAGGGTATAATTAGAGAGTTTTTGAGAGAGAGAGTGAGAATTGAAAATATTTCGTAAAGAAAATGTTGAATTTAATTTCATATCAACTCACCAGAACTTAAAAGCAGTTGATAATGATGCGGTCTTAAAACAAGAAGATTTGGTAGTTTTATAATATTAAAGCCCAAATAAACCATTTATTTATCTCTTTACAGCATCCATGTCTAACTCAAAGCTTATACGTTCTTATTTGTTAACATAACGTACGGTTCGATAGTATTATAAAAAATACTAATGACTTGGCGGCTACCTGATTGCTTTTGATCGAACCTGTAATAAGTGTTTGCTGTTTCGGCGCGATTTGGACACTTTTTTTTACCAAAGACTCGTGAGCCGGTTCAGTTGGTGCAAATTTCCAAGATGCGCGTCGTTGCAATGGTTAGCGGTGGCAAGGATAGCTGCTACAATATGATGCAATGTGTAGCAGAAGGTCATGAGATTGTAGCCTTGGCGAATCTTCATCCCAGAGATCGCGGTGAGTAATTATCACTTGGAAATTGAATTTGTAGAGAGCAAATTTTATTTATTTATTTATAATTTCAAATTCGATCATTAGCGTTCTGTTAGCCTTTTGTTGTGTTTTATCATAATAAGCACTAAATTATATGCATTGTATTTAAGTAAATATCGTATTTATTTTTATAATAATATTCTATTTACATATTTTTCTACTTTTCAAAATCTCAGTTTGTTAATGCATATATGTAATATTGAGATTATTAAAAATTCATCAATCATTTAGCACTGTATCAGCGCTAAATTTAGTACTAATTACACCATATATTTTAGAACATTGCAATATATTGATAATCAATTCCAAATCAGACACTTTTGATATATCATTTTTCCTGATTACTTTCTCCCATTAGATGAACTTGATAGTTTCATGTATCAGACCGTTGGTCACATGGGCATTGAAATTTTGGCCAAGGCCATGGGTCTACCACTGTACCGTCGTGAAACGAAGGGCAAAAGCACCCAGACTGGGAAGCTTTATGTACCCACTGACAATGATGAAGTGGAGGACTTATACAATTTGTTGGATGAGTGCAAAGTAAGGCAGTTCATACGCATAGATATGTATGTATTTAAGCAGATTTTACTCTAGAGAACTATTGGGTAACTTTTTGTTTGTAGTGGGTAATTAAATTCTTTTTTTAAATTAAAAAGGTTTTTTGAATTAGAATAAAATTTTGCCGACTTATTTTAGATTACCTCGAGTTGATCTTTTTTATTAGAAAGTTAATAATTTCTCAAAGCTTCATATTGCTACGTAAATATGTATGCGCAACGCAAAAAGCAACCATTTTTGTTTACTTGATTATTGAACTGCAGACTTTTGTTTGCAAATATATTTTACTTGTATTTGCTGTGCCGAGAAAATAATTAAAAATATAAATTGTATTGTTTGCTAAATTTATAAAAGTGAAAGTAAAAAATTCTTCGTTTTAAATTTTCAACTAAAATCCTATGGAAAAATATAGTATTCGTAAAGTTCGTGCTTTACATTAATTAACAGTTCAACTAAGGTTTTTTTACCTTACGCCCTTTTTTAATTTCCTAGGAATTCAGGGAAGCCTGAAATTTTTAAAATTGTAAAATAAAGAGGAAATGGTATTGAAATCGACCTTAATGTAAAACATTCACAGCATTCCTAATAAAGTAAATTACCAGGTCATCATTAGTTGTCCGTCTTATCAACGCGCATAGAAAATCCATGCTTCCCTAAGAATTGTGCACGAAAATCTATTTATTATGCATCCGATAACCTTCAGTTCTCAAATTTTAAAAAATTGATATAATATTTTTTCCAATTTTGTTTTTCGGAATTCGGAAAAAAGTAAACACCTTGGAATAATCTGTATATTGTGAACGAAAAATTGAATTAATTAAATAATTCTATTTCGTAAATGAAAAGGTAAATTTACAGATTAATTTCAGTTGTGAACATTAATTATTGCACAATAAAGTAGAAGCGCTATCTAATGATTATTTGCCGCCTTTCTTCTACAAATATAAAACTTTGTAGTAAAAACAAGATTGTATGGAATTGTATAATGCTATAAATATATCGGTCTAACGCTTTTTATGTTTCTAAAATTTCTACCTTATTGATTTTCTTTTTTAATTGCAATACGGTCATAATCATGGTGTTATCATTGAATTTTCAATTCGAACAATTTCAGCAACAATGCAGTGTGGATGCAGTAGCTGTTGGTGCCATTCTTTCCGATTATCAGCGAGTACGGGTTGAAAATGTTTGCAGTCGCCTGAATCTGGTATCGCTTGCCTACCTTTGGAGGAGAGATCAGACTGAACTGTTGCAGGAGATGATCGATTGTCACGTGCATGCAATAATTATTAAAGTAAGCAGTTACGCAGAAGAAATATTCAAATTTACAGTGTTTTCTCTCTCTCTATGCTTTATTTGCAGGTGGCAACACTGGGCTTGCTTCCTGATCGCCACTTGGGCAAATCTTTGCGTGAAATTCAGCCTCATTTGCTGAAAATGCGTGACAAGTATGGCTTGAATGTCTGCGGTGAGGGCGGCGAGTATGAGTCGTTCACGCTCGATTGTCCACTTTTTAAGCAACGCATTGTACTGTAAGTTTTTTCACTCAAAAGGAGACATTTATTTCTTTAATATTTTTTAGTTATCGATTCATTCTTTGATCAGTTGTTAAATTTATCATCTGATTCACTAAGCGTTTGATTATTCACTCAATTCGATTAACGTATAAATGGAGCGATTTATTAAAAATTTCATTCATCTATTCATCGATAACTTTAGTTATTTGTTGCAAAGTGGCGATTAGATTAATGCAAAGTGGTTATTAATTGTTATTCTACTTTTAAATAAATATATACTATTTAATGAACTTATCATTATTCTGCTCCTTCTTTTTCCCCCTTTATTTTTTCCTTCCAGTGATGATATTCAGACCATCATCAGCTCCGCGGATCCCATCTGCCCTGTAGGATACTTGAACTTCACCAAGATCTCTCTGCAACCCAAAGATCAGGCAAACTGTGATGTTTTTGTAAAAAGATCCTTAGACTACATAAGCGACTTGAATGAATCCACCTACAGCGACTTAAGTGATCCGGATCTCAGTGAAACTGAGCTAGAGTTGATCGAAAAAGAGACACGCATGCGTGAGTCGCTCAGTCAGAATGAGTTGATGTCGCGCAGTAATTCGTTTGGTCGACGTTTAACTACGTCTTCATCTCCAATACCGATTGTAACCAAGAGCGCCAGCGTAGATGAACCAACTCCATCGATTGTAGCATCATGTAAGGCGGCTGCAGCTACTGCTTCTCTGCAGACTACTTGCAGCTTCGGTACCGGTGCAAACCGAGTGCTGAGCAGCAGCAGCGCTGGTGTCTGCGGTTCGCTCTCATTGACAGTTTCATCGACAGGCGCCACCGCAGGCCTTGTGTCGGCAGCTGGTGTCACCATGACGCAGTCACTTAGTCCCATGAAATATGAACGTGAATTCCGTCCACTTACAAATCATCCGATGACTGCGATTAATCGAAAAGGCTGGATGTGGGTCACTGGAATACAGGGTGGGTAATTCGAAAAATTTTGATTATATCAAGTTAAAGAATTAAAGCTAAAATGAATCCAAACTTCTACCTTACAGGATGCGCTCCAACCCTCGAAGAAGGCATGCAAGTAGCTTTGGACTCTCTGCTAGCTATGGCTACACACCATAATTACGACATGACAGACTATTGCTACATCACGCTGTATATGCGCTCCATTACCGATTACCCCATCCTTAATCGCATCTACGGACAGGTAATGCATTTCCATAATCCACCAACACGCGTTTGTGTCGAATGTCCTCTTCCGGATGATTGTCATGTGGTAATGGAGGCGATTGCTTTCAGAGCGCCACTGAAGCGTCGCCCCACCCTGTCTGCAATGTTACAAAACGAAGCTGACGGTGAGCGCCTGATAATCGTTGCCGGGTAATTGGAAAAGCATTTCACCAATACTTTCAGGCAAAAGCAATGAACACATTTCGGTATCATCAGATGCATCCATGACCAAAAGACATACAATGCATGTGCAGGGTATCTCTCACTGGGCACCGGCAAATATTGGTCCATATAGTCAGTCCACCAAGGTTTGTTGAAAAAATGGCATTTAGAATTCACATCTTCCCAGCCAACCAACACTTTATACAGGGTTCTCGAAAAATATGTCGGTCTTATTTTCAAACATTTTGCTCGCTAATTTATTAATATTAAATAAAACACAAGTAAAAGTGTTGTCTTCGGCCTGGCCGAAGTTTAAATACCCTACACCCAAGTAACGAAAAAAATTATAATTTCGCCACTTAACAAATTTTGTATAAGTAGCGAAGTAGTAAGACCACGCCCATTTTTGGAAATATTTTTGTAATGTCCCTAGACACTACTGGATAGAATAACGTATTAATATTTTGACCCGTTTATGGGACATTGACAACTTTTGTATAAGTGAGAGAAACACGCCCATTTTTGGTATACAAATTTGTAATACCTGTAGATACCTCGTGATAAAATTATGAAATTTACCTTTTGCTTTGCTACTTTGCTACTCCCTTCGGGTGTAGGGTATAAAAATGGCAAATGCTAAATGGCGTGATTAAAAATGTGTACCAGGTGTGATAATGCCTTCTTGATCTCGCCTCGAATACGGGATGAGAACTGATGTCCAGTCAGCTCTGTTCTCTAAGTCGAGACAGCAGCAAGGGTAGAGTCAGCGTTTTTCAACCGAGATGAGAACCTAAATCCAAATTGCGGTCGATACAACAATCGGCATCTTGCCTCCTTTTTATGACCAAGACAAGCGGGACTGAGACTGAGATGATAACCAAGATCGAGACGGTCTTTTTAATTCGAGATGAGATCCCAGCTCAGAACAGTCTCAATCGTGGCGATTCTCGATTTGAGCTTTTCTTCAAAACCAAAGGAGAACCGCGATCGAGGTAGCTTTCAGCTTTTTCTATTCAAGAGGACAACCGAAATCAAGGGCTGTCTTAGTCGACGGAAGAACCTAGATAACTCGAGTACTGTTGATTTTCGAGGACTTTTCATTTTTGGCTTTCGCGGAGGGTACGTTGAATTACTTTTTAATAGCCTTTGTTTTGTGGAGGCTTTCATAAAAAGTGCTGGTCAGATTGTTTTAGTTATATTGTATATTAACATAACGAAATCTATCGGGTCCGAATCTGTACTTTCTCATTTTCATTCAATGTTTAAATTAATTTTTTCTAAATAATAGGTTGGCGAGATCACTTATATTTCGGGTCAGATAGGTCTCGTACCTGGCAGCATGACAATCGTCGATGGCGGCATACGTCCGCAGTGCAAACTCGCCTTACGTCACATTAATCGAATTGCCAAAGCTATGAATGCACAGGGCCAACTTCGTGATGTCGTCCATGGCATTTGCTTTGTCACCCATCCAGCTTTTATTGCCGAGGCTCGTCGGCAGTGGGAGAGACGCACAACAAATGCCATAATGGATTACATCGTGGTGCCAGCGCTGCCACGCGATGCGCTTGTAGAATGGCAAGTGTGGGCTCACATGCAAAACGACCGCTTCGAATGTAAGTCCTTAAATAGTGAAATTACCTCGAGATATGTATGCAATATTGGTTGGTTCCTTCAGATGAAGAAACTGGGTGCTCGGTCAGCGATTACACCATCTCGATACGGCGCCGGTGGAATTATGAGAACAATTGCGCTGCAATAGTTTGCTATGTTTCGACAGGTAAGCTAGAAATTGGGGACTTCATTATATTCATTTAACAATTCGTTTAATCATGCATAAAATTAGTACTCAATTATATAAGCAGAGAAAAATATATTAAACTATTAATTTAAACATAGGTTTTTATGGGTGTAGCACACTCGATTAATTAAGTATCAGTTATTCTTCCTTAACTATTATCAACTATTCTATATTTAGTATTGGGAATAAAAAAAAAATCGAGTTTTAAAAGTTCAGCCATTCGATAGTTTCCAAGAATTCGCTCAATGAGTAAAATTTCGCACAAGTAAAACTGTTTAAGAAATCACACACAGAACGATTTTAGGTAAAAGTGAAACCAAATAATATGCAATACTTAAAACGACGAATAAATCACTCGTCGGTCGGAATCAAGTGTTTTCCATTTATAATCAAAGACTGCCTTAGCGATTAAGTAATTTAAATATGCCTTTTATACTATTGTTCTATATTACACACGTACCTTTTACTCTAGGTTTGGCCTCCTCTACAACACAACTAACTCAGCTAAGTGAAGATGTACTCAGCAACCATATTCGTCTCGCACAAAATTTAACCGCTGAACATCTTGATGAAATCCTCACGTATATCGTCAATCGTCTACTCAAAGATTATCCCATTGCGAAGTGCATTTCGGGTGCCAGTCAGGTTAACAATGGCAGCGATGAGGCGAAAATGCCTCGTCCGGAGACACAAATGCCAAAGAATACAAACATCAGTAAAACACCTCACAGCTACTTAAATATTCCAGCGATCCACATCAAAGTGTTCTATCAAGTAAACGCCTCGCCGCCCGTAGATTTGCTACTGAATGCGTTATCCGATTTCCGGCTAAAATGCGCCGAAATGGCTAATGTGGTTTATACTGTGTTGCCAGCATGTAGCTTGCATAACTTTAGCACTTTCTTGTCCATCTGCGGCGTGAGACATGAATAAATGCTCACCCCACCTGACATTTTATATACATTTTTGTTGCCATCGAACGTGCGGCTGTTGTACTGGAATCGGCCAACTGATAACTTGAACAAGCTTTGAGTAGGACTCAGGCGAAATGGATGCTTCCGCTTTTTGAACAGGGTAGACCATGCGCTCGCATTGTTTCTGTGATTTGTTTGTGTCATTAAATTGTACCGTGTAGTGCTATGTACTGTAATGCTATGCAGGAGATTTAAGGAATGTTCAAAATTTACACGAATGATGTGTCACGCAATTTACACGCAGCACATAAAATTGTATATTTTTTGTTATGATATTTGCCAGCATATTTTGGACCAAAACTTAAGTAAAAATGTTACGAACAAAATTGCTTTAAAGCTTGTTTTAATTTTATATATGATTTTATACTTACTCATTTACGAACAAAGTTATATATTATAGTTAAGTTTTTGTTTACGAGAAGTTCGCCTTTGAGACGATCTTGTATTAGACATTTGAACTCAATATACAGAAGGATATTGGAATAAGAAATTCCGTGCAGCAATGTGTGCAAATTCTAAGCGAAATGCTAAATCAAGTTATACTATATATTATAAACTAAAGATTGTTGACTGTCTAATAGTAATAGTTATATAAAAAGAAATCAAATAAAAGATTATCAACCGATTACTCCCATTTTCAATTAAAAGCTGCTGAAATTTATGTGTTTTTTGTCCCCTGTGGGGCTAAAGAGAAGCATAATGACTGTACCACATTTGTGTATATCTATATTCTACCCTCCCTTCTGTAGCAAGCGCTATATAAATTAATGATACATCGTATTCACTTTCAAACATTTTTTTGTTTGTACATATAGTAAAAGAGATAAACGTGGTAATTAACCGATTGCGCCTATTTTCAATCTGCTTTATATAAAGAATACTTGCGTCAAATTTTATTGCGCTTCTCCTGTATTCGAGATTTCAGCGGACAGGACCGAATCGACTTAGGATGTGATGCTCAACAAGAATATATATACTACTCGGTGTTACAAACGGAAGACTAAAGTGAATATAGCTTCGTTGAAAGTTATAATTAATCTAAAAAATAGCAGAATGTAAACTGTTGCTGCCTTGCCTTGTCAATCAAATTCAAGGCTTTTAGAATCTGGCTTTTGACGGATTTAGGCTTTTTCTAAATTGGCTAATTACTAAATTAAAACTCGGAACATCCTACATCTGTCAACTGTTTGGTCAATAAAATCAATATTAAGTTATATTGCTTTAAGTCTATATTGCTTGAAGTATCCTTATATTCCAGTCATCAGTTTATATTCATATTGCATAAAGTTTAAAATCAATCAATAAGGTTAAAGTCAATCCATCGTATTTAGCATATGTACACGAAATTAGCTAGGTGTACACTGCATTAAAGTATACAAATATCAAATTCGTAAACTGATGTGCTTTCATGAGCACACTTGCAATATAATAAATTAGAACTCTGAATGTACTATATTTTATTTTTCTTATTTTTGTTTTCAAGGTATATATAATTTAAAAAGCCCTCAGTTAAGCAGAAACCTGACAATGATCATTGGTTTCTTTATTTTAGATGATGTGGGGAAAAGTGACCCTTAGACACTTTGAAGTTGAATCAGGCACTCAAAACCATTGTATTCGTGACGTGATGTGTTGGTATTTTTGAATATTTCACCTTTATGGTGAATATGAAGTATAGTCCTCCGATTTTATATATTGGTTAACTACACAACTAAAAATCTGAATTTAGGTATTTATTTTTATACCCTAGAGATACACCCTTCGGGTGTTGGGTATGTTCACTTTATTCTTCCGTTTGTAATGCATTTGTTGGATTCGAAGGGTTGACTGGTTATTGGGAAGGGGGAAAGAGGGCGTAGTGACGGTTTACACCTCGCTTAAAGGTTTCGACGCTGTAAGTGGGCGGGAAGACATTCGCAGAAGCCCAGTCTGTCTGTCTGTCTGTTGAAATCACGATTACGGGAGAACGAAAAGAGATATCGCAATGAAATTTGGCACAAATATTTTTTGTTATGTACAGCAGTTTGGGATTGAAAATGGGAGAGATGGATTGCCTACTTTCCATACGGAAAGCGGAAGGTAAAGGCATCTCGTTGAAAAAATGTTATAATGTGAATATCTCATAAACCGTGCGAGATATTGAGGTATAATTTTATTCCGAAACATGTAGCGTCATTGCTAAATTTTTTGCAAAAAATGGGCGTGTCACGCCCACTTATAACAAAGTTGGCAATATCGCATGAACAATATAAGCTATTCAGATGTAATTTTATCATGAGATGTCCGGAAGTATTACCAATTAGCTTGCCAAAGATGGGCATGCCACGCCCACTCATACAAAAGTTGTCAATATCTTGTAAACGGTATAAGATATTAAAACGTAGCTTTTCCACGAGATATCCACAGGAATTACCAATTTGTACACCAAAAATAGGCATGGTCCGCCCACTTATACAAAAGCCAATATCCCATAAATGGTTCAAAATATTAATACGTGATTCTATCCAGCTAGAGATATTGCAAGAATATTCGCAAAAAATGGGCGTTATCCGCCCACTTATACAAAAGTTGTTAAGTGGCGAAATTGTAATTTTTTTAGTTACTCGGGTGTAGGTTATTTAGACTTCGGCCTGGCCGAAGACAATACTTTTACTTGTCTTATTTTTCTTTTCGTTTTGCTGTTATCAATATTAGTTTATATTTATATTGAATTAAGTTTTAATCGATCGTATTATAGCATATTCACACGAAAATTATTAGGTGTACTCATATAACACTGCATTAAAGTGTACAAATATCAAACTCGTAAACTGATGTGTTTTCATGAGCATCCTTGCAATATAATAAAATACTCTGTATGTATATTCTATATTTTGTTGTTTTTCTTAATTTTATTTTTCTTTGTATTTTTTTTTTTTGAAGTTAGATATAAATAATACTTTAAAATCCTCAGTTAAGCAGATAGCTGATAATTATCATTGGATGATGTGGAAAAAGGTGACCCTTAGGCAATTTTTAAGCTGAATCGGACATTTAACAAATGCCTGACGTGATGTGTTGGCATCTCTGAATATCTCACTTCTGTGGTGAATATGAAGTATCGCTTGAAATGCATCAATTTAATATTTATTTAGCAAAAAAAAATTAATAAACGTCTGGTTTTTAGATAATTCTGGTTTTTAAATAACTAAGATACTTCGCTTAAGTAAAAACCCAGTTGGAGAACGCACTCGATTTGAGCGGTACTCCAACAAATATCTGGCATTCTTGCCTCCTCATATTGAAACCCTCCGGGAATCCATTTCACCATGTTTTGCGCAAAAATATTGTGGTGTAAAATTTGAGAAATTTTGCAGAGTGGACTTTTCTACCAGATATTATCTCTGTTTTCTACTTCGAGTTTGTTTTTTTTATTTTGCTAAGTATAAAGTGGGGATTAGAAAGAATAAAAAGTTTTCTTATCTTAAATGGAAATTTGATACATATGAACAGAGGCTACAAAACTGTGCAGGTAACGATTTTAGAGTACACGCGAAAAAAATGCAAAATCTGCAGTTTTCTACTTTACGACTTTCGCGCGTGTAAAACGAAATTGCTTTCCTCAGTACATAGTATAAAACCCCCTTTAGTGAGAAAATCGAACTATTAGAAGTAGAGACTTTCATGCAAAATAAAAGCCGGCAGAAGTTTGCGTCAGATAATCCTTTGCTAGCAAGAGCGGCTGAGGCATTTGAACAAAGCATGTCACTCTGTGGAAAGCCATGGCTTATATTAAATTTTGTCGACTTGAAGCTTTTCGTTAAAATAGTGTTTTAGAATCTTCTTTTCCTTTAGTTTCCTATTTCGCCCCAGAACTAGGGATAGCCTAATTTTTCCTTTTTGTTGTGCAAAGCGGGGGCAGATGTCTGCAAGGTTTGATGTACGGTTGCGACTTTGGTGCAGCATTTCCACATGTGGGGTATTTTAATTGTATAGATTATATTGGAGGTTTTGATTCCGTGCGGGGAGTTTATAGCCATGACATTATCCCCGTGCTGTCCTTTAAATTTCTATTTATTTTTATACCTTACAACCGAAGGGAGATTAACTGCTTTGTTCTTCCTCAACGTCACCTCCTGAGTCGATTTATCCCTGTCCGTCTGTCTGTTGAAATGATTGCCGGGAAACGAAAAAAGATATCACGATAAAATTTCACACAAATATTCTTTGTTATGTAGAGCAGTTATGGGATTGGAAATGGACAAAGTCCTACGCTTACCTTTTATACCGAATGTAAAAAATCTTAAGAAGTGAATATCTCATAAACGGTATGAGATATTAAGTCATAATTTTATTTCGGAGTATTTAACACCATGCGAAGACCGCCCACTTATATAAACATTGTCAATATCTCGTAAACGGTGTGAGGTATTAAGACGTTGTTTCTGGAATATCTAGCGATATTTTCAAAATATTTATAGAAAATTAGCGTAGTCCCTCCTCTTATACAAAAGTTCAACTTTTGTGTTTCAACTTTTAATGTTTTCTAAACCAAAGAATATCAATTGAAATCACTTAAAGTGATTTCTGGCCAAAAACATTAAAATATAGTTTTAACGTAATCCGTGTTTGTGGTAAATTTTGGTTTTTTTATATATATTCAGCCTTCTAAACCTCACGGTAAAAAAGAATAATTCTTGTACACGGTCAGTTTAAAAGGCAGGATAATATAAACAAAATTATATATAGTTGGAAAAGTCGCATATTACTTTACAATAAATTAAAAGAATAATATTTAAAATCCATTTTAGGAAAATAATTCAAAAGCCTCAAATCTGAAAGCGAATTAATGGTCTTCACTTCACACAAATCCATAGTCTGTTAAAACTCGGCATTTTTTGTGTGCTGCGCATTGTACTGAAAATATTGGATTTATATTACATTTTAATTGCTTTCAATAGTCCAAATAAAAGTCAGTATAAATAGTTGTATGGATTTATACCACATCTTCTCCTAAACCACTGAACCGATTTACACCAAACTTGAAACGATTACCACTTACTAACCTAGGAGAAATATTGGAAAAATGAGGGCGAAATTGGTCGAGAGGGCGTGGTATCATTCATACAAACGAAATTCTAATAACGTCACGTCTGGGAAAGCATTTGTCGTAGGGTTGTGATATTTGGTAACGTCACCTTTTTAGCACGCTCAGAGGAAAGCCTCTTTGTATCCCTAACAGCAAGAAATGGACGTGGCAAGAATTAAAATCTCTTTTCCTAAGAAATGTTGAAATGATAAAATTTCGGTCAAGAGTGCGTGGTACGTACGCGCTAAATTTTAATGAGATTGGCTGAAAGGGCATGGCATCTTCCGCACAATTTTCAATGATCTCGCTCAAGTTTTGATCTCGATCAATGCCGGGTATATAAACAATTTTTTCCCAAACAAAACTATAGCTTTTTGTTTATTTTTTAAACGTTACCTCTCTCGCATAAATCATATTTCTTTTTAATATTATATCATATTTTCTTAGCAGTCATATTTTTTTACAAATGTATAAATTGAAACTTCAATCTATATTATCCATATAAAATAAAACGCAAGCATAGTCCTCATTATGCAGGTCTAGTGTACACCAAATATAAATAATACTTTTGTTTCTTTACTTTTAGGTATTTTCATGATTAAGTGGAGGGTTTAATTTCATACTGAGATTCTAATGAGTTTTTGCGGCCTATGCCAGTGATTTCCCCCATATAACTATAAAGGTATTCATATTACATAAATAAATAAATACGTAACTGCCGACAATTATTTGCATGATTATATCTTTCCTTTCTCACAAATTTTTCAGACACTGCCAGCTTCGGTGTAACAGCCATGAAGCCCGCAGAAATCACTAATTTCACAAGCATGCACTGCACTTCCGTGGATGATCATCTCGATCACAGAGAACTGGAGCATCAACTTGACAGGGAGCACACAATTTTAGCCACAAATAATCATCCTGCGCCAACAAGGCCAGAGGGGCAACAACAGTTGGTCGAAAATATTATGCCTGGCATTTTTTTAACTAAGAATTTTATTGCTTGGAATAAGGAGACTCTACTCACACATGGCTTCACGCACATCATCATCATCGATAAACACATCCAGGAGTTGTACTATCCATCATCCGTCGCTAAGGTGTCGGCACAAGCTGCATGTGATTTTAATGCTGACTGCGCAGATAGCGCCACTCAAACTTACGTTAGTAGTTCGCAGCTAAACTTTGGCGAGGAATTTGAAGCAATTGATTTGAATTTTGGTGAAAAGTCGTATCTGACAACGGTTTTGCCAAATTGCTACCGTGCGGTAAAATTCATCAACAAAGCATTAAAGGCCGGCGGAACGATACTCGTTATCGATTGTAATGGTGGCGAGCAGAAATGCGTAACAATCATTGTCGCCTATCTGATGTTTAAATACAACATCAATTTTAAGTAAGCATTTATAGTGTGCACGCCTCTACACCCGATATATTCACTTTGCAGAGGGAATATTCACTTTGTTATTCGGTTTGTAACGCAGGCAGGAGACAAAATAGATCTAGAAAAGTATAAATATTCTTGCTCAGCATCACCTGAATCAATTTACCCTGTCAGTCCGTCTGTCTGTCCGTTGAAACGATTACGGGAGAACGGAAAGAGATGTTGCGATAATTTTTCAAAAATATTTGTTACGTAGAGCAGTTTGGTGTACCATTTAAAAGTCGTTAACTGGCGAAATTGTAATCGAAAATTTGATGCTTAATGCACTCGTAAAAGCAAAACATTTTAAATCTGAGCAATTATCTAGGATAGTTTTTAACTCTGCGGGTGTAGGGTATTCGGACTTTGCCCTGGCCAAAGACAACCTTCTTACTAGTTTTTATCTCAATTTAAAATAAATATAAAATTTCCTTTCAGCGACGCTTTTTCAAGACTTAAAGAGTTTTATAAAAAGGCCGATCTGGATCGTTTCTACAAAAGTCAATTGTACGAGTACGAACCCATTTTGCAGGTTCAGCGAGCACAGTCGCGCGGTCACAGTTGCTCACGCGAACTTCACTCAGCACTTTTGAAGCGTAAGAAGATGGAAGATCACACGCCGGCTATAAGCGACAGCGCGAATAGTTTTCTACATACAATGAATCCTTTGAACCAGTTTCATGCACAGCAATCAGCGATGACAACACCAACCATTAAGCAGACTGAATTACAGCGGCAGACACAACAAACATCATACGTTACGAGATTTCACGACTGGTATGATTATATTATGGAATGAGTTGATACACAGAATTTTTAACATTCTTAGAAAGCACGCAAAAAACATGCATAGATGTCTAGCATTAAATTGTTTAATAGTTTTAGTTTAATAAAAAAACTCTGGAACTCAGACGGTATCAAAATTGCTGAATTTAAAATAGTTGGTAGCCGTCGAAACACTTTGTCCAGTAATCTGGGCAATGACAAGTTTAATTGTAATATATATTTAAGAATTTGGGCAGATTAATAACTGCACACAAAACTTAGCTACTGAAAAAAATACACGATGTCACTGCTCTTTAACTTCAAACATTCAAACATGGACTGTTAATTTTAATTCAACAATAAACACCGTAAATGTTACATGTTTTAAAATTTATTCCAATGCTTATTTCTATATTTGCTTATTTCTATATTCTCCGAAAATTATGAAAGTCTTAAGATTGTAATTTTTAATAATAAGTTTTCTGATAAACAGAAAATGTTGTAACTTTGATATTTTGAATTGAAGTTAACCATAGATTTTCTTTTGGATACAACTCTAGGGAAAGATTCTGAACTCACAATTTATATAGTAGTATATATACATAATAAATACAAATACAATTAGGCGACATTGTAATCTTAACACATACAACATGTGCAAATCGAAGAACTGACATATTTTTATATAATATACACACGTGCATATTTGTAAAAAACAAAAATTGAAAATAATAAATAATAAAATAATAATATTGGTAATTGCAGTTTAATTCTGAGTAAGAAATTTTTAACATTATAACAAAACCATAGTATTTAACTGATACAATTTGCATGATTTTGTCAATTTAAGAAACTCGGATTTCAATTTTGTGATTATACTGCATAAATAAGCATTGTAATTAAAGAATTAAAAGACAAATCAGAAAAATATATATAATATAGACAAACGCAATACAATTGTCTATTATACTTGAAGGTATTCCAGGTTTCAATTTGTTAAATATCACCTATATTTTCCGTAATTTTTTCTTATGTGAAAGTAGATTTTTATATGAAATAAAGTACAAGTCTTTACATAACTTATTTTTTCACACAAGATGAAAATTTATTTCCTGACCTACGATTTTTTTTCCAAATTATAGTAAGTCAATTCGTTTCTGGACTCTTGAATAGTTCGAAACCTTTTGCTCAAAAGCAGTTATTTACTGCGTGGTATTAAAAAGAAGTGATTTTTGTCAAAACTCGAAAACGAAGAGAGTATTTTGAAAGTTTGATGTTTTTTAAAATGGCTTTTGCTCAAATCGGTATGAATAAAAACTACTTTTTTAAGCACTTTCTTCACAAATTCTTGCTGCTGCCGGACTCAAAGCTTATTTTCATAATGAATATAGAATTCTTAAGGTTTTCTTTTTCGTGTCGTCTTTATTAGGAGAATTTTCAAAATCAGAAATGGATTCTCATATTACCCATGAAAAAAATTAAAGAATCTATATTGTTTTTCCCAATTAGACGTTGAGTACATTCTCCATTAAATGCTCTACTGTCTCCGATGATTTCATTCTGCTTTACGGAGGCTAAATTTTTTAAATTCCGTATTTTTGCAAGAACAAAAATTAATTATGTATCTTTTTGTCAACAAAGATGTCAAGCAATAGCTTTAAAAAATTTCGAAATTATCTGAGTAAAGGAAAAGCTTATTCGTATCAATTTGAGTATTTACTAAAATCGTTTCCTTTACTCATACATTTTACTTTTGAGTAATTTATTATTGTCTTTATCAATACCGTCCACTGTACATATTTTTGGTTGAAAAATTCTCACATATTTTTGGTTGAAAAATCTTTTCCTAACTTATTCACACTTTGATGAAGTTGAATTAGTCTTTGCTAATCAAAATGAATAAATTCTCCAGAAATTTAGAAAACAACTAAAAACCGAAATTTTGCATTTAAACAAAAATTGTTGCATAGTTTCAGGCTGCCGTTATAGAACAACAAGTCCGCTATCTTTTTTTTTTATGGCAGATGAAACCATGCTCAGCGGATGCCCCCTATCCATTTGTTGGTTCCGAAGGGATGACAGGTTAGTGGAAAGGGGGAAAGAGGGAGTAGTGACGGTTTACACCTCGCTTAAAGGTTTCGACGCTGTAAGTCGGCGGGAAGACATTCGCAGGGAGACTATTCCACAATCTAATGACGCGACCGAAAAACGAATTCCCACGGTAATGCGCGGTTCGCTGGAACGGAATCGCGACATAAAAGGGGTGCATTGGGAAGGCGCTCTGGAAAGCCGAGTAGTTCTGCTAAATACCTGAACCGGAGGAATCAGGTCGGCTACTTCAGAGGAACATTTTCCATGAAAGTATCGGTAAAAGAGTGATACACACCCTACATCACGACGACGCTCCAAGGTTTCAATAGAGCTGGATACCCTAGTGTCCCCTATAAGTTTTATCGCACGACCTTGTATACGGTCCAGAAGCTGAAGATATGTTTTCGAACCTCCCGACCAAATATGCGAATTGTACTCCATTTTCGGGCGGATATAGGTGGTGTAGATACAAGGAAGATCGGTTGGAGTGAAGTATTTCTTACACCGCTTAAGAAAGCCTAAGAACTTGGCTGCTCCTTTCGACACGTCAAAAATGTGATCGTTCCAACGGAGATCGCATTGGATTGACATGCCCAGAACATCAAGAGCCTCCGAATCATTAATATCCAGACCACCCACATTTAGAGGTGGAAAATTGTCACCCGCTAAACGCTTGTATGTCAACAGACAGCATTGGGTTTTACGCGCATTAAAATCGACCCGATTCGCTCGACCCCACTCTTGGATTTTATTTAGGTCAGATTGGAGTGTGTCATTCATAATTCTACGTTTTTCAATGATCTCCAGAATAGAAGGACGCCTGGGGAATGAATATGAATGACAAATGCTGCTGTCATTAGCAAACAAGTAGACGGGGTTTGATGTCAATGACAGAAGGTCATTGATGAAAATAAGAAAAAGTGTCGGAGACAGGACCGAACCCTGCGGAACTCCAGCATTAATGGAGTGCTCTTCGGAAGCAGAGCCGTCTATCACAACCCGAATAGAACGGCCGCTGAGGAAACTCGATATCCATCGAGTGAATGTATTACCGACACCATAAGCAGCCAGTTTAGACACGAGTGCTTTATGCCACACTCGGTCAAATGCCTTGGAGATATCCAAAGCAACAACCTTACTCTCACCGAATTGGTGAACACAGCTGTTCCACCGCTCAGTGAGGAACGCCATCAAATCGCCTGTGGAGCGGTGAGCACGGAAACCGTACTGGCGATCACTGACCAATTGGTTGCTCTCCAGATACCTCATCAAGTATAAATTTATTTTGCTTACTTGGGGTAAAATTTACTTGAAAAAAAAGGTCTAAAATTACTAACTAAGTAATTTATTCTCAGAGTAGTTCGTTCTGCGAATAAAAATAAATAAAATAACGAAATTACTTTTTAATAATTTTAAATTAGCAAAAACATTTTTAATAATTCAGTTATTTAAATAACATAAATTTAAAATAATCCCATCTTAATTATTTTAAATTTACATAACGAAACAGCGCCATCACTAGCAGGAAATTTCGGTCAAGAGAGCGTGGTATCTTTCGCACGCGCTAAATTTTAATGAGATTGGCTGAAAGGGCATGGCATCTTCCGCACAATTTTCAATGATCTCGCTCAAGTTTTGATCTCGAGCAATGCCGGGTATATAAACAATTTTTTCCCAAACAAAACTATAGCTTTTTGTTTACTTTTTAATAGTGATCACGTTACCTCTTTCGCATAAATCATATTTCTTTTTAATATTATAGCATATTTCTTTTCTTAACAGTCATATTTTTTTACAAATGTATAAATTGAAACTTCAATCTATATTTAACAATATAAATTAAAACGCAAGCATAGTCCTCATTATGCAGGTCTAGTACTAAATATAAATAATACTTTTGTTTCTTTACTTTTAGGTATTTTCATGATTAAGCGGAGTGCTTAATTTCATACTGAGATTCTAATGAGTTTTTGCGGCCTATTCCAGTGATTTCCCCCATATAACTATAAAGGTATTCATATTACATAAATAAATAAATACGTAACTGCCGACAATTATTTGCATGATTATATCTTTCCTCTCTCACAAATTTTTTAGATACTGCCAGCTTCGGTGTAACAGCCATGAAACGCGCAGAAATCAATAATTTCAGAAGCATGCAGTGCACTTCCGTGGATGATCATCTCGATCACAGAGAACCGGAGCATCAACTGGACAGGGTGCACACAATTTTAGCCACAAATAATCATCCTGCGCCAACAAGGCCAGAGGGGCAACAACAGTTGTTCGAAAATATTATGCCTGGCATTTTTTTAACTAAGAACTTTATTGCTTGGAATAAGGAGACTCTACTCACACATGGCTTCACGCACATCATCATCATCGATAAACACATCCAGGAGTTGTACTATCCATCATCCGTCGCTAAGGTGTCGGCGCAAGCTGCATGTGATTTTAATGCTGACTGCGCAGATAGCGCCACTCAAACTTACGTTAGTAGTTCGCAGCTAAACTTTGGCGAGAAAATTGAAGCAATCGATTTGAATTTTGATGAAGAGTCGTATCTGACAATGGTTTTGCCAAATTGCTACCGTGCGGTGAAATTCATCAACAAAGCATTAAAGGCCGGCGGAACGATACTCGTTATCGATTGTAATGGTGACGAGCAGAAATGCGTAACAATCATTGTCGCCTATCTGATGTTTATATACAACATTAATTTTAAGTAAGCATTTATAGTGTGCACGCCTCTACACCCGATAGCAGAGGGAATATTCACTTTGTTATTCGGTTTGTAACGCAGGCAGGAGACAAAATAGATCTAGAAAAGTATAAATATTCTTGCTAAGCATCACCTGAGTCAATTTACCCTGTCAGTCCGTCTGTCTGTCTGTCTGTCCATTTAAAAGTCGTTAACTGACGAAATTGTAATCGAAAATTTGATGCTTCATGCACTCGTAAAAGTAAAACATTTTAAATCTGAGCAATTATAAGTTGTAACGCTATGTATTAAAGTTGGAGCATTGTACCCATTTATATACCCTATATTTTGAAGGGGAATACTCACTATATAAAGGATTTCACTTAAGCCTTTATGTACTTTCTAGGATAGTTTTTTTTTTTCTGCGAGTGTAGGGTATTCAGACTTTTCCCTGGCCAAAGACAACCTTCTTACTAGTTTTTATCTCAATTTAAAATATATATAAAATTTCCTTTCAGCGACGCTCTTTCAAGACTTAAAGAGTTTTATAAAAAGGCCGATCTGGATCGTTTCTACAAAAGTCAATTGTACGAGTACGAACCCATTTTGCAGGTTCAGCGAGCACAGTCGCGCGGTCACTGTTGCTCACGCCTACTTCACTCAGCACTTTTGAAGCGTAAGAATATGGAAGATCACACGCCGGCTATAAGCGACAGCGCGAATAGTTATCTACATACAGTGAATCCTTTGAAACAGTTTCATGCACAGCAATCAGCGATGACAACACCAACCATTAAGCAGACTGAATTACAGCGGCAGACACAACAGACATCATACGTTACTAAATTTCACGACTGGTATGATTATGTGATGGAATGAGTTGATACACAGAATCTTTAACATTCTTAGAAAGCACGCAAAAAACATGCATAGATGTCTAGCATTAAATTGTTTAATAGTTTTAGTTTAATAAAAAAACTCTGGAACTCAGACGGAAACAAAATTGCTGAATTTAATATAGTTGGTAGCCGTCGAAACACTTTGTCCAGTAATCTGGGCAATGACAAGTTTAATTGTAATATATATTTAAGAATTTGGGCAAATTAATAACTGCACACAAAACTTAGCTACTGAAAAAAAATACACGATGTCACTGCTCTTTAACTTCAAACATTCAAACATGGACTGTTAATTTTAATTCAACAATAAACACCGTAAATGTTTTAAAATTTATTCCAATGCTTATTTCTATATTTGCTTATTTCTATATTATATATTTCTATATTTGCCGCTTCAGTCAAAGAAATTTTAGAATAACCTTAAAAATTTCATATGCAAGCTAAAAACACTTTTGTTTCAATTGCCGAAATGAACTTATTCTCCGAAAATTATGAAAGTCTTAAGATTGTAATTTTTAATAATAAGTTTTCTGATAAACAGAAAATGTTGTAACTTTGATATTTTGAATTGAAGTTAACCATAAATTTTCTTTTGGATACAACTCTAGGGAAAGATTCTGAACTCACAATTTATATAGTAGTATATATACATAATAAATACAAATACAATTAGGCGACATTGTAATCTTAACACATACAACATGTGCAAATCGAAGAACTGACATATTTTTATATAATATACACACGTGCATATTTGTAAAAAACGAAAATTGAAAATAATAAATAATAAAATAATAATATTGGTAATTGCAGTTTAATTCTGAGTAAGAAATTTTTAACATTATAACAAAACCATAGTATTTAACTGATACAATTTGCATGATTTTGTCAATTTTAGAAACTCTGATTTCAATTTTGTGATTATACTGCATAAATAAGCATTGTAATTAAAGAATTAAAAGACAAATCAGAAAAATATATATAAAATAGACAAACGCAATACAATTGTCTATTATAGTTGAAGGTATTCCAGGTTTCAATTTGTTAAATATCACCTGTATTTTCCGTAATTTTTTCTTATGTGAAAGTAGATTTTTATATGAAATAAAGTACAAGTCTTTACATAACTTATTTTTTCACACAAGATGAAAATTTATTTCCTGACCTACGATTTTTTTTCCAAATTATAGTAAGTCAATTCGTTTCTGGACTCTTGAATAGTTCGAAACCTTTTGCTCAAAAGCAGTTATTTACTGCGTGGTATTAAAAAACGTGATTTTTGTCAAAACTCGAAAACGAAGAGAGTATTTTGAAAGTTTGAAAGTTGAAAGTTTTTAAAAGCATTTGGTAAAATTCCTCCACGTCGTCGACTTCGCATTAAGTAAGATTACACGCTTAAAATATAATCTCAATTAATTAAATTTCTCATCTTTTAGCATACGGAATCAAAAATTAAACTCACTTTGATCGCGAGTTGTCAGTTTAATTTTATTTATTTATTTATTTCATCTTAGTCTTAGAGATCAAACCCATAACATCATTTTTAACATACGAGATTTTTGTCTTTGCTAATCAAATTGAATAAAATCTCCAGAAATTTAGAAAACAACTAGAAACCGAAATTTTGCATTTAAACAAAAATTGTTGCATAGTTTCAGGCTGCCGTTATAGAACAACAAGCCCGCTATTTTGATTACATGGGGTAGAACTTACTTGAAAAAGGGTACTAAAATTACGAACTAAGTAATTTATTCTCAGAGTAGTTCGCTCTGCGAATAAAAATAAATAAAATAACGAAATTACTTTCTAATAATTTTAAATAAGAAAAACAAGTTTTTAGGTTATTTTTAATAATTCAAATATTTAAATAACTCATTTATTAAGATGGGATTATTTTAAATTTACATAACGAAACAGCGCCATCACTAGCAGGAAAAAGGCAAAATGTAATATTCAGACTCAGAGTGTCTCCAGGGAGTCAAAATGCTTTTTGTCGAGATATGATACAATCCACATTAAAACTTATCAATGTAATTTGGGCCTAACGAAAACGGGAAATTTTTTGCTGATATTACATTATCATTAATTTGTCAAGAAATCCTGTTCCTTTATTCGATAACACGAAAACACTACACCTCGCGAAATGTATTCAAAAATAAACGTATTAGTTTTTATCATTCAGTTGATTACCATTTACAAGATTGTTGTTTTTTTCCATGCCTTGGGAGCTGATATTTTTCACAAGATTTCTTAATTCAGGATTAGATTATATAATTTACTCGAAATTTTTTTGAAATATTTACTCTAATAGAGACTTTTTAATTACAGTGACATTTTGTATAAATATTATTATCCCTTAATCGTCTAATGCATGTGTTTCAAAGTACTATTTAATCAGGGCTGTGATTAATTGGGCGAACCTACCACCTCCGCCTTTTGTTTGAAAAAACCCAATTATATGCTTCGTATACAGGATGTGGTATGCTTAAAATATCTAAAACTTCCTTTATTACTTGCAGAGTACGAAAAACCATTTTAATTGTATATTATATTTTATTTCAACTTATTCACATTTAATTATTTTCTGTAAAAAACACAAAAATTTGCTCAAAAAATAAATTGAATTGAATTGAATTGAAATTTATTGAGCCTTTTTTTTCAACAACATTATAAGTTTACAAAAATTCACATTACAATTGTGGACAAAAATTAAAGACTATAATGTATTATCTAAAAAACATATATGTACAGCAGTATCAAACTTATTAATAAGAAAAGAACATTGAAGAAAACAATAACATGAACATTAAACGCTCTTGCTCCTGGAGCTGACATGGATTGAGATATATAGATCTCCTAACCTAGATTAGGTCTTAATGCTAATTTAATGCTCTAAGAAAAGAAAAATAAAGCAAACAATAATACAAAAATTAATACAAAACCAAGAAAGAGAAAACCAACCTTTTAGACACATTTGAGTGCTAACCTCTATGACAATCAGGAACTGTATTTTTATAAATATTGTGACAAAGTGACACAATTAAATCAAAATTAGCGGGAGCTTCGTTAGCGAAAAAAATAAATAAAAATAAATAAAAATATACACCGATATCATTTAAAGAACGGCAGCCATAGAAACAAGAATTGTAAACATATGTTGACAGACGTCTGCGAATTTTCATTTTAGGCTGACGTCGTGCAAGAGAGCCGACGCACGGAAGTTTTGACGTTGCGTCAGTTCATTTTGCGAACACTGTTATAGCCATGGTGTCAGAAGAGCCTATTTGATGAAATTATCACATCTCTAGTTTTGGTGTTTTGTTTAAAGATAGGGCGACGTAAATTTTTTAAGCCGCGAGTTTCCGCATTTTAAAACGTTTTTAAGTGGAAATTGGTTCAAAAAAATATTTTAAACGCACCAGTGCAACATAAAAGCTTGCAGCCATGAACCGACGACGCCCACACGATGGCGACGATGATGGTTGTGGTGGGTGCTCCGCTGAATGATGTTAACCTAAAAAATCCATTTAATCCGAAATGCTTTTCGTTTTAGACCACCGTAGCCGGAAGCGACGTCGTGTTTCTGAAAACCAAGAAATCGAAGATCGATTGGAATCGCTTATCTTACGTGTAGGTGAGCGCAGCAACTCTTCCGTAGAGTCCAACTTGGAGGGGCTCGTATCAGTATTAGAGGCTGATTTGGGCACTTTTCGCTTGAAGATCCTGCGCATTCTCTCCGAGTGTGCGGTCAAGATGCCAGAGAAATGCACTATCTACGCTACGCTCGTTGGTTTGCTGAACGCCAAGAACTACAAGTTTGGTGGTGAATTTGTCGATCACATGGTGAAGACCTTCAAAGAGAGCCTCAAGCTCAGCCGCTGGGACGCCGCGCGTTACTCGTTACGATTTTTGGCTGATTTGGTGAATTGCCACGTTATATCCGCTTCCACCTTGTTGCAATTGCTCGATACCATGATTGATGTTTCGAATGATGATACCGTGCCACAGGTGCGTCGCGATTGGTTCGTTTTTGCAGTGCTTTCAACACTTCCCTGGGTTGGACGTGAACTGTACGAAAAGAAGGAATCATCGCTGGAAAGTCTTCTGCTGCGTATTGAAGTTTATCTTAACAAGCGCTCCAAAAAGCATCACAATGCTTTACGTGTGTGGTCTGTCGATGCGCCACATCCACAGGAAGAGTACTTGGATTGCCTGTGGGCACAAATACGCAAACTGCGCCAAGATAACTGGGCGGAAAAGCATATTCCACGACCTTACCTTGCGTTTGATTCTATTTTGTGCGAGGCTCTACAACACAATCTGCCACAGATCACGCCGCCAACACACCATGAAACCTTTGAATATCCCATGCCGTGGGTAGTTTATCGTATGTTTGACTACACCGATTGCCCAGATGGACCGAATCTACCGGGTGCTCATTCGATTGAACGCTTCTTGATCGAAGAGCACTTGCATCATATAATTGAGACGCACCGCTTGGAACGAAAAGATTGTGCAGCGCAATTGCTCGCCTTCCCTTATAAGAATAAAATTCCACTGGAATACTGCATTGTGGAGGTAATATTTGCAGAGTTGTTCCACATGCCAACACCGCGCTACCTGGACATCTGTTACGGTTCGATTCTGATCGAACTGTGTAAACTGCAACCGGCCACGTTGCCTCAGGTGTTGGCGCAAGCAACAGAGATTCTCTTTATGCGCATCGACTCAATGAATACATCATGTTTTGATCGCTTTGTTAATTGGTTTTCATATCACTTGAGCAACTTCAAATTCACCTGGTCGTGGGAAGAATGGGACAGCTGCCTACTATTGGATCCAGAACATCCTCGTCCTAAATTTATACAGGAAGTCTTACAAAAGTGCTTAAGGTAAGATTTTGTCTTATGATTTAATAAATCTAATTGGTACTGATGTAATCCTTGTTGCCTTTTGTTCAGATTGTCGTATCACCAGCGGATTACGGAAATGATGCCAGAGCCTTATGCTAAGCTAATTCCAAAGGCGCCGCAACCTATTTATAAATATGCTTCAGAAGAAGCCGGTAAGTGTACGACTTAAAGCCCTTTTCCAAGCTCGTCTTGATCCAACTTAAACTACTTCCTATAATTTGCCTTATTGTAAAACAGTTACGAAAAACCTTGCACGATTTGATTTGCGGTTTTCAATCTTTTTTTTAATAAATCTTTCAAAACGCATCTTGATATTTTTCATAAAACTCTAAAATCATATTTCTTAAAAGCTCTAACTGAGATTTACTATTATTCAAAGACTGTGATAATTTTATTGATTTTTTATGGAATTTGATATTTTTTACATGTAATTTTGTTATTACAATTTACAATTTACTCTAATCTTACATTCTAACAACTGTTTAATTAATTTGTCCACTTTTTCTGCACCATATTCTCAGTATCATCCTCTATGATGGGAATCTCCTCGCCATTGTCGCCGATCTTAATGCTCACAGATTTGCTAACTGATTTTTGTGTCAACACTTCGAATATTTCACTCAGCACTATTTCATTGTCTTCCTTATCTCTCGGAATCAGTGGATTCGTACTATTCTGTACGCCCGGCGCTGTCTGATCTTCATTCTCAGGGCCGTCTTTAGTAAAATTTTGAAGCTCTTTTTTTGCTCTGACAGAATTGTTTTCTTGACGACGTGGTTTCCATTTTAGGACAGGTTTCTCTGTTGTTGCACTCATTTGAGCCGCTTGCCGCTTGCGCGCCACCAGCAAAAGTAGTGGTGACAGTGTGGTGGATGTTGAAACAAATGCATTCATGTTACTGTTTTGTGTAATTGCATTTGTTGCGTTTAAAATTTCCTGCATTGATGGTGTTACTACAGTAATACTCGTAGATAAAACTTTCTCTTCTGTTCGTGTATTTTCTGTCACGATATTTTCCTCAGTGATAGATGGTGCCTCAGTTTTTTCGATACTTAAGTCAGTTTCAGAAAGAGAGTAAGTTTTTTCTATACTCAATTCAGTTGTTATATCTGCTTCAGCTTTTACTGTGTTCAGTTGAGTTTCTGAATCTGTCTTCACTGTGACTGAACTCGGCTTAATTGTTGGTGTGGCTTCAGTTTTAACTGTGCTTGCACTTGTCTTTTCTGTCGAAAATTTAATATTTCTTAAACTAGATATTTGCTGTTGATCATTCTCATGTTTCTGCTGTGTATCTTTAAGCGTCAACTCTCCTGACTTGTCTTTAATGTGTTCAGTATCCTCGACATAAGGTACACGTACTTCCTGTCCCTTAACTGGTGACGGTAACTGAGCATTAATCGAGTCTGCTGGCTCTGAGTTGCTTTCGTTGGATGCAGCAGGTTCAGTTGTGCTATCGCCGCGAACATTTTGTACTCCTTGTTGGCTAGACGGTGCTTTCAACTGAGGCGGCGTATTGCTTTCAGCCGCCTGCACGTAAAGCGGATCGGGTTCGGAATAACGTATGGTGCTCAAATCGAGTAATTCACTTTGCACAAAGGGTTTATTATTACTACGTTGTGTTACTACGCTAATTTCCGACAGTTGTTCTTCGACTGGTGCAGGATATATAAAGAGAGGTATTTTGGTTTCCACGTTGATGGGTGGAAGCATTTGGTAAATTTGTGGTTTTCGTAAAGGCGGCACCGATGTGGCAAGGTGTACCAAATGTTGTTTTATTAGCTGCGGCTGTTCATCATTCAGCTGCACACTGGTAATGGGCAGCGAAATTTTTTGAGGTGCGGGAGGCATATGTTGTGTATATGGTTTCTCATATTCGTTAAGGTTTTCGAAATATGTAACTGGTAATTGATGCGTTACCACTGCTCCTGGTTCCTGTTCTTCCCGTACCGGCTTGTAGTTGGCGGCAATCGGACTCGAAAGCTGCTGTTCAGCGCTACCTAGATTACCGTCACCACCTGGTGCCATGTAGAAGTGATGATGAAAGTGGTGTGTAACCAGTGGAGCCGACAGAACGCTGTTGTATGTTTGTTGGTCGTTTTCGGGAAACTTAATAGCACCATTCTTATAAGTCGCTTGCTGATAGGTTTCCGGTTTAGCAGCTCTTAAATTGTAAGTTGGACGGAACGTTGTAGGCGCATGATAAGCTATCCGACTGCCTGGATTAGGATACAACTCAAATTTTGGTGTGATTTTCACAGCACTGTCGCTGCTGATGTACTCGCCTATATTAAGTCTTTTTGAACTTGGCATAGCGTGCACCAATGTTGCAGGTGGTGGCAAAAAACTACCTCTCAAGAATGTCGATTCTGGCATCGGTGTTAATTGCCTATTGTAGTCATCTGCTGAAGGGGGTATTGGTACCTGTCTAAAACTACGTCCACCATAATCATCTAAGCGACGTTCGGCAAAACTTTGTTCTGCTGCATAATTTAAAAAACCAAAATTCTGTGGATAATCATCGTCCTTCTGTATGTAGATACGTGTTGAACTGTAAGGGACATTATTCTCGTTCCATCTGGTTTCAGCACCAGTATTATCAGGCTTTACGTGCAGTGGACTAACACTGTACTTCATTTCATAGCGATATGTTCGATGTGTATCACGATGTCGAATCTTTTGCACCTTCCACAGTGCTATTACACCACGTCGCTCTTGACATTGATAATCACAGGCACCTTCTACAAAACGAAAAGTATTGTTGCCGCTGCCTGAAGCTTCCAAGCGCCCACTAGCGAGAGTTACGATGTCACCGAAACGTTGATTATTGGATTCATTTTGTCGATTGTATGGTGATTGTAGAAAATTATTATACTCACGCAACTTACTGGAAAATACAAGAAGATTTTATTAGCTGTTGGAGATATATTTCGCCATATGAAATTCAGATTTTTACAAAAATATGAAATAATTTCAAACTTGAAATCTAAATTATATAATAACAGTTTTTTAGTAGAATTATAACCTTTAGTTTTGTTTTTTCCCGTTTGCCTTTCTCGTAGAAGAGTGACGAAGTTTGGAGTTTGAGAGAAGTGGCAATACCACCCTACTGTACGATTAGGCAAATATTTTCATCAAAAATCCAATAATGAAAAAAACTTCTCCCTTAAAATATAAAAATGTATCTCGGTGATCTTAAAAAATCATAAAAAAAATTTACTAGGAAGAATGTACTAGAGTTATGCGCGGAAATTGCCTTGATAATCAATCTTCTACTCCAAATTGTCATATATATTTGCAGAAAAGACGAAATTCTTCAAATAAAGGCAAAAAAAATCATTATGGCTATGGATCGTCGAATCTATACCATCTTCTTCATGCTCTTAAAAATCCTCTAAATATTATAATAGCATCACACTTTATCTTCGATAGAATTAAGACCATGGCAAAGTTTAAGATTGATCGCGACGTTTGGCCATTATTCTCAAACCAGCAGCACGTTGACTGCACTGTTGCGGCTCCATCATTTCGTGTCTGATACTATTTTACCCGAAAATCACGTTACAATATTGGCAATAGATTTCGTGAAAGCATTCGATCGCGTCGGTCTTCATGCCGTATTAGATTCAAGAAGGAAGGTGAAGAGGTTTAAATGAATTTAAAACATCACCTATACAGTGTATTCTAGCAGAAGCTGGTCTTTCTAACGACAAAAAAAAGGATTTTAGAATTTTGCGGAATTTCTGGAATTCGGAGTTGTCGTCTTATTCACTCCCGTATTATTCACTTATGCAAAGCAAAGAAAAAAAATCCCCCTTATATACACCACCTAACTAGGCAACTGATTCCCATTTTTCCTTTCTCCCTGAAATAGGAAGATTTCCTATCTTCTAATAACTGTTGCTGTGTGCTTACCTCAGATTTCCTGCCGCTGCTTCGACAGCAGCACTTGTAAAAATCGTTACGAAAGAAACGTGTTTCAAAGTGCGCTCCCATGGAATCGGCATTCGCTTGTGCAGAGCGTCCGTCCTTTCTTCCGCATAATAAATGCTTTTGCCGTTTACTTGAAGACCTTGATGGGGCGTTAAGATTAAATCCCGTCCGATAGATTTGGCCAACTACAAATCAAACAAACAGTAGCAGAACAGAAAAATCCATGAAAATTAAAAATCTACGTTAATTTCCCAATTGATTTTTATTTTCTTTTTAATATTTTCATGTTATTTCATTAGCATTTTCATATTTTTCTGCGATAATTTATGCTTTTAACATCTACACAAGCGCATCCGGCCTAAACTTACAGCAGCGTACACAACCAAGAGTTGCAACACGCACGCAAATTGGTAATCCATGGCTCAGAGTTGCGCATTAGGACACCGTACGAAGCTTTTGGTTTAGCTAGAAACCAAATTAAAATTTTCCTTAAGACTGAATTCAAATTGAAGCTTCTTCTGAATTTGGCGGATATTTTAAAACAGAGACTGAACACCTCGCGCAAGAAAACTTAACTGAATAACGTTCCGAATCGCGGCTCTGATAATATTTCGCATCGAGTTTGTGCACTCAACGGCAGCACAAAGTGTGCTGTGCGTGAAGCCAAAACTCCCTTAGAGGCAAGACAATGAATGCTTTAAGTAATTGGAATCGAAAAGTTGAATGGTAAAAATAAAATTTCGTAAGCTAAAGTGTGTCTGCAGTCAGACTCTGCGACTTGTGGTGGGAGGGAGGTGTTCAAACTACTTTACGGAAATTACATTATCTACCTTATTTTGGCATGCAGACGAGTGCAAGGTTCGTTAAGCTTGGCTGAAGTTCAATGCACGTCTGCTTTTTACAAAAGCAAACTACAAGTAGACAGGACGAACTAGTCCAGGCAAAAATGTCTTTGTTTCGCTAAAAAAATTTTAGCTCTACATTTTTTTTATAATAAAGCTTTTTTCTCACTTAATTTTTGTTTATTTTTTTATACCGTACTCTCGAAAGGAGAGCTAGCGTTCGTGAAAAAAACTCATTACAGAAAGTCTTTCCAAATTCGTCATTTGTCTATAATTTAAAAATCAAAATCTATAACTTCATAACTCTTACAAAATTACTTATAAATAAATGTTGAACTAAAAAAATACTTATTTTATATTGCATTTGCGAAGTAGAGTTATTTCAGAATATTGCAAAATATTTATTTCTGAGTAGAATCATTAAATTACACATCCCAATTTTGTATTTTAGTGACTCTTTGCAGTTTGTATTTAGGCTACTATTTGTATTAATTACATCTGGTATCCTCCAGTGAATCTCAAATTGAAAAAAGATATTAAAATATTAACGTTGAGTAAATTACTATTGGTAGTATTATTAGTTTTTATTTGTTTAAATTATACAAATTGCCTTTGAAATTTAAGTAACACATAGCTAATGAACTCTAATTTCGGATTTCCAAAAAAATACAAATGTTAATTTAAACAGACACAAATTCACATCTTTACAATCCGCGCCTCTTATTGCATGGGAATTTTTTTTATTGCTTTCCAAGTGAACCTTCATAATTATCATCATGAACTTTTTGTTCAGGTCTTCACATATTTATGCTGTTATTGTTAAAATTTACAGGTTTGTTAAGAATTAATTTGATTTGAGTTCATAGTCATTAAAATTTAAATAAAATTTTTTTCTTCTCAAGTCTGAGATTTTTCCATTTTATTTTCTCAAACCTCTTTCCAGCAGATTGAATTAAAATGAAATCGTTTTAAATTTAGGCTACAATGTGGTACACTAGAAATTTCATTTTTCTTCAAGATCAAAATTTTCCGTTTTTAGCTTGAATCAAATTCATTCCTTTTGAAAACGTTGAGCTATTTATGACGTTTTTAAAATCAGCAAGGGATTAACAGGGAATTTTGTAAATTGATACATTCATTCATAGAGAAAGATTTGAATTATCGTTTATTGTAAATTGAAAGAGATACGGAAGAAATTTTGTGAAGTGAAATTAAAAGAAAATAATAAATTCTTTCGATGGAAAACACACAACGAGGAATGCATTCATTCTTATAATTGCATTTTGAATTGTTTATATTGCATGCGTGCATTCATTTAGTGAATGCCTTGTGCATATTGAGCATTAATGAATTTAGCTGCAGCTTATTAGGTAATTTCAAGTGAAACTGTTCGCAATGCAGATTTGGGTTGCTTCGGCAAGTGGAAAATACTTTCGTACGCACGTGAAGACGTCTTCATGAGTTACAGTATAAAATTTAAACACGTAACAGTAGCGATCACGAAGTATGTATTCTCGAAATGTGCCTGCTGGTACGAGTATCATAAAAAGTCAGCGAAGCATATTTGTCTCCTACTGCACTTCATCACTTAATTTTTAGGATTGTATGTGTAATATAAAAATGTCTTTGGAATCCGTTCGTTATACACAGTAGGCCTCTTGCTATCACTAAATTGTTGTGGAGTGCGCAAGTGTGAATTGCTTCTTTTGATATTTAATTACTTCCTAGTTGTTTTTGTACTCATTTATTACCTTAGTTATTGGTAGGTGGTATTTTAGGTGGTATTTTTCTTTGTAGCTTCTCTTGCTGGCACACAGGTGGCCCATCAACTTGTCGTTGCTATACGTCAGAAATGCACGCCAGAAGAGGTTGTCAACATACTTAAGGAGCTGCCGAATTGCAGTGAAAATGCTGATCAGGACATGGCGGAGCTTTCGTTTAATCCCGTGAAAATCGATGTCTTCGTGCAGACTCTTCTGAATTTGGGTTCCAAGTCATTTTCTCATAGTTTCGCTGCGATTTCTAAATTTCATCCAGTTTTTAAAGTATGTTGTGTATTTTTTTACTCTGTAAAAACTGACTTCCTTACTTGCGAATTTCTTATCTTCCTCCTTTCCTGTGCACCTCTACTCATCATCAAATCAGGCGCTCGCGGAAACCGAGGAAGCGCAGATTTGCATACTGCACAGTGTGTTTGAATTGTGGAGAAATCATCAGCAAATGATGGTTGTCATCATTGACAAATTGCTGAAAACACAAATAGTAGATTGTTCCGCTGTAGCGACGTGGATCTTCTCCAAGGAGATGACCGGCGAATTCACAAAAATGTATTTGTGGGAAATACTGCACCTGACCGTAAAGAAAATGAACAAACATGTTGTGAAATTAAGTATGTACTCGTTTTAGTGTTGGCAGTAGTTGTCTTCAGTGGATTTGTATTGTAATAAATTATAATATTATAATAAATTATTTTAATACTTGTTGTTTTCCCCATAGATAAAGAACTGATTGTTGCTAAAGAAAAATTGGCGAAAGCAGATTCCTCATCAAGCGAGTCCGAGGATGAAAATGCTATGAAGCGCCGGAAAGCAATCAGTCATGCAGATAAACCAACTGAGGAGGTAAGAAAATCTTCGTGGTATATAAAATCTGCGAAAAATATTTCCACAAAAGATTTTACTACTCGTTACTTCTGTTTTATATCTCAATTAATATTCTAATATATACCCTTGCCTGAATGGGTTATTTTTAAAGAATTATTAAATTCAATTGGGTAGTTAAATAAACTAGGTGAAGAGTAACTGCCGTCAAATGCTACTGCGGTTCCGTCACGGTAGAGTGAGCAGATGCGGTCATTAAATGCGGCAAAGAAACACTCTCGCTTCTGTTATACAATCCTCGGGTAGACCAAAACCTCTTCATCCACACTTAAAAAATTGTGTTGCTGTAAAAAGTAGAAAATCGCACGCGTATTAATTTGATTCTCCATGTTTGTTTTTTAAGATATGAGTGGAGAGATATGTTTTTTCTACTATGAATCAAAATTACGGCGAAATTAGTTTTAGCAGCTTTCGTGAGATATTTTTGCTAAAATACCTATAATTTTAAAATCCTAATCTTGTCCCTTTAAAGATGGTTGAACGCATGGAGGAGAAACTCGAAGCCGCAAACGTCGATCAAAAACGTTTGTTTTTGATTGTCTTCCAACGTTTCATAATGATTCTGTCTGAGCATTTAGTACGTTCAGATACTGATGGTCTTGACCCGGATACAGATTGGTATCGTTGGACTATTGGACGCTTGCAACAAGTGTTCCTCATGGTGAGAAAATGTGTGAATTTGTTGTTCCATGAAGAAATTAATTAAAATATTTCATTCGTTTTTAGCATCATGAGCAAGTGCAAAAATACAGCAGTACACTCGAAACTTTGCTATTTACTTCTGATTTGGACACTCATATACTTGAAGTTTTCCATCAGTTCTTAGCGTTGAGAGGTTGAGCAGAAATAATTTTAAATATCCATATGTTTTTTTTTGTTCGTAATGTATTGACATGCAAGGTTGAAGTATTTGTAAAAAAAAGAATTCACGAAAATCGAAGAAATAAGTGAGTTAACTATTAATTTATGGCAATAAATTTTGAACATATAAGAAAATTTATATATTCTTCAACGTTTGAAGAGATTTTTTTGAAACGTTAAAATAAAGACTTTAATAGTTAATAGGATAACAAAATATGAGTGAAGTTATATTTATACTACTATAGTTACATTGTATACAGAATGGACTGATTAAAGAAATTGAAGATATCACGCCCTAGACGTTCTCGTCTCATCTGAAAAGGCTGCCTCGATCTCTAGACTAGAAAAATCCACTTAGTTCTTGGTTGTCGTCTCGACTGAAAAAGGTTCCGCGATTTTGATTATCGTCTCGAATTCACGTCCGCAGATTTCGAAACTTAATTTATAGGGAACTTCATTTATTCGAAACTTCATTTGTATATATGGACTTCTATGTTCTTTATATCGAGTCTATGTTCTTTATATCTATTACTAGATAGTTGGCTTATAAATTAAATTATGGTAACTTGATTTACTTAAATGTTTTTTCGTATATTTTACTGCGTTGATAAAAATTTTTGAATTTTCAATTGCTTACAATTCCCTTATTTCAAAGTCGCCCTTTATCCTGCCCCGCCCTCAATTATCGTTCTAACGACTTATTGAATTGAAAGAACTTCAGAAAAATACGCATCTTTCGAATTGCAATATAAAAAGTTCAATAACTCCAAATTAATAAATATTGAAATAATTATTTATTATACTCGTAGATAACTTTTATTTTCAAGAAATATGTATAAATTATACCTGTATATAAGTATTTAATGCAAAACTAGTATCGTCATTAAATCTCGTAAATTTGCAATTATATGTACAATATTTGCATTTTTGCATATTTGTTCATATGTAGTCACAATGAACGATGACCATTTCACAATGAACGATGAACACCGAAGTGCCCAGATCGGTAAAGCAAAAGATAAGGAACACAAACAGCTGTACGATGGCGTATTCCATTTCATGCCAGTTCTACGAAGGTAGACACTGAATTAATACGATTTTACGAAATGCCAGAAAGCCCTTTATACTCACCATTATAATTGTTGCAATGTGAGCGGTTATCAGTGCATAAACACCGCTCGAAGCGCCGGCCAAAAATATACGAGGACTTGTCAAGGAGGTACCCATGGAGCCGGCGGCAACGCCAGCCAAATAAACCAAAGCCACACGCCACCAGTGGTGCACCAACTCCAAGGCTACACCGAGAAAAATCTGTATGATCAAATTCATGAAGAGATGCATGAGGCCAACATGCACGAACATGTAGCTAACGAAACGCCAGCCTTCATAGCGTTTGTAAGGATTGTAAATGAAGAGGGTGGCGGCAGGACCGCTTGTCCTTTCGCCTATTTTCTTATTATTGTCGAGATCATCTCTGAAACACATACAGCAGAAAATGTTTAGTAAATCCAACAGAAGCAAAGCTGAATTTTGACCACAAAACTTACTGAAAGTATACGACATCAACCAGAAACATAATTATTTCGACCAATCAAAAAATTACCATAGTGAGAGGAGGTGGGCAGATCGACATTTGCTTCTCGTAGGCACCATCTGAAAAAAATTGAGATAAAAGAAATCTGAGTTCCTTCCGGAAAGCATCGAACATTACAAAAACGTAAATGTCATTTGATAACCCACCAATCTGGTCTCTCTCGGGACGATGTGGTGACGGCACCACCATGCGGCAGCACAAGATTCTGTATCATCCATTTATTGCGTTGTGACATGTGAAAGAATTCCTCGAAGCTTAATTGGCCATCATTATCTGTAGTTGTGATTTTTCTAAAAAGTATTAATTGATTTCATTTCAACTAACGCATTACAGTTTGATATGAAGCGTAGAAACGGGTTTTGCAGTCTTGAAATTCTTCTCTATTATGTGTCCGCCATTTAGCTTCCAAAATTTGGAAGGAAACCTACAAATCCTATTGATACTCATATGCAAGAGTAACAAATACACGTTTTTATTCACAAAGTTTTCAAACGATTTGACAGTCATTGTTAAAATTTTTGCGAGGCAGGCTTTCATTTATTTGTTTCCAGAAAATTATTTTTAAATTTTTCATTGAGCCATTTTTCCCCCAACTTTTATGGAGCTCCACCCAAGCTTTCCCTCCACCACAGCTCACCCTCTTATAAAAATTATAATTAATTTTTAACAGTCTTGGCAAATATATTGCAATTAGAAAATATACATATTAACGAATGGATTTACATGAATTTGGATAATATGAATTGACATGAACATGGATTACATTTTACATGAATTTAAATTGCACAATTTACGGTTTCTTCAGAAATTCTTCAAAGATTCAAACAGGTTCTTCCAGAAAGCAGATTCATGGCCTCTTTGCCCCAGCTGGAAGTGAAGAATCCCGACGGTGAAAACAAACAGGATCAACGGGTAATGGTTTTCAAAGATCTGGCGCATTTTTTGGAAAAAATTGCGAAATACTCCCATGATTGTCGGATGGATAGTCGGCAGATAATCGTTCTTGATTGATTCTCTTCTCTTGATTCTCTTGATTGCAAATTCTAACAATCTTGCTATTTAAATAATTCCTCTCACTATTTGCTTTTACTGAATTTCAAGTCTGTACTTTAATTCAATTTTCACTGAATGCCAGATTTTTTATCAATGAATCTTTGATCTGATTAAATTTTAAAAACCAAAAAACCAGAAACAAGTAGATAAGTAATGAATACTCGATCTGATTAAATTTTAAAAAACCAAAAAACGAAAACAAGTTGAGAAGTAAGGAATTCTTCATACATGCTTTGAGGTCTTCTAATGACGAATTGTGTACAGCAAGACTATATCAAAGTGGGCGTGTCACTTGGCCAACTATTTATAGAAAATTTCAAATCTCCAAATGTTTTTCATGTACAACATAATTCAATCGGTCCCTAAAAAACTGCATGAGCTACCGACTTGTGCAGATTGATAACGGCGTTCTGTTAATAACAGCGTCGTATATGTTAACATCAGAGGTTTAACAGAGAGTTCTACGGCGAAAATTTTAAAAGGAGAGGCTGAACAGAGAGATTGAACGGAAATTCTTATTTAACAAAAACCTAACGGAGATAATCCTTTTAGTTCCCAGAAACCGACAAGAGAGGGCTCTTACTGCGCAAATATAGGCAAAGGATTTTATCCGATTGTACAACCCAATCACTATAAATATGTACAGTTGCAGTTTTTCCATTTCCTCGAATGGACTTCAAGTCCATTTCTTAGTAGAAATATATCAATTGATTAAATAAAATATATATTTATTTAAAATAGATTACAATAAATTTGAAAGAAAATAACTAAAGAATTAAACAAAAAATATTATTAAATTTAATTATTATTAAATAATATTATTTAATTATTAATAGTTCATGTGAAAATCGTCCAGCCACTTTGTTTCAGGCAATTAGCTCTATGCGAGTTTCATACTCACTTTTTCTAATAATGTAATTATAAGGACGACTATTAAATGAAATTCCAGTTCTTGCACATATTAAATAATATCCAGCCAAAGTGTTATTACTAATTTTATTATATCGTTCGATATTTTTTATTATCCCATTCGGATACTTTGAAAGTTTTGGGATGGTTAAAACTTGCGAATCAAATGTTTTTGTTCGGTGATTATTTAACAAGTTCTAATGTTAAACTTGTTAAAATGTGTTAGATTTTGGGAAGATTTGTTTGTCTTGTTCTTCTTGGACCAGCACTCTTCCTCAGCTGGATTTATTCATTCATTCATATGGCGCTTAGTAGCGCACCTCTTTTTGGGAATATTTAGCCCTATTTAAATATTAAGTGCATATAAAATTAATTCTTTGCTTAAGCAATCTTATAAATCTACCCAATTTTATTGGTAGTTTGCCTATAGCTAGATTAGAGGCAATGCAATAGGACTTGATTTGATTAAAATGGCCTTCTATTCGCCCATTTGTTACGTGAACTTTTTAGGGCTGTCATATTTCTGCCATCGTTTATTATATTGCTTCACAAAGGAAGATATGAAGCATATCTTTTAATGAATGTATCTATAAATGCAGGACAATAGAATTCATTTCTACTTGATTCTTTCTTGTCTCTTTTAGCAATTTCAATTTTCTGGCAGTCTAATATACTTATAAAATCTTTGTAAAAGTTACTATTTTTGTATTGTATTTGTGTGACTCCGTGTAACCCTCTGTTCTCCAAATCAATTTCATTTGGTTCTATCTCTCCGTCTATACATAACTGGGTTATTTTCATTAAAACTTCTTCTAAATCATTATCCACTGTTTCAATTAACATCAGTTTGCATAATTGGTGAAACCATTTTTTCACTTTTTCGCACTCTTCCTCACCGTAAACATAGGAAATTATTTCTTTTACTATTTTTGCTTGCTCTTTTTTAAAGGGTGCATTTGGTTCCTTCGCTAAATTGTGCTGAAAGTATGATACAAATAATTTAATAACGACATAATTCTTTAGAATCTTTTGGCCACCAGTTCATGTGATAAATTTACATAATCTAAACTGCATTTTATTAAATGCAGGGCAACCTGCGTTTAAAAATGCCATACTGAAATCAGATATTAATGTGGTAAATATCGGCCAAGCATTTAACTCTATGCATTTTTCTCTGAAAGATGAAAACCAATATTGTATGGAATTTTGATCATGTAGACATGCTATTCTTTCTGCTATTGCTAAGGTTCTTCCATTAGTGTTTTTTATAACAATAGCATAATAATATATTCTACGTCCAGTTTCTGGCATATCTCGTACAATGCCACCGGTAGAATCAATATGTCCCACGATGTTATCATTATCTGCACATAATTTCCTACATTTCATTTACCGGTCACTAAATAAATGGGCATCTAACTTCTTTGAAAGTTTTTGTACATAAATATCTTCACTTTCTTCCTCTTCATCCATTATTTTTAAGACATCTTTAAAATCATTGCTGTCAATATCTCCATTATTGATAGCCTCGCTTCTAAATTTTCTTATTGTGTTCTATTGCTTTTTGACGATATTCTTGTGGGTAAATATTTAACATATGCTCTTTCAAGAGCTGTCTCTTTTTACTACGGATGTGCCCTGTTATTTGAGATGTATGGTTCTTTATCCCGTCACATTGAACTGGTATCAACGCATGCTCGACATTTGCAAGTGGCTTTGTTATGTGCAAAATAAACTTTCTACAGTTTGTATGTCTGCAAACTAAAATAATTCTATGCAGATAGTTAACTTGCTTTCTCTTTAATTTTGATACAAGAACACACGACGTTCCATTCGTGGCCTCATGTAAAATAAATATTCTTCAGTTAGCTCATTGCTTTCTTTATTTACAATTTTATAATATTCGGGCATAGTTAATTTCAAATAAAAAATATTTGTATCTACCATTTTCCTGTTCGTAAGCGTTTGATGGCGATTCTTGAAAATCAAAAGTTGAAGAAGATTGAGGTAGATCATATAATGGATTTGAATTTTCGGAAACTTCTTCTAGTCCCTCGTGTGTTGACATTACGTCTTCATCTAACAAGGCCGACCTAGTACTTGAGTTTTCGCAAATATGTGTCGTTAGAGAAAGCGGATTTTCATTTGTATCTACTCGTATTAATACATTTGGTGCTTGTAATGATGGAAAAGTCGGCTCTGTGATAGCCATGGAGGGTTCCTTGGAAGGCTGTTTAATTTTTAAATATTTTTGTAAAATTAATGCTCTAATTTAAATAAAATTTCTTGTATAATAGTTTCTAATATGGGCCAAATCGCGAGAGTTGCAAAACGAAAAAAAGGAAATTTTGAACAAATATTTCTTAAAATATGCTTCATAATGTATGGAGTATCAATTTTTATACATCTATAGTATGTCGCGTTCTAGCAAGCTCGTGACCATACCCTCAGCAAACGCGTCTGGGGAATGATGAAATTTTTCGTTTTAACGACTTATTTATTGAATTGAAAGAACTTCAGAAAAATACGCAACTTTCGAATTGCAATATAAAAAGTTCAATAACTCCAAATTAATAAATATTGAAATAATCATTTATTATACTCGTAGATAACTTGCATTTTCAAGAAATATTTATAAATTATACCTGTATATAAGTATTTAATGCAAAACTAGTATCGTCATTAAATTTCGTAAATTTGCAATTCTATGTACAATATTTGTATTTGGCTTACACAATAATGTGGTCACAATGAACGATGACCATTTCTTATATATTAAACTTAATACATAAAAATGTTTAGAATCAAAGTTTAGCTCCAGAAAATAAACTCTGTAAATTCTGCATGTATATGTATATAAAAGCCAAAATAGCCTGCAAAAACTTTTCACATTATTCTATATAAATTGCAACCTAAAATCTATAATAGCTGCTGATATAGTTTGCTACATCAAACCTATTGTATTTCAGAGCGGTAAACGCATTCAACACAAGACCTAAACATTTCATAAAATTAAAAGAAAACAATTGTCTAAGAGTACTGCAAGGACTTTTTAAGTGCACTTTGGTAGTGGTAAATGCTAACTCGGTCAATGCTAACCTTAGTGTTGCTTAGAAATAACTTAAAGTAACCTCCAAATTTAACTAATTGAACTCTTGTCTGGCAAAATAGTCTGGGACCAGAATGTGCACCAGTATGCCGGTCACCATTAGTGCAGCGTAAAATATAACTGCAATCCACCAGAGTATGCGTTCCCAGCGCCTCACTTTCAAATTGCGAAGTACACCGATGCCAACCAAAAGACCAGCAATGGCGCCAGATAAATGAGCCATGTAACCAATTTGATCGTGCTGATCCGTAAGGTGGCGGAACACCGAAGTGCCCAGGTCGGTAAAGCAAAAGATAAGGAACACAAACAGCTGTACGATGGCGTATTCCATTTCATGCCAGTTCTACGAAGGTAGACGCTGAATTAATACGATTTTACGAAATGCCAGAAAGCTCTTTATACTCACCATTATAATTGTTGCAATGTGAGCGGTTATCAGTGCATAAACACCGCCCGAAGCGCCGGCCAAAAATATACGAGGACTTGTCAAGGAGGTACCCATGGAGCCGGCGGCAACGCCAGCCAAATAAACCAAAGCCACACGCCACCAGTGGTGCACCAACTCCAAGGCTACACCGAGAAAAATCTGTATGATCAAATTCATGAAGAGATGCATGAGGCCAACATGCACGAACATGTAGCTAACGAAACGCCAGCCTTCATAGCGTTTGTAAGGATTGTAAATGAAGAGGGTGGCGGCAGGACCGCTTGTCCTTTCGCCTATTTTCTTATTATTGTCGAGATCATCTCTGAAACACATACAGCAGAAAATGTTTAGTAAATCCAACAGAAGCAAAGCTGAATTTTGACCACAAAACTTACTGAAAGTATACGACATCAACCAGAAACATAATTATTTCGACCAATCAAAAAATTACCATAGTGAGAGGAGGTGGGCAGATCGACATTTGCTTCTCGTAGGCACCATCTGAAAAAAATTGAGATAAAAGAAATCTGAGTTCCTTCCGGAAAGCATCGAACATTACAAAAACGTAAATGTCATTTGATAACCCACCAATCTGGTCTCTCTCGGGACGATGTGGTGACGGCACCACCATGCGGCAGCACAAGATTCTGTATCATCCATTTATTGCGTTGTGACATGTGAAAGAATTCCTCGAAGCTTAATTGGCCATCATTATCTGTAGTTGTGATTTTTCTAAAAAGTATTAATTGATTTCATTTCAACTAACGCATTACAGTTTGATATGAAGCGTAGAAACGGGTTTTGCAGTCTTGAAATTCTTCTCTATTATGTGTCCGCCATTTAGCTTCCAAAATTTGGAAGGAAACCTACAAATCCTATTGATACTCATATGCAAGAGTAACAAATACACGTTTTTATTCACAAAGTTTTCAAACGATTTGACAGTCATTGTTAAAATTTTTGCGAGGCAGGCTTTCATTTATTTGTTTCCAGAAAATTATTTTTAAATTTTTCATTGAGCCATTTTTCCCCCAACTTTTATGGAGCTCCACCCAAGCTTTCCCTCCACCACAGCTCACCCTCTTATAAAAATTATAATTAATTTTTAACAGTCTTGGCAAATATATTGCAATTAGAAAATATACATATTAACGAATGGATTTACATGAATTTGGATAATATGAATTGACATGAACATGGATTACATTTTACATGAATTTAAATTGCACAATTTACGGTTTCTTCAGAAATTCTTCAAAGATTCAAACAGGTTCTTCCAGAAAGCAGATTCATGGCCTCTTTGCCCCAGCTGGAAGTGAAGAATCCCGACGGTGAAAACAAACAGGATCAACGGGTAATGGTTTTCAAAGATCTGGCGCATTTTTTGGAAAAAATTGCGAAATACTCCCATGATTGTCGGATGGATAGTCGGCAGATAATCGTTCTTGATTGATTCTCTTCTCTTGATTCTCTTGATTGCAAATTCTAACAATCTTGCTATTTAAATAATTCCTCTCACTATTTGCTTTTACTGAATTTCAAGTCTGTACTTTAATTCAATTTTCACTGAATGCCAGATTTTTTATCAATGAATCTTTGATCTGATTAAATTTTAAAAACCAAAAAACCAGAAACAAGTAGATAAGTAATGAATACTCGATCTGATTAAATTTTAAAAAACCAAAAAACGAAAACAAGTTGAGAAGTAAGGAATTCTTCATACATGCTTTGAGGTCTTCTAATGACGAATTGTGTACAGCAAGACTATATAAAAGTGGGCGTGTCACTTGGCCAACTATTTATAGAAAATTTCAAATCTCCAAATGTTTTTCATGTACAACATAATTCAATCGGTCCCTAAAAAACTGCATGAGCTACCGACTTGTGCAGATTGATAACGGCGTTCTGTTAATAACAGCGTCGTATATGTTAACATCAGAGGTTTAACAGAGAGTTCTACGGCGAAAATTTTAAAAGGAGAGGCTGAACAGAGAGATTGAACGGAAATTCTTATTTAACAAAAACCTAACGGAGATAATCCTTTTAGTTCCCAGAAACCGACAAGAGAGGGCTCTTACTGCGCAAATATAGGCAAAGGATTTTATCCGATTGTACAACCCAATCACTATAAATATGTACAGTTGCAGTTTTTCCATTTCCTCGAATGGACTTCAAGTCCATTTCTTAGTAGAAATATATCAATTGATTAAATAAAATATATATTTATTTAAAATAGATTACAATAAATTTGAAAGAAAATAACTAAAGAATTAAACAAAAAATATTATTAAATTTAATTATTATTAAATAATATTATTTAATTATTAATAGTTCATGTGAAAATCGTCCAGCCACTTTGTTTCAGGCAATTAGCTCTATGCGAGTTTCATACTCACTTTTTCTAATAATGTAATTATAAGGACGACTATTAAATGAAATTCCAGTTCTTGCACATATTAAATAATATCCAGCCAAAGTGTTATTACTAATTTTATTATATCGTTCGATATTTTTTATTATCCCATTCGGATACTTTGAAAGTTTTGGGATGGTTAAAACTTGCGAATCAAATGTTTTTGTTCGGTGATTATTTAACAAGTTCTAATGTTAAACTTGTTAAAATGTGTTAGATTTTGGGAAGATTTGTTTGTCTTGTTCTTCTTGGACCAGCACTCTTCCTCAGCTGGATTTATTCATTCATTCATATGGCGCTTAGTAGCGCACCTCTTTTTGGGAATATTTAGCCCTATTTAAATATTAAGTGCATATAAAATTAATTCTTTGCTTAAGCAATCTTATAAATCTACCCAATTTTATTGGTAGTTTGCCTATAGCTAGATTAGAGGCAATGCAATAGGACTTGATTTGATTAAAATGGCCTTCTATTCGCCCATTTGTTACGTGAACTTTTTAGGGCTGTCATATTTCTGCCATCGTTTATTATATTGCTTCACAAAGGAAGATATGAAGCATATCTTTTAATGAATGTATCTATAAATGCAGGACAATAGAATTCATTTCTACTTGATTCTTTCTTGTCTCTTTTAGCAATTTCAATTTTCTGGCAGTCTAATATACTTATAAAATCTTTGTAAAAGTTACTATTTTTGTATTGTATTTGTGTGACTCCGTGTAACCCTCTGTTCTCCAAATCAATTTCATTTGGTTCTATCTCTCCGTCTATACATAACTGGGTTATTTTCATTAAAACTTCTTCTAAATCATTATCCACTGTTTCAATTAACATCAGTTTGCATAATTGGTGAAACCATTTTTTCACTTTTTCGCACTCTTCCTCACCGTAAACATAGGAAATTATTTCTTTTACTATTTTTGCTTGCTCTTTTTTAAAGGGTGCATTTGGTTCCTTCGCTAAATTGTGCTGAAAGTATGATACAAATAATTTAATAACGACATAATTCTTTAGAATCTTTTGGCCACCAGTTCATGTGATAAATTTACATAATCTAAACTGCATTTTATTAAATGCAGGGCAACCTGCGTTTAAAAATGCCATACTGAAATCAGATATTAATGTGGTAAATATCGGCCAAGCATTTAACTCTATGCATTTTTCTCTGAAAGATGAAAACCAATATTGTATGGAATTTTGATCATGTAGACATGCTATTCTTTCTGCTATTGCTAAGGTTCTTCCATTAGTGTTTTTTATAACAATAGCATAATAATATATTCTACGTCCAGTTTCTGGCATATCTCGTACAATGCCACCGGTAGAATCAATATGTCCCACGATGTTATCATTATCTGCACATAATTTCCTACATTTCATTTACCGGTCACTAAATAAATGGGCATCTAACTTCTTTGAAAGTTTTTGTACATAAATATCTTCACTTTCTTCCTCTTCATCCATTATTTTTAAGACATCTTTAAAATCATTGCTGTCAATATCTCCATTATTGATAGCCTCGCTTCTAAATTTTCTTATTGTGTTCTATTGCTTTTTGACGATATTCTTGTGGGTAAATATTTAACATATGCTCTTTCAAGAGCTGTCTCTTTTTACTACGGATGTGCCCTGTTATTTGAGATGTATGGTTCTTTATCCCGTCACATTGAACTGGTATCAACGCATGCTCGACATTTGCAAGTGGCTTTGTTATGTGCAAAATAAACTTTCTACAGTTTGTATGTCTGCAAACTAAAATAATTCTATGCAGATAGTTAACTTGCTTTCTCTTTAATTTTGATACAAGAACACACGACGTTCCATTCGTGGCCTCATGTAAAATAAATATTCTTCAGTTAGCTCATTGCTTTCTTTATTTACAATTTTATAATATTCGGGCATAGTTAATTTCAAATAAAAAATATTTGTATCTACCATTTTCCTGTTCGTAAGCGTTTGATGGCGATTCTTGAAAATCAAAAGTTGAAGAAGATTGAGGTAGATCATATAATGGATTTGAATTTTCGGAAACTTCTTCTAGTCCCTCGTGTGTTGACATTACGTCTTCATCTAACAAGGCCGACCTAGTACTTGAGTTTTCGCAAATATGTGTCGTTAGAGAAAGCGGATTTTCATTTGTATCTACTCGTATTAATACATTTGGTGCTTGTAATGATGGAAAAGTCGGCTCTGTGATAGCCATGGAGGGTTCCTTGGAAGGCTGTTTAATTTTTAAATATTTTTGTAAAATTAATGCTCTAATTTAAATAAAATTTCTTGTATAATAGTTTCTAATATGGGCCAAATCGCGAGAGTTGCAAAACGAAAAAAAGGAAATTTTGAACAAATATTTCTTAAAATATGCTTCATAATGTATGGAGTATCAATTTTTATACATCTATAGTATGTCGCGTTCTAGCAAGCTCGTGACCATACCCTCAGCAAACGCGTCTGGGGAATGATGAAATTTTTCGTTTTAACGACTTATTTATTGAATTGAAAGAACTTCAGAAAAATACGCAACTTTCGAATTGCAATATAAAAAGTTCAATAACTCCAAATTAATAAATATTGAAATAATCATTTATTATACTCGTAGATAACTTGCATTTTCAAGAAATATTTATAAATTATACCTGTATATAAGTATTTAATGCAAAACTAGTATCGTCATTAAATTTCGTAAATTTGCAATTCTATGTACAATATTTGTATTTGGCTTACACAATAATGTGGTCACAATGAACGATGACCATTTCTTATATATTAAACTTAATACATAAAAATGTTTAGAATCAAAGTTTAGCTCCAGAAAATAAACTCTGTAAATTCTGCATGTATATGTATATAAAAGCCAAAATAGCCTGCAAAAACTTTTCACATTATTCTATATAAATTGCAACCTAAAATCTATAATAGCTGCTGATATAGTTTGCTACATCAAACCTATTGTATTTCAGAGCGGTAAACGCATTCAACACAAGACCTAAACATTTCATAAAATTAAAAGAAAACAATTGTCTAAGAGTACTGCAAGGACTTTTTAAGTGCACTTTGGTAGTGGTAAATGCTAACTCGGTCAATGCTAACCTTAGTGTTGCTTAGAAATAACTTAAAGTAACCTCCAAATTTAACTAATTGAACTCTTGTCTGGCAAAATAGTCTGGGACCAGAATGTGCACCAGTATGCCGGTCACCATTAGTGCAGCGTAAAATATAACTGCAATCCACCAGAGTATGCGTTCCCAGCGCCTCACTTTCAAATTGCGAAGTACACCGATGCCAACCAAAAGACCAGCAATGGCGCCAGATAAATGAGCCATGTAACCAATTTGATCGTGCTGATCCGTAAGGTGGCGGAACACCGAAGTGCCCAGGTCGGTAAAGCAAAAGATAAGGAACACAAACAGCTGTACGATGGCGTATTCCATTTCATGCCAGTTCTACGAAGGTAGACGCTGAATTAATACGATTTTACGAAATGCCAGAAAGCTCTTTATACTCACCATTATAATTGTTGCAATGTGAGCGGTTATCAGTGCATAAACACCGCCCGAAGCGCCGGCCAAAAATATACGAGGACTTGTCAAGGAGGTACCCATGGAGCCGGCGGCAACGCCAGCCAAATAAACCAAAGCCACACGCCACCAGTGGTGCACCAACTCCAAGGCTACACCGAGAAAAATCTGTATGATCAAATTCATGAAGAGATGCATGAGGCCAACATGCACGAACATGTAGCTAACGAAACGCCAGCCTTCATAGCGTTTGTAAGGATTGTAAATGAAGAGGGTGGCGGCAGGACCGCTTGTACTTTCGCCTATATTCTTATTATTGTCGAGATCATCTCTGGAACAATTACAGCAGAAAATGTTTAGTAAATCCAACAGAAGCAGAGCTGAATTTTGACCACAAAACTTACTGAAAGTATATGACATCAACCAGAAACATAATTATTTCGACCAATGAAAAAATAACCATAGTGAGAGGAGGTGGACAGATCGACATTTGCTTCTCGTAGGCACCATCTGCAAAAATTGAATTAACAGAAATCTAAGTTCCTTCCGGAAAGCTCGAGCATTACAAAAACGTAAATGTCATTTGATAACCCACCAATCTGGTCTCCTTCGGTGCGATGTGGTGACGGCACCACCATGCGGCAGTAACCCAGCACAAGATTCTGTATCATCCATTTATTGCGTTGTGACATGTGAAAGAATTCCTCGAAGCTCAATTGGCCATCATTATCTGTATCGGACTTTTGTAGAATTTGTGCGGCAATATAGTAAGGTATGTCACGACAGAATCCAGAGCTAATTAGACCTTTGAGCTCATGTACGTTGATGACCCCATCACGGTCGGCGTCGTGCTGGAATAGTAAAAACATGGTTTTTAAAGTTAAATTTAATAAATTTAGCTTAGATTCAGTACTGGAATAATTGAAGATTCTGAATTTTATATGGTACAGGAAAGATTGATTTGATCAGCAAAGGTTTGGGTATCAGAGAGGAATGGTATGTGTTCAAAAAATTTTTATAAACTCCACATGATTCATTTTGCATACAGTTAATTTAAGTAAATGAAGGAATTTAAAGAAACATTAAAAAATTATTTAATATAGGGATATGAGAGATAATATGATATAATTTTAAAAAAAGGAGTCCATCTTCAACTGTTTGCCCCCTTGGAAGCTTAGATGATTTCTAATAGCACAACCAGTAACACAACATCCGACTATTTTTCTCTATTTTGCCACATTGCATTTTAAGCCTATAAAAGGCAAGTTGTGGCAGTTGTGATTTTCCTAAAAAGTATTAATTGATTTCATTTCAACTAACGCATTACAGTTTGATGTGAAGCATAGAAACAGGTTTTGCAGTCTTGAAATTCTTTTCTATTATGTGTCCGCCATTTAGCTTCCAAAATTGGTAGGAAACCTACAAATCCTATTGATACTCATATACAAGAGTAACAAATACACGCTTTTATTCACAAAGTTTTCAAACGATTTCACAGTCATTGTTGAAATTTTTGCGAGGCAGGCTTTCATTTATTTGTGTTTCCAGAAAATTATTTTTAAATTTTTCATTGAGCTCCATTTTTCCCCAACTTTTATGGAGCTCCACCCAAGCTTTCCCTCCACCACAGCTCACCCTCTTATAAAAATGATGATTAATTTTTAACAGTCTTGGCAAATATATTGCAATTAGAAAATATACATATTAACGAATGGATTTACATGAATTTGAATAATATGAATTGACATGAACATGGATTACATTTTACATGAATTTAAATTGCACAATTTACGGTTTCTTCAGAAATTCTTCAAAGATTCAAACAGGTTCTTCCAGAAAGCAGATTCATGGCCTCTTTGCCCCAGCTGGAAGTGAAGAATCCCGACGGTGAAAACAAACAGGATCAACGGGTAATGGTTTTCAAAGATCTGGCGCATTTTTTGGAAAAAATTGCGAAATACTCCCATGATTGTCGGATGGATAGTCGGCAGATAATCGTTCAATTCTCTTGATTGCAAATTAAAACAATCTTGCTATTTAAATAATTCCTCTCAATATTTGCTTTTACTGAATTTCAAGTCTGTACTTTAATTCAATCTTCACTGAATGTCAGGTTTTTTATCAATGAATCTTTGATCTGATTAAATTTTAAAAACCAAAAAACCAGAAACAAGTAGAGAAGTAATGAATACTCGATCTGATTAAATTTTAAAAAACCAAAAAACGAAAACAAGTTGAGAAGTAAGGAATTCTTCACACATGCTCAATCTGAGGTCTTCTAATGACGACATGTGTACAGCAAGACTATATAAAAGTGGGCGTGTCACTTGGCCAACTATTTATAGAAAATTTCAAATCTCCAAATGTTTTTCATGTACAATATAATTCAATCGGTCCCTAAAAAACTGCATGACTTACTGACTTGTGCAGATTGGAGAAGAGATTTTTATTCTATTACTGTGTAGCTGAAATCAATATTATTCTTCAATTAAAATAGCTTAAAATAGCTAAACAAAACAATATACAACCTTGTGCAGATACATACATACATATAGTATTGTATGTCAATGCACATGATTCGTCACGCATCAGGTTAATATTTAGTTAGTGACACGTCACCACAACCGTCAGTCAACATCACGAACTTACAGTATTTCAGGAATGTTATTATGTAAATGTAAATTAGAAATTCTAAAATTAATTGCCCACAGCCACAGTTTGTCTAACTAAAAAGTTTTGACTAAAGAGTTAAATTAATGTTATGAATTATGACAGAATTATTCAATTTTTGTAGCTCTGGTAATATGAATCCTTTTCTGCTGATATCTAAAATTATTTTAGGGGAAACGAGAAATTCTGCTGAAGCTTTCACAGAAACTTGATGCAGAACAAATAACATAAATTATATAAACAAATATTAGAAATATACTAATAAGAAAAAATAAACGCAAACAAAATTGGCTGATACAAAATTTTGCCCGTTTTATTCACGAAACGAGCTGAATTAAGAACTCTCATAAATTAGTGTAAGAATTTGAACTTGATTATCTTTTGAATTGAATTGCAACAACAAAAGCAAACAGGTTGCCATTTTAAGAGCAACAGATAAAAACTAATAAATATGTATGGGGAGAAAAATGAAACGACGAGAAAACAATGAAATGAAACCTTAAAACTGGTAAAAAGTTTTAATTTCAGCCGCAATTTAAACTGTGTGACTTCTTTGCGGTTGAGATGTGCAAATGGTGAGATGAGAATATAAATGAAACTATTATTTTAAAATTCAACTAACCGCAGACTGACTTAGCGTAAAGTTCCTGCTCTCCGCTGACGAAGGCAGATCACGGAATGTTATCAGTAATAAGAGAAAGTAGCGGCAACAACAACTACTGCATACATTGGCTGAAATATGATAGTAAGAAAGGCGTGGGGGACGCAGTTAGATAGAAAAGTGAATCATTCGTGCGTGCTTCACAGGGACGCCAGCAGGACATTTTCAAGTGGAGACACGGAGGAGTAGGTTAACAAATGATAATAAATTACAATGTCACGTAAGTACTGAAATGGAAGTTTGAAATGGAATAAATAAAAGTTTTTGCAGCTAAATGCAAAAAATTTTATTATAAAAAGCAAGTTGATGTTGACTTTTTTCAGGAATTGTGAAAAATCATAATTTTAATAAATAGCGCTGAAAAAACTTTAGTTACTTAATAATTGTTTTTTTTTTACCAAATACAATTGTGAAATGATAAAATTTTATACAGTTTTATATTTTTACTCCATTAGTTTACTAAATATTTACAGTGCGGTAATATTATTGATACTGTTATTGTTGTTAATACTGTTATTGTTGGATTTGCAATATTAGAAACTATAAAGAGTTCTGATTTCTTTCTCAGAGAGTGTTATGATCCCCTAAATATGGGCGCACCAGGACGCCCCTGACGGTTTACCTGCTCATATTTAATGAATGTTTTTTTTTTCACTTACACGATCGAAAATCTCACGCAACTTACGGCGCTCCTCCGTTTCTTGCTCGGATACGGAGTGATTTAGCGGTATGACCTCCATATCAATGGTTTCTTGAGGATGCGATCGTTGAGGCGGCATAGAAAGCTGCTGTTGCCGCTGATGTTGTGGTGTCAGTTGCGGATACAAACCGTTCTCCGGATCAGAATGATTCTGTTGTCGCGAAGCAGTTTTTCTGGACATGTTGATGTCAGTCTTGTTAATTTTTTGTTAGAATAGAAAATAAACTGTAATCGAAAATGTTAATTTTTCTTTGCGAAATCTTGTTTTACCTCGTTTCGTTTACTATAATTTTGTGCGTTACTTTGTGCGTTTGGTTTTCACCGCCATTTGTTGTTGTTTTTACTGCATTGCTTGCATTTTTAGGCCTCCGCAACGTTTCTGTTCTGTTCTCACGGTTCGGCAGCCAGAAGAGTGAATTGGTGAGAATACGTTCAATCCAGATTAATTAAATTTTCTACGAGTATTACTTGCATTTTATGCCTTTAAGTTGAATATATTGAACTAATATAATTAATGCCGCTAATAAAGTTTGTGTTGAAGTAAAACTTCCTCTATCTTTTCTCTTTGTTTATTTTCTCTACTCGAGCTCGAACACTTCACACCATTAAACGCCCACTGACGACGCTCCAAAACACGCAAACGTTGCAAACGAACTGAAGAGAAACTTATGAACGATTCTTTTCAATGTGCTTAAAAGGAAAAAAGCCGCAAATGGCTTAAAATAGTGGAGTCATAAATGAGAAGAAACAGGTAAAAACAATCAATACACAAAAGAAAAAGAATTGGCAAAACCGATTCTCAACATCAGTGTAAACCAGCCATCAAAATAGCTGAAGCAGTTCGTGTATTTGCTAAACAGTTTTCTCGACTGTTTTTATCGACACACAGCAGCAATTTGTCGCTATTATCGACAAACGAACAAAATAGCTGAAGTAGTTCGTGTATTTGCTAAACAATTATCAGCTGTTAACAACTGGTGAAGGTCTTGCCTTCAAGCAGAGCGAATGCAGCGAAGCCAACCAACGTTTCAACAGAGCTTTACATTTTTACAGAGTACAGTGACTCCAGAAATGCGGCGAATCAAAGTCAGAGTTTTCTTCAGTGTTGCTTACATTAAATAGTATTGACTTTTAGTACCAACACGCGCAAGAAAGTATTATTTTAAGTACGGATATTCTTTTACACGTAGTTGTTTTTCACAGTTTTTAGCATAATTTAGCAATGTAAAATAACAAAACTAATTTATTTTGTATCTTCTGAAGATATTATGGTCGTTGTATTTAAATTTCTTTCATACAAAAATTTCAAGCTAAAATTATCCGCTTCGCAATACGTTAAAGTTATTGAAATAGTTTAGCTGGAATCCATTCTAACTACATTACCTCGATTTCCATCTGTCGTAAAACCAAGTTTGAAAAACTTCATTCACATATTCATTACAGCTGTAGAGGGAAAAAAGACGCTGGCAACGCTGCTACACTACGCAGCAATTGCGCTACTCAGCACTAGAGGGCGGAGCGTGTCCATTGTGTCCGTTTTACATCAGTTCGTTACCATGACGATTTCAACGGAAAGTAACTTGTAAACAGAAGTAATTTTGGAAAAATTGTTGAAAATGTTTAATAAATTTCCAAAGCGGACTGGAATTTATCGCATAAATGACAATATAGAGCAACTGCAGCTGCGATTGCGGTTAAAGCACATCAACTCGCTGCTGGAGCTACCGAAATTCGATTTGAATAAAAATGGCATAGAAAAGTGGTGGCAGCGACAGCATTCAGCTGCCGATCGAAATGACGATGAAGACCAGGAGGTGAGCATCAAATGGCAGGAGAAAATACTGAGTGTACACGAGATGAAGCGCTACAAGGAAGCATCCAACTGCGTGACGGAGACGCAGAAGCGCTACCGCGCGTGGCTGTTGGCGGGCGGAGGCGCAAGAGTGAGCGACGACGACACGAGTATTGCAGTCAGCGACAAGGAGTCAAGTAGCCGGCTGAGGTTAAGAAAGCGAATTCGCGGAAAAGAGAATTCAAAGCAACACCAAGCACAGCGGGAACCAAGAAGCGAGGCCACGCAGCACATCTTCACATACATCGATGAGGACAAGCATCGGCCAGCAGCGGAAGCGGAGCGAGCACAACACGCCAAAGATCGCCACTTGCCCGCTTTAACCAGCGAAATGTACGTCTACGCAACGCTGCAGTCGTCGGACACGCTGTTGATCACCTTGCGCTGGTACGCCGACGCACAGCTGCTGCACGTCTACCCGGACTTCAGTGACTTCCACGACAGGCCGTACTACGTGCAGATCGATGCCGATTACCGCCACCTCTACGCCTACGGATTCAGGAACGCATCGCCGACCGCCGTCGGTGAGTCAGGCGACGCCGCACACCAGAGCCCCGCATTCCCGCAGCTGCCGCCACATTTGCCCCTCACGCACTGGCAGACGGAGCAACAGCTGGCATCCGAATTTGCGATGCCAGCCGGCAGAGGTCGTCGCACCGTGCTACTGCTGGAAATACGCCAGGCACGTGAATTCGCGCACGAACCGCTCCACGTTCGCTACCATGCGCGACTGCCAGCCCACTTGCGGGTGGAGGAGGGGCTGCTGCACGCCAGTACGCAAGCCTCGGCAGCTGAGCGCGGCACTCATCACTTCGGCCACTGCTGGCAGCTGACATTGCTGAGCGCTGAGAGTGAAAGCGTTGCCAGCGATGTGTGCCACCTTTTCTTCGAGGTCATCTCGATCGACGGCTGGCAGCGTGAACGCGTCGAGGGCTACGCTTACTGCGCGTATGCGTTGCAAGCGACGTCCACTGTTGACTGCCGGCGCTTGCGTTGCTTGCGACCGGCCGGCGGCGGCTTTATGGACAAACTAAATCGTTACTTTATCGGCGGACGTCAGCATTTCGATTTGGAGCGCTTCTTTCTATGTGACGCAGCAGCAGAGGCTTCGCCGGCGGAGAGCAGTCGTGCGGCCGCTTTTCACAGCCGCTACGGCTGGCGGATGCAGCAAACCGGCGAGCTACTTGTAAGCTGTCAGCGTTTGACGCAGCGCAAGTGTGAGCTGCTGCAGCCGTGCATCGATCATCCCGACGCCGGCATGACGCTGGACGACATAATGCTAGCTTACCGCGAAGCACGGAAGCGTCTGGAAGCGATTGTGCTAGAAATGGATGGCGGCAGGAAGTGCAAGAGAGGAACAGAAAACGACGAAGAAGAAGACGAAGACGAAGAAGAAGAAAGTTGAGATTTTGTATTTATCAGCAGTTAACAGTTTTACTTTCACACAAATTACAATCGAAAGAGTTGCGATTTAACGTTTTAACTTTTGCAAATTTGTATTGCGCACGAAGAGAAATGCATTACTTGTTATATTATTAATCTCGTTGAGTACCTCCGTCTCCAAGCTTATCATTGCCATCGTTTCCTCTGTCGATGAGATCCACCGAAAGCCGGAAAAACAAAAAAGCTACTCATCCATTTAATCGCTCTCTTCCTCTCTCTCTCCCTGTTTCTATCACCCTCGCTCACTCTCTCTCGCTCACTCTCTCAACCCAATCCAATTTAGGAGTTGAACTCTCGGTCGAGCTGCACGCAATCCTCGCCAACATTTAAGGCTTCCAACTCATTTGAAGTGAGTCAGCAGCCCGCCAACTGGTTGGCTTAAACGCGCATGCAAGACCGTCGAGCTCGTGCATGGAAGTCCATGCGAAATTGCGTTGGATTCCGTTTATGCGCTTTAAGCTGACAGATAATAGAATGCATAACAGACCAGACTCGACACCGTTATATGCATCTGGTGTGTCGCCGACTTTCAATGGTCTACTTTGCGCTTCGTCTCTGCTTCGGCTTCGGCTTCGGCGTCTGCTGTGTTGTTTGGGTTCTGCTTTCCATTTTGGCCATTAATAAAATGAAAACACAGCTGCTTGCCGCTCGCTCCGCGTATCTGCGCCGGTTGCCCACCACGTCATGAGTCTGTTCCTCCCGCAGATACACATACATATTTTGCAGCCATCAACGAACGTATATATATATGTATGTATGTATGTATATATATACACCCGCTCCTGCTTATATCGTCATCACTAAACGGATAAAACAATCGCAAAGTTGTTTCATCATCCCGCACTCAACTCGTTGCCAAGTGTGACCGTTTTTAATGTTTTTAGCATAAATATGACTTCAAAAATAGTTAACTACGTAACGGTATTTTGCATTCGGAGACCGTAAAAGTGAAAACCTTCCAAAGGTTACTGATAATTTCTTTTCTAATTTGTAAATTTAATATGTGTTACTTTTTTTACTCTTTGCTACTTTTTGAAAACGACAACACTGTTGGTGCTGTTGCTCGCCCACCGAGTATTTATCACTCTATCCTTCCCCTTCCTTCTCTTCCTAACGGCTCACGAAACCCACCACACCCACCACCATTGAGAACCGTTGGCCTTAAACCAGCCAGCAGCGCCAGAAACGCCAACAGAGCAGCAACAGCGCCTACTCAGCTGCTGCATCAGCAGCAGATCTTTTCTAATCTGCAATCATGCAGTGGCGTAGATAGAAAGGTTTTTGAAAGCGTCCTTCAAACACATCAATACAAATTAATTATATTACATGACATCCACGGCATTTTCACAAAGTTAAAATGTCATTCTAAAATGTGAACATTAAGGTTGTGCAACTATTTAGAACTTCAGAGAAGATAATATTTTCAGCGATATTTTCACAGCTCTGTGCCACTGCAACCATTTCTACGCCATCCTTTAATGGCTGCAGTAAAATTGAATTTAATTGCAGCTGCAGAAAGTTTTCCAGGAACATCGTTAGGATCAGCCTCAGTTTCAGGGTGGAGCGCAGTTGGCAATGCCACGTTGCTAGGTTGTCATCTGAGCATTGAGGCGATTTATATTTTCATATTTTAAAATTATACACTTGCCAGTTTTTTCTTTTTTTTTTTGTCAAAGAAAATTCTCGATTTAAAATTAAAAAGTCCACGCTATGTTGGAATTTTCGAAAATATATCAAATTAAATTATATTATTATAAATGTTTCCTTGTTGGCAGTTTTTTTAGAGTAATCGTATGTGGCAATACTGTTTTCTTTAGTTCTTAGAACTCCAGCCTCACCCAACAACCAACAACAAAACCAACACACACTTCGACACCCACTCACAGAATTCGGCGCAAGTGGGTGGCGGCTGCAAGGTTCTGCACTTAACGTCGTCTGCGTCAACGTACATTAAAATTTGTGGCAACAACATTTCGGGGCAACTTTAACACCGTTCGCGAATGCCTTTAATTTCTCGAAGGTCGCCAGTTAATTTTATGACAAATTCAGACATAGAAGAAGCATTTGTTGCATGTATTCGTGTGTATGTGTGTGTGTGTGTGTGTTGTGTGGTTGGGTTTTTACATAATCAGGCAACGAGAGGATGTGCATTTTTTAAGTCTTCATTAGCTTGCGTACAACTTCATAAGCTTTTTTAAAATCGCTTCTTAAAACACAAATCATCGTCATTTTTAATATCTTAATTTAATTTCAAGGTTTTAATTTAAGAAATTAATTAGTTATTCATCTTTGAATGATCTCTCTCTCTCTCACTCTCTCTGATTAAAATCGAAGCTAAAACTTATACAGCCATTCTGTAAACTTATAGTGAATACGCAAACCTTTTGAAAAAAAACTGACCTCGTCAAATGGGCACCAAAAATTACAGTTCACAAAATTGCACCATGGCATTCACAATTTCGGAACCGAAACCAACATAAAAAGGCTGATTCAGTCGTAAGTAGTAAACAATTCCAAGATATTATGATTATATTTGACTCGGTTTTTATTTAACAAGAAAAGCGGTTCTTGTAAGTTTATAGAGAGATTTTAAATGTAACATAATTGTGATTGGCTTCAAAACGATGTACTTTTAACCTTTTCCCTGGAAAAGTACTTTCTTGTACTTTTTCTTCTTTTACTGTACCTCCTCTCTGCAGCTGAGATTCATGCGGAATGAGAAAAAATTTAGAATATTAGTTTTTCTTTAAGGAATTAAAATAAAATCATTTGAAACGCAAACTTAATCCTGAATTTCTCCCACTTGAAGTGTGTATTTCTTTAATAGAATTGAAGTATGTGAAAACTCGCATTTAACAGCATTAAAAACGCATTACAGTGCGTTTTTTTTCCTATTTTATTCTGTCATTCAATCAATTAGGTTGCAAGCATTTTCAACTTAAGCGATTCATTCCTCCATCCCTGCATCGTTGCACTACTTCATACTACCAAATCATGTTGCACGCGTTTTCCGAGAAAAGCATTTTCACTTAAGCGTTTCTGTTCCATCATCCTTTCTACGCTGCTTCCCACGTTTTTGCTTACGCTTCAGGAAGCTTGGAAACTGCAACTCATACTTGCATTCAAGCCACTCAACTGCAATGCAAGCATCATCATCATCATCATCATCATCATCAGATGTTTGCCTTGAGTTGCAATTGTAGTATTTGAGGTACTTTTTCTAAGGTTTGAGACTGAAAGTACCTTCATTAAAAGTTACTCTTTTTTCAAGAACCTTCCTAAAAGTTTAAAAAAATCTTATATTTAAAATACACAATTATCGCTCGCAAGAAGAACAGATAACGTGGTTTAAAAATTACGCACGATTCAAATGATTGCGAAATATTTTGTGGAAACCCAACTTTAAGTTTTTTCTGCTGCTGCTGTCCGTTTTTGAATTAATTACTTCCTAAAAACTACTGATCTCCTCCCATATCAGTGGGAATTTCCGCTTTTCGTAATGTTAAGCTGATAACTTCTTGACATTTATGTATGTTCAGGTGAACATAATCGTGGCTATAAAAGATGAGTAAAATGTTTCTTCGAAGAGTTCCTTTCCTTCGCAACGGTCAAGCAGTACGAGATGTCGGCAAAATTTATTCCTCTACTAGTGACAGTATTTTTGTTGATGCAATTAAATTGCGTTTTCAGTGCCTCAGTGCGAAAACTTACGTGTTTTTCGTGTCATTTCGAAAACTTTGTCCACGAGGAAGCACTCAAATTTTCGGACGACATTCTAAGCTTGCCTTTAAAAGGATACGGAATTTTCAACAATTTAACTGGCATACGATGGAGATCCTCCAATGAAGAAGACCGGGACTATGCTGAGAAATTGCAAATTTATATCTACAAACTTGTCATGCTTCTGATGGGATTGGATAGGTTTGTGGAACCAATGGAACTCGAAGTTCGAGTAACCGGGCCACTTCAGCATACTGAGACAACGCTGGCGGAACAATATATTCGTCAGGTCCATAATATCGCCCGAGTGTTCACCGCAGACACATTTGTATATTGGAATTCACTGACCGCACAGGAACAAAGGGAAGAATCTGATTTTGCCAATTTATGGCACGAGCTACAGCAGAGAAATACTTTCGAGCGAATTCGCCTGATCATGTCACTTGCGGAATTTCAAAATATTGCTAATAATGGAACTTTTACTTATGATCCGATCATGTGGTGTACTCTGCCGCCACCAAAATCTCCGAGCGACCCAATCTGCTGAAATACCCATCTGAGAAAGTCTACTCTCAACCAACTTCGGATGCCTCACACTTTTATGAAATAAAGAAAGAAGTAAAAAAAAATAGTGCTTTTCAGCGATATTTTTGTTAATATAACTTCTAAAATTTGAAGTAATTATAAAAAATGTTATCAGATATAAATGTAAAAATAATCAATAAACAAAATATCGAGTTCAATGAAGATCTATCGAAAATATTCAATAATATTTAAGTATTTAGAATCCGCAAGAGATTACGAATTCAATAGTTGACACATTATTTCGTTCTTGAGAAATGTTACGGGTTTGATTTGGGAAAAAGTACAAAAACGAAACGTTTCTCAACACGAAATTAATGAGAGAAAAAGTATTTGAAAAAAGTACTTTTTTCCATGAACTTTTGCTTGATAAAATAGTACTTTAAATAGTACTTTTTAGTACTAATAAAAAAATATACACCACTCTGTATCATCATCCATTCCGTTGTAGATGCGGAGAGGGAAGATGGCGGTGCTGCGACGATGTCTTACGTAAATAAAGTTTGCAACTATAAATTAAAACTTATGAACTTGCTGTGGAATAACATCGCAACCCGTTCCCTTGTGGCGACACAAACCTGTCACTGGCTGTGCAGTGCGATCCTGTTTTGGAAGTACGGAATGTGCGGCTGCGGCAAGAATATTACGGCCAAGAAAAGCCGAAGCCGTGATTAAAAATCTTCCAAGGGGAACCAAGTGCCCGGCCGCACAAATATTGGTGCTGCAAAAATTGTTGTATTGCTGGAAGCGCTGCTACCAGCATAAATTTCTGCATTGCCACGCACAGCCATGTCTGTGTATCTCTACACGGCTGGACTGTCTATTCAATCTGAAAGAATCACAGTCAGTCAGCCAGCCAGGCAGCCAGCCAGCCAGTCAGCCACGTTGGATGTTGCAAAACAGGAAAAGTTGCGTTTCTGGTAAAAGGGAAAAATGAAAAATGCTGCAAATTGCTGCCGGCAAGCTGAAACCGGCTGGCGAGAATGCATTTTTATGGCCTAGAATAAGATTTATGTACGCCAGCTCGCTTGGCTCGAAGAAAATTATTCCTGCTTGCGACGAACATGATATCTCTGCTGCCAACTTGCGGCGACGAAAGCAGAGAATTTCAAGAGAAGCCGGCGCAGTTTCACTTACCTTCGAAAAATTTCGAATTTAGTTCTTAATTTAGTTTTTAATTTTTTCGAACGAGTTCTTTTTTTAATTTTCCGAGTCCGTGTCCATCCATCTGCCTGTCAATCTCGCTGTCTGTCAATCTCGCTCTGTCTGTCAATCTCGCTCTGTCTGTCTGTTTGTTTAGAAAAAAAGGGGGGCGTCAGCAGCTGAGTCATGCCAATTTTCCATACCGGATTTTATTTTTTTAATTTTAGAAACGTTTGGAATCAATTATTTGGAATCAATTATTGAATCCTCAGAGCGGATGCACAAAATCTCGGAACTCGCGGAACTCCACGGACGGCAATTCAGTTTAATCGCATTTATATGACGTTTATATGTATTTTAATCAAATATCAATCAATATTGCATTTTACAAAATATATGAATAAATGGATTTACATGAATTCGTATGGCATGGACTTGCGCTTCCCTCAGAAGTTCTTCAGGGACTCCAATAGGCCGTCCCAGATAGTGGAGTTTTGGGCCTTCTGCTCCAAGTGGAGATGCAAGAATCCCACGGTGGCTACGAAAATGATGAACGGATAATGATTTTGGAATAGCTGGCTCAGTTTTTGGAAGAATTTCTTAATTGCAGACATGATGGTCAAATAATCGATGATTCACTTCAGTTGAAGAATTCTTGTCTAATAATTAAATAATTAATTAATTTAATAATTCCTTTCAATAATTTTCTTTCACTAATTTATTACACTGAATTCTTTCTGATGCTTTCTCCTACAATTCTTTTCAATTAAATGAACTTGAAATTTTTCCTTCAAGGAATCATTGATCATTAAAAATTTTCAAAGAACAAAAAACAAACAAAAAAAAAAAAAGAAGAAACAAGTAGTGAAGTGGAATTTTCTTCTCGATTCGTTTTTGCAGGATTTGGCCAAACACTTGAAAACACAATAAAACAAGCAATAAAATAAGATTTAAAAATTCTAATATTGAAAAATTAATGGAAAATATAAACAAAGAAATAAATGGGGGAAAATAATAAAAGTGCAACGAATGCAATTTCAAGCAGAAAGCATGAAAATCACGAAATATTCAATAACAACCGCCGCAGTAATCTGCAAAATATCGGAGGCGGTTACGAGAGAAATTGCTGGCTTGGCTGGTTATGGCTTGATTGTGGGATTCGAAGGCGGACAGACAGACAGACAGAGCAACAGACAGGCCGACAGACAGACATGCAGACGCGCAAGGAAGTCGTCAGAAAGGTTGGCTGGCGGGTGAGCGGGCAGGCGGCGGGCGGGCAAGCAAGCTGACAGATATGCAAGCAGGTGGGTAAGCAGGCGGGCAGACAAGCGAGCAGACGAGCGAGCAGGCGGGCAGACGAGCGAGCAGGCGGGCAGACAAGCGAGCAGGCGGGCAGACGAGCGAGCAGGCGGGCAGACGAGCGAGCAGGCGGGCAGACGAGCGAGCAGGCGGGCAGACGAGCGAGCAGGCCGGCAGACGAGCGAGCAGGCCGGCAGACGAGCGAGCAGGCGGGCAGACGAGCGAGCAGGCGGGCAGACAAGCGAGCTGACTGGCAAGCAGGCGGGCAGAGAAGGAAGCTGGTGGGTAAGCAGGCGGATGCAAGCAAGCAGGCGATCAGCAAGCAAGCAGGCGGTCAGGTAAACTCAGTCTCAGAAGAAACTCGACAATAGCAACAAAAAACCGAAGCCTCTGGAAAAATGCTAATTCTGAAGATTAATGTTGTTGTGGTTTTTCAAGGGCGTAAGCGATTCTTTTCCGAGGGTGTCGGCAAAATTTGTCGCCAGTAACTCAGCAGCGGAAAGTTTTCATATTATATTTTTATAATGAAATTTTCCTTCTTTTAATATAATCACTTTTGTGTATAAAATATAATCACTTTTGTGTATAAATTAAAAGGATTTTCACGTTTTTAAAGCTCCAAAAAGGGGGGAAAAGCGGCCGCCGCTACCCCTTGGTTGCTGTTGTTGTTGTCGTTCGCGGGCCCCCCGCGCGCTGTTATTTCTTTTACTGCTGATGCAGACTTGAATGCATTTTCAACTCGTTTGAGCTTGAAAGCGGCAGCTGGATTACCTAATGCGGCAAAAGCAGCCGAAACAACAACAACGACGACCGAGTGCCAGACGTAAAATGTTACAAAAAGTTTGATTTGGCGAAAAAAAGAAGAGAAAAAAAAAAACAAAACATTTCAAACAAAACCTGAAAGTGATGGAAAAAAAAGTCTTTTATTAGCCAGTCAGCAGCAAACCGGCGGCCAGAAAGCCAGTCAGTCAACCAGTCAGCCAACCAGTCAGCCAGTTTTCATCCGATTAACTGGCACTCATAATATAAAAACAGCAATAATGCAGGCAACAACAACAACTGCAGCCGCAGCCACAGCCACACGGCGTGTACAGCAACAACAATTTGTTTTAATTTAGTGAAGTGAGTCGAACTTAAAACGGGTTTTTTTGTGTTTCTACACGAAAATGGAGGTAAAAAATTGGTTATTATTATTGTTGTTGTTGTTGTTGCCACTTTCTGTAGTCTTGCGTTTCATACTGCTTCTCTTTCCGTATTTGTGTTGGTGTTTTTCAATCTGTTATTTTGTCTTTTATCTGATTTTGACTTCTTCCATTTTTGCATTAATTTTTTATTCATTACTTCATCAACTTCTATTTATTGTTGGTTTTTTCATCTTTTATTGCATTGTCTTCCTGCTCTTCGAGGTTCAGTTCGAAGTTTAAGTGGCGCGCAGACGTCAGCAACAGCGTGCGTCGGCGCGCGTTGTCAGCTTTGGAATCTTGATGAGTTTACGCGTGTGTGTGTGTGTGTGTGTGTGTGTGTGTGTGTGTTTGTTTGGAGGTTAAGTCTTCCATAATTCAAATTATCGATAATTCAAATGCATAATTTAAAAAATCTGGCTAAGAATTTTCCGAATGTCCACTTCAAAAGAAATCCGCAAGAATATTCTTCGCTTGATGAAGCAGTTTTCGCCTGAAAGTGGGCGTAACTGCAGCTGTTGCAAGGGCTTTCAGAGCACTTAAACGCCTTCCGAGGTTGATGGCAGCGCAACCTCGGCCTCGGACACATGGATGGAAACTCGTAGAGGAATACATTTCAGTATAAATTTAATATATATCGCAATTTTAAAATATTATAATATCAACGAAGGGATTTGCATTGCGTGGAATTCGAACTCCGCGTGAACTCGGGCGGCGGCTCTGAAGTGATCAGAAGTGTGATCAGAAGTGTGATCAGAAGTTCATCAAGGACTCGAGCAGATCCTTCCAGAAGACGAGGTCGCGACTCTCGCACTCCAGGTGGAGCTGCAGCACGCCGATGAGGGCCACGACGACGGTGCACACGAACAGCATGCACGGGTAGTGGTCGCCCAGGAATTGCTGCGTCTTTTCAAAGTATTTGCGAAATGCGAACATGATGACTGCACTGAATTTTGAATTTTCTTTTTTTTTTTTCTTCTTTTCACTTCTATTCGATTTCAACTGAAATGTGGCATTTTTTCCAGCTGCTCCCAGAATTCAAGATCTGATAGAATATTACGAGAGCACGACACACACGAAAAATGAAAGCAAGTAAATGGAATGAAGGAATTTTCGACAGTTCGACTCTCTCTCTCTCTCTCTCTCTCTCTCTTTTTCGTTTGATCATTCGTGGTGCGAGTGAAGAAGAACTTTTGGTCGTTCGTGGTGAGAGTGAAGGAACTTTTGGTCGTTCGTGGTGAGAGTGAAGAACTCTTGGTCGTTCGTGGTGAGAGCGAAGAATCAAACGGGATCGCATTTTGAAGTTTAGAAGCAAATTCAACCTGCAAATTGCAGTACAAAAATTTCTTGAATTCCAACAATCCAGTTTAGAAGCAAATTCAACCTGCAAATTCCAATACAAAAAAGTTTTTTGAATTCCAACGCTTATAATTCAAATGTAAATATTCGCCGATCGATTTCATCTCACCGAAGATGGCAAGAAAGACACGCTGCAGTGTTTACATAAGAACGCATTGTATGTATGTATGTGTGAACGAGCGTGCGAGCGATTTGTGAAGTCATCGCGCAGTGCAGCAGCAGCAGCAGCGCGTACGAAAGCACTTGAAAAACTTTTAGCGCTCGTTGTTGCTTTTTTTCTTCTTCTTACACTGCGCCTCGCAGTGTTGTTGTAGCGAGTTTCTTGCACATGCAAACAGCCCATCAGCAGCACCAGCAGCAGCATGCACGCCACGAACGAAGTGCAATGCAATCCCAGCAACGACATCCACCGCCAACACAAGAGGGTCTCCAGCCCTCGGCCGCGACGCTGCCCTCCGCCGCTCTTTCACTGCAACGCCGCTCTTTCACTGCAGCGCCGCTCTTTCACTGCAACGCCGGTCTTTCACTGCAACGCCGGTCTTTCACGGCATCGCCGTCGCCCCCGTTGGCCGATTTGCAGCAGCGAGACCGGCTTAATTTTCTCGGTGTTGCTTGCGCGCGAAGACGGTAGGAAAAAGTGGACGAGGTACAAAAGCAACAACAGCAACGAGCAAAATGTAAACAACGTCCGCTTAACTTACGTGTGGATGCCAGATGAACCGTTATGGCGAACACAGACACAGCAACATATGTGTGTGTGTGTGTGTGTGTATGCGCAGAATACTTGACTGCATAGCCAGGTGGGTGTGTGTGTGCGTGTGTGTGTGTGTGTGTGTGTGTGCGTGTGTGTGTGAATGCATCTGCGTCCAGATGCACAGCATCCACCAGCCATGCAACTCGCGACTGGATTCACATTTCACGTCCATAAAATCCGCTTGTTGTTTTCCTCATTAAAAAAAAAAAAAAATTACGCTCAGCCATGAGGCAGCAGCAGCAGCGAAGGCAGAGTTGCCACACCTACCACTTTTTCAGTTCACTTAACCGTGGATAAACTAAAATAGCATTTATTAAAATAAAATCTATTTAATGCTTAAAAATGAAATTTAAAAAAGTCTCACCTTCGTTGAATTTTGCTACTTCGCAAAATCTCTCAATCCGCTTTCTCCTCCTCTGGCAACCCTCGGCGTTGAGTTGCTCACACGAAGGGAGGGAGCGGGGGGGGGGGGCTGGAAAGTTCCAAATGACTCTGCAAACGCAAGAGAAGATGAAACTAAAAGGAAAAAAATTGCATATAAGAAGCAGGAAAAACAAGTGTCGGGAATTCAGTGTGTTCGTGTGTGTGTGTGTGTGTGTGTGTGTGTGTGTGTGTGTGTGTGTGTGTGTGTGTGTGTGTGTGTGTGTGTTTGAGTGTGTTGTGTGAAAACAGAACAAGTTCTTGCATGGGGCGTGGCAGGGCGGGATGTCCTCGTGGTGGACATGAAGTAGGCCAACGGCGAACAAGCGATGGACAGTAACAACCACAACTACAGCAAAAATCCACCTTCGAATGCAAGAAGATGAATAATGCAAGAAAAAATGAGGCAACAAAGAACGCGTGCAGCATGTGGCCACCAGCAGGCAGCCCCGCAACATGCCTCCCGCCGGCCGGCAGCCTCGCAACATGCCTCCCGCCGGCAGCCCCGCAACATGACTGCTCTCACTCTCTCTCTCTCTCGCTCTCTCTCCCACTCTGTATCTCTCTCGCTATCGCTGCTGGCAAGTGGAGTGGAGTGGAGTGGAGTGGAGTGAAGTGGAGTGGCACAGTGAGAGGATGCAATTAATGCAGAAGTTAATTAATTTCCAGCAGATTTTCTTTATGCTCGCATTATAAACGAGAGCTGCAGCAGTCGGCACTGCAGATGGGACTGACTGACTGAGTGACTGACTGAGTGACTGACTGACTGAGTGACTGACTGACTGACTGACTGACTGACTGACTAACTGACTGAGTGACTGACTGACTGACTGACTGACTGACTGACTGAGTGACTGACTGACTGACTGACTGCGAGTACTGCAGTCCAGAAAGGATTTTTTTGTTTTTTCCCCCCTTTTTTGTTTTTGCAAAGTAGGACTTGCAAAAGTTTGGGAAATTGAAATTAAGCTGCGTAGAATAAATCTTTTGAAAATCGTTCATCATTGCGATCACTTCGGTCATCGCTAATTAACGTTCACTTCTTTGAGTGACGCAATCACTTCTTTGAGTGACGCGATCACTTCTTCGATGAATGAGTCCACTGTACCGAAAATGGCACTCCGTAGTCGTCCCTCCTGTTCAACGAGAATTGAGAGAATCCACAAGTCGTCACAAGATAGACGGATGATCTTCGTCTGGCTGCAGATCGATTTGTAATTTCTAATGCGAATCGACAATTCCGCCGAAGAACATTAATATCGGCTGAGTATTCGATGAGCATCGAATTTCCAAGTTTCCAATATTTTCCAAGTGCGCTGACAGTCATGGAAATCGAACACTCTTTCCAATTTCTCAGCTTGCTGTGAGAAATGGCTGGTGTCAACGTCCTGGAGTCTGCTTCTCACAGACGCAGAAGGAGGCGTAGTGAAGAGAGTCTCTCCCACTCTCTCTTCCGCGGGGAGAGGGGGAGACACAATCACAGTTAGTCTTTGCTCTTTTGCGGAGTTCAGTTTACTTCTACACAAATGCATTCGCACTTATTTACGTGTGAGAAAAAAATACATACTAAAAATTCTCGCCGCTCAAAAAGTCGCTGAGAAAAATTAAATACCAACTTGTTAACTCAAAATTTGTTGGTGGATGTGAGGTCTTCGCCGCGCAACCTTGACTCCGGCTGTCAACCCTGACCGATTTCCTGATTGTAATCAAGGCATACTTTCCACATTGTTGTTGTTGTTGCTGTTGTTGTTGTTGCTACTGTTGTTGCTACCCTAAAAAAGTATCTACAGATGTAGCGTACGTAGACGTGCGTGTGCATGCATTTGTATGGGTGTAACATTTAAAAAACAACAACGATTCACACAAGCATTTTTAATTAAAGCCCTCTCACTTGTTGTTGTTGTTGTTATATTTGCTGTTACTACTTTTGTGTGGTGTGTGTGTGTGTGTGTGTGAGTGTGTGTGTGTGTTTTCTTTTTACTGAATTCAAACCGGAATGAGTAAAAAGTCAAAAACCTACAGCACCTGGTTAAAAATTTTAAAAAAAAAAACCCATACACACAACTTAATAAGAGGGACGGGAAAAATTAAAAAAATGCCACTATAAATAAACAACACAACAACAACAACAACAACTGAACGCCTGAATCATTTCCAGCTCTTTTTTTTTTCTCAACTTTATGGTGATGCGTTGGCCCCACCAATCAATCAGTCACACACAACGAATTAAGAAAAGAGAAAAAGATAATGAAATGCAACAACAACAACAAATACAACGGCGACGACGACGACAACGACAACGACGACGACGACGACGACGACGAAGACGACGACGACAACGACAACGACGACGACAACGACGACGACGACGACAACGACGACAACGACGACGACGACGACGACGACCTCCATCAGTTACCGCCGCCAGTCGCTGCCTAAAATAACCACATCATTCGCCATACCGTCCGTCATCGTCGACGATACGCCAAAACGTCGTCAACGTAACGTCAACGTAAGCTGCGAAGCCAAAAGGCAGGCAGCAAACAGCAACAAAATCACAGTACAAAGCTGTTATGTGAAATGTGCTGTGAAGCTGGCGTATATATATCTACATATACATACATGACCGCGCACACGCGCGTATATACCAACTCTACTTGTGCTAAAGAGAGAGAGAGAGGAGAGAGAAGCAGAAAAACGAAAAGAAAAAAATTGCACACCTCCAGCCATCATCTCAAGCGTCATATTTACAACAATAAAATTAGAAGCAGTCACTCCACACAATACTGGGGACGTTAGCTGCTCAGCCAGCGTTTCTAAATATTCCTTATTCCTCCCCACTGCGCTCTCCGGCGCAACTAAACAAGAGCATAACGTAATGCTTCCTCAGAAATAACAACAGTGGAAGCTATTAATGTTGCAAAAATGGAAAAAAGTTATTCAAGTTATTATAGATACATATATATATATATCTCTCTATATATATATATATATACCCACATAACTTTTCATGAATATACACAAGCATGACATACATATATATGTATGTACATTTCTATGAAATTCTCTAAGTTTCATAACTGGGCTCCCAGCTGGCAGTGTTGCCATTTCTTTGCTTTGGCATTTGCTGGGAGTGAAAAGGACTAAAACATGTGGAACTAAAACATGTGGGAATAACTGAAGAAATATGTATTACAAACAGAATTATAGTAAATATTAACATTTATATCCTGATTGTAATTTTTAAATCACTTTAAGGCCTCTCTAGAGTAGTTATAAGTAGACATTGTAATACTTTAAAAGTGCTGAACGTTAGTAAAAATTACAATTATACTTTGGCAAATGCGTAATTTATTTTTATAAATTTTTGATAATTCTTTTTCCAAGAATCCATTTGCACACATTTTGTGTCAATAACTTAGCACAACCAATATTTGCCCGTTTTAAATAAAATTCCGAACCAAAGGCAACACTGCTTCACCATGCTGCGCAATGTTTTTGTTTTTGTAGTGTGAGATATTGGCGCTGCCTTGGAGTAGAAGTTTATTTTACACATTGTTATTGTACATTCTTAAACAACAACAACAATAACAATAACAACAGTGGGAGTGGGTTTTTGCCAGTAGGTTGAAAGAGAATGAGAAAGCAGAAGTTGTTATTGACGTTACTCACTCTCTCTCTCTCCCCTTCCGAACGGCTAAATGCCAAAAACCGAACACACACGACATTTGAAATGTACGTCTGTGTACGTCTGCTGCCTGCCAGGGGTTTCATGTGTTTGAACCTGATTGCCCGTTGTTTTTGTTGCAGTTGCTGTTAGTTCTGCTCGTGTCGTGTTAATTTGGTCTTGTTGTGTGTTCAAATAACCGGTATTTTGAAGCGCAGCGCAAACATACCGACATTATACAGGTTTGTATGCCTGTTCATCAGCTTTTAAAGCATACCAAACACAAAAAGCAGACAACCAGTTGTTTGTCTCTGCCAAAGTTGTCTTTTTATTCCCGCTTCCAAACATTGATACATACATCGATGTCCCAACGGTCATGCATACATACCTACATGCATATACATGTAGATATGTTAATATGTAGCAAAATAATAGCGCATACTTTTTGTTATTTCTGCTGCTGCTGCTGCTGCTTGTTTTAATTGCCTCTAAATGCTCTGCTAGTTGTTTCTATGTATAATAAAACATTTCACTTTAAATGTTTTTTTTTTTTTAATCCTTCTTCTTGTTTTTAAGCTTGAATAAATCACAATTATTTCTCTTTAATATAACTGTTTTCATGTAACCCTGCCGCCTCACACTCCTTCACGCCGCTCTCTTGCTTTCCTAGGCAAACCATTGAACTGCGTTGAATTCTTCTTGTATTTGTTGCTCGCTATTGCTGTTGTTCTGCGTGTGAGAGAGTGCGCGCCACATGGAACGGCGTTCAGCGTGGCCGCACGCTTGTTGTTGCCTGAAACATGCTACGTTGCCAAACTTCCGGCAACCGCGTGGCTTTAAGGAAACTCCAATTTAATGCCAAAATTTCAGCTAATGCTCAAGATGAAAACTTAAATCTTGCGATTTCCTGAAAAACTGAAACTCAGCTTATCGAACGAGTGCAGATGGCTTAGAAGGATTGCGGAAAATATAGTATTGGTTAGACAATAAGATTATCGATGCGTAGTTAATGTGAATGTGTGTGTGTGAAAGTGATTTTATTAATAATTTAGTTCTTCCACTCGACTGAACTCAAAATTAATTTATGCCCGCATTTTCAGTGCAGGTATGAAATTCATTAAGTTTAAACTCAATGACAGAATTTGGAAATAGTTAGCCACCGAAAAATCCGCCGGGAGGACCGTCTCGTCACGTCACGCCAAACGTCGTCCGAACGTGGATTACAAGCAAATTCTTCTGGAATTTAAGAAACGCATTTATTGTTTCCAGTTTCCAGTTTTCAGCTTTAAAAGAGATCGGGAAAGCGTTCGGTAAAGCGATCGGGAAAGCGATCGGGAAAGCGATCGGGAAAGCGATCGGGAAAGCGTTCTGAGCGACTCAGAGCGGAAGAGACGAGGGGACTTCACACACACACACACACACACACACACACTGTGCCTTCTGCAAGACGTCTGAAGTGACAGTTGAAATGCCAGTGCAAGCAGAAGTGGCGACAAAACTTCGTTTTTACTTGGCTTTAAACACGTTTTTCCCTGCCTGATACGCCCAGCTGAGAATCTTCATTATTCTTCTCTTCCTTCATGCCAACGAGCGATCAAGTTGCTTGTAATATTTCTGTAACATTTTCCTCGGCATTTCGTTCGTCTCTCTCTCTCTCTCTCCGCACCGGGAGAGAGACGAGCATTTTTGAGGTTATGTTTTTATGCTATTGCTGTTGTTGTTGTTGCTGTTGTTGTTGCTGTATGTTGTATCTTCATTGAATTACTTGTATGCTGACAACACACACGCACACACACACACGCAAACACACACACAATTCTCGTTGAGCAGCCTTTTTCTCGCCTTGCATTCGTATTCTCGCCCGCCAAATTGGTGAAAATACTCGAATAATCGTCGGCCGGGAGGGGGGGGAAAGAGTAGAAAATAACATTTTTGTGCTCTGTTATACGGTAATCTAAGTAATTGAATTAAAATTACTTTGTAATCCTAATGAACTTTATAGATTCCCAGACTTGTATGGATGCGAATTAACAGATTAAAAAGTGTTAACTTGTGCTTCTCCAGCAATAGCGAATTTTCCTCTCTCGCTGCGGTTGCTCTGTTGTTGTTGTTGTGGCTCCACGTCTTACATTCCAGCCTCTCGGAGAATTTGTTGACTGAGAAGAAGGTCAAGAGCGAGTGTGAAATGTTGCAACGAAGGTTTCTCACACACATCTGTCTGTATTTGTTGTAATTAGAGATGGAGAAAAATTTAAATACGACCGGAGAAGACTGGAAAAGGAGCAAAAGAGAAGAGCAAAAGAGAAGAGCAAGAAGAGAGAATCGAAATATGTAACTTGACTGGAAATGTTTGCAAGCAATGAATATCTGCATTTCTCCGATTTTCCATTTGAATTTTCTATTGTTTCGTAAAATGGAGATTTTCATTTACAGTTCTGTGTCACCAACAAAACGTTTGTCGAATTTTTGATCGTTTCTGCGTGTGGTCAACGTGGCTTCAGTCTCATTAATTAATTCCAAATTTACACGACAACATACGGCTTCGAACGAAATTAAAGAAGTTGCGCTCCGCATTAATTA